>CP045895.1:11632737-11661388 GCA_013387185.1 Caligus rogercresseyi | reverse complement strand
AAAAAATTGTTACTAATACTATTTATGCTTTTTTGAGGAGGCACATTAATATCGTCGCTGCAAATATGCAATAAATGGAGTTAAAGTAGGAGAATGCATGCATTTTCTAAGAAAAGACGTCGTCGTATAGTACACTTTCATTCGAAAAGGCAATAGGGGGCGGTCAATGAAGTATACATTGCCGAATCTAGCAGAGTAAAATTCTCAGCCAGCTTATTAATTAAACAATTGCCCATTGTTACGTCAGCAGCGATATCTGCGTTACGTGTTGCAATTGTAAAATCGTTCAAGCAGCCACTCGTCGGCATCTCCCACTGCAAAGATAATTCGAATCTTTTTACGATATCTGTAGCACCGACACAAAAGTTTTTAATCCGTACGGAGTAAAGACTCAATGAATTTAAAATGTTGTTAAGACCGCGATGAGGAGAAAGATGGAGCTGTACATTTCGACATCTGAGAAATTCATGCAGGTGGAGTTTCCAAAATTCATCGACCTTCCACAATTTCCTCACCCAATAAAAATTCAACGACTTCCACAAAAACACAAAATCGATAACTCCAAGACCACCATAGCTAAGGGATTATGAACTCTCCTATAGGATATATTCCTTTTCTTTCCTAATCTCAAAACGCGCTCAGCCGATAATATTCCTGTAGCTGTGACTACATCAAAGGGAGTGACGCGCAAAAGATGAATTACTTTTGGGACGATGTATGTATTCCAGGCTGTGATTCTGTCCCAAGTATTTAAGTTAAAAGAAGAATAAAACACCTTCGATGTCGAAATAAGAGAAACTATGGTGGTAAGATTATATTGGTAGCTGTTAAAATCCGATCCACGATCAAAGAATCTTTATGCGTTCGGGGTATTTAAAATGCGGTTATTCCTTTGCAAAGATATCTTTGAAAGGAGTTAAAACTTTTGTTTTTCCTTGTTTAAAAAAAGCCCCAATGTAATTGAGAATCTTGATAAAATGTTAAAAACTGATTTTATTGATTTAAGAGACGTTAGAGGGTTGCCACTCAAGGTTATCGTTAAATCATCTGCATACACATGCATTTAACTGCGTTTGTGCTATTTTGATCCCAATTACGCAGTTATGTAATGGATATTTTGTATTAATTCGTCAATACTTATTATAAAAAGAATAGCAGCCAGTGGGTCGCCCTGGCGGACACCTCTTAAGTTTGGGAAGAACCTATACTGATTACCGTGTGTAATAAGCGTTCTTGAGCGTGATAGCGTTACAGCTATCATTCTTATTATATAGTCACAAAACCTTTTTTATATAACGTTCAGATTAAAAATTCGTGAGAGATGCTATCGAAGGCTTTAGCAAAGTCTAAAGCTAAAAGAGACACATCTTCACAGGATTCTAAAAGCGTTTGCAGGGTAAAAGGTATGTTGTCCATAAGTTTGGATTTGATAAAACCGTATTGAGATGTATGTAAAACTTTTTTTGAAACTTTATTCATTCGGTTCGTGATTATATAAGAAAATATTTTGTAAATGCAGTTCTGCAGGGTGAGAGGTCGCAGGTTTTGGAGGTACTTTTGGTCCTTATTCTTTTTGGAATGAGTACCATGGTTCCGTCGGAGGCAAAATTGGAAAGTATCCAACTTCCATAACCTTTTCGTAAAACTTGAGTAAAATGGGAGCAAGATTAAAAAGGTATTTCTTAAAAAACTCAAAGGTGAAACCAGAAGGACCGGGGGCCTTTCTATTTTTGCATTCGTTTGAACTGCTATTATTATTTCTTTTAGAGTTAAGTGAGTCTCTATTTGGTTGTTATCTTCTTCAGGTACGGTGAGGACATCATCTTTATTGCATCTAAGTTCGTTGCAAAAGTTCGTTGGCTGCCTTGCATCTTTTGCATAAAGTGGATTCCTTGCAGTCGAAACATTTGTATATATTTTTTTTAAAAATGTAATATTTCGTCACATATAATGCTGGGTTCATTAGACTCCACTCCTAATTGTGTTATTATAGTAGTCATTTTTTTGTTATTTTTTCGTTGTTTCTGAAGAACGCATTGAACTCTAGAATTTGACATGTTTTCGATTTCGTTAATTTTGAGTTTGATTCTATGAGTGACATCATGTTCTTGGTAAATCTGTTTCAGTTTGAATGCTTTCTCTGAGTCGGTCATTATTTGCTTGCTCGTGTTTTCAATTTGGTTAAGATTTCTTTTTTGTTTTTCAGCCTTTCTAGCGCCTGCTTGCCTGCATATGCATCTTATTTTATTGAACATTTTCTCTACAACAGAAAAAACTTCCTCCGCTGACTTAATATATGAATTTGCTGTCTCAATTACGTCAATTATATTTCTATTTACTTCAGGGCATTCCAATAACGAGGCGTTTAACTTCCATAACTTCTTGCATTTATTTTCAGAAGGGAGGAGGGCACCCATTTTTGTAAATAGCGCGCGATGATCGGAGAGCTTTGTGTCGATAACTCTATGATCCTTTATACTTGATGGTTTGAAGCCTTTGAAAAGAAAATGTCTATTCTTGAGGATGTGGGTCGAGACAGTTTATCAACTGAGAAAAACGTATGATCGTAGTTTTTAACTACATCAGCTGCGTCGTTAAAACCATATGCGGTAATAACGGAGCGAAGAGCTGCAGTTGCACGAGGAAAATGGTTTGACTGACTTGATCTGTCTCTTTGGCATTTAAGTTTATGTTTAAAATCGTCGCTCATAATTGTAGCGTTATGAGATAAAATAAAGTGAGCTTATTATTTAAAAAATGAGGATCGTCCTTATTTGGGCCGTAAACACCTATCACGTCGAAGGTATGTTTTTAAAATTACATTGGAATTTTAAGAGGGTTCCGTCTGAAGCTTTATATACAATTACGGGGTTTAATATTTTTAGCTAAAATAGTGACCCCTCTTTTTGGGTTAGGTAAGGTGCTATCAAAAGCTGTAAAAATACTGTAGCAGTCAGGAAAACAAAAGTGTTGTCCAAAGAACACCGAGTATCGGAAAGTGTGACTATATCAGGAAGTTCGAGGTAGTTAAGTAATCTGGAAATAGCATATTTCCTTTCTATTGTATTAAAGAGTTGCAGTTTAGTGATAATGAGGAGATCATGACTGTTGAATTGTTTGGGCGGTTGTTCGCTGCATTTAGAAGTTTTCAAAGCGTCAGGAGCAGGCCTCTTTGGATTGGACCCAGCATTAAATGATAATAATTTTTTTGATCCTTCATTATCCATGAATACACGAGAAAGATATCACCCTTGTCGCATTCCTCATGGAGGCCGTCAGTTAAAAAATAATCGCTGTATAGGGGGGGAAGAGATTGTAGTCGTTTTAAATATATCATTTGGAAGGACTCGTGGAACCGGTCTGCCGGTAGGAGAGGATTTGATTGATCTCTTAATTAGGCTAAAAAACAACTCTCTGCATCGTAACAATTAGTGATTGAAAATATATAAAAGATACCCATGGTCTAGAAAATATGTTAATAGGTAAAACTTAAAATCGGAAAACTATGACTGCATGAAATCTAAAATAGGTTTAACATCAGTTAGACATTTTAAACGGCTATTTGGCTTCGTGATAGAGAAAGGATTGTAAGAGAGAGAGAGCTCCTTACTGGCGGCAGTTGCTAATTATCTCACAAAATCTTTGAACATAAATAACACTCATGGACAGCTTGCATGCTATTTGGGATTTAGCATTTAATATTCCAAACTCAAATGCCTTCAAGACATCGGATCTGATGTTTTTTTTATTGGAGAGTCTTTACAACAACACAACTTAACTTTCATTGGACCTTATCCATTCCTTCTTCGCTCAATATAATAACAAACGGAGATCAAGGGTAGTCTGCAAAGGCGTGTAACATGTTGTTATACAATTTCCCACAGTTTTTTTACAGTAAAATGAATAACTATAGTCCGAAGAAATCTACAGTTTGACTATTAATTTCCTTACATCAGGTATTCTGCATGAAGAACGTTTTATTCTATAATTACAACTGTCCTTAGGGAGTGCGATGGCTGTGTGCGTCATGTCGTGTCAACTCTCAATGTTGGGGCGCATAACAAAGTTACCAAATGAAAAAACATGTTTATTATCATTATTATTATTTCACAGTTCTAAAAACACATACAAAAAATATATATGCATTTAAACTGGGGTAAATCTGGAGAGCAAAAGCCTTGTGCGTTAAGGCGTGTCTAACCTCTCATGTTGGGGGCGCAGGTTCGAATACTCCTGAAGGGGATGGTAATTTTTGGTCTACCTCTTGATAAGATCGTAGGTTCGATAGACTAATTTTAATGCTATAATGTTTATTTATATCCTGTGATGCAATTCTATCGAACCAAATAGGCAAAAAGTACAACTGTCCGGGGAGTTATAGGAGCGACATATTCTCTTAATCTCATCATGACTACTAGGAACATGAATTTTTAAATGCTAATGCATTTGTAAAGAGAGTATAAATTTCTCATACAATTCCATTAATACCGGAGGCCTTTTTATAACTTTTGTTGATTATAAAAAGATAAGCAAGCATTTGGGCTAAAAATCCTGTATTTCTGAAGCTTTTTTAAGACAATCATCCTATTGGTTCTACCTACATCCAAAAACCTTAATAGAAGTAGTGCAGAGTGCGTTAGGCTTGGCCATCTTTTTGCCCTCGTAATGGATTATATTTATTTTTTCTATAATTTCAGACTTAACTACTTCAATATCCAAATTAGATAATCTTATTAAATGGTCAAGAGATGGAAAAATTACGAACGGAAAAAAATGTATCTCTCTGCTTAAGGCTTAAGATGAAATCGACTTTATATAACGTGATACTAGATCCACTTATTTTTTTAAAGAAGATTGACGAGACTTCTTCGACACTTGCCAATTTAACTGACTGACAAATTTGTCACCAAATCTTGCAAGCAACGCCCCTGATTTAGTTGATAAAACATATATTACCTTCTGTTTTAATTATGTTACAAAAGTCTGGTTTACATATTAATATAGGGGTTTCACTTATTATTCGTACCATGCTATTTATTTGAACGTTTATGGTACTAATGAAAGTAAAATAATATGTAAAATTTGTTGTAATGCTGACTACAAACCTTACCAAAAATTTCAAGGCCTTATTGTACATAAAACGAATGCTCAAATTGAATCTAGAAAGTTTTACAAAAAGTTATTCCGACCTTTTTAATTTATAGAGTAAAAAACTCATTACATTGCCAATGCTTTTACTGGACAATGACTCCGTTGTATGCGGAAAATATATTCAATGCAGTGAATTACATCTAAGTTCATAAATTGGAGTAATATAGCATAGTAACGTAGCAATATATTCTATTGAGAATAATCGATCAACGGCTATTTATGTTGTTGTATAGCTATTTATAGATAAATGTATTAAATTAATTAAACATTTGTACATATTTTCAACATCAAAAGAGATAGACTGACTTAATTATTTTTATCTGAACGATTTAAAATGCATTCATATACTTCAATTAATTGATTGTTAAAGTTTTGAACGACTTTGAGAAGTTGATAGTTAGTTTCAAATAAATTAATCTATGGAAAAGAACCATGTGTCAGTTAATTAATGCATTCGTGGAGAATGAATAGAAAAGTAAATCGCAATATATTTGTCCAATGACCATCGCAAATGAGACTTTTGCTATATGATATTGATAGTTTGTTGTAGGAAGTGATTACAGCCTCATAGAATCTAACCTAAGCCTTATGGTCGAGTGAACATGTGACATTGAACACATATTTTCTCTGACTATTTATAGGTAGCCTGGAAACTACTAACACGATGAATATATATAATATGTTTTAAAATGGCTGCCTTACTTGCTGAAAGGGCTTATTATTGAAAATAGAAAAAAAAAAGAATCAGTGCAATAAAAGGCCCAGTGGCGCCATCTTACGTTGTGTTTAGAAAAAAGTCCCTTAAAAGATGCCATTTGATATTATTTTTGCCATTTCTCTCTTTTGTCTGTTCCTTAAGACTGGTATTTAACAGTACTTCTCAAGAGATAAAATAACTATTCCTTTTCGTTGTTTATCGACTTTAAGGATATATAACTCGTATAAAAGCAACATCTGATACTTCCCATATCGAAAGTTGCTTTCCTTTCTTTTATTTAATCTGGGATGAAGGCGTGTTGAAGATAACATAATGCAAGGAATACTATAAACGACTTGGAAGGGTGACTTTTTTCGCGCGCCTGGAAATCAAAACGTAAGCAGGGCAATTAAATTATACTTATTTATTACATATGTTAATGTATATATTATACTTTGTCTGTTCCAGTGTTTTATATTCTTATTAAATTTATTTTAAAATATACAACTTCAGTAATCTTAGCTAATTTGCACTCAACTGAGATCAATTTGAGAAATTAATTGATGTTGATATACATCACGTTTCACTAAGAATAAATACGAGTAACTACTGAAAAGGAAGTACCTACTTACTATAGGTAGGTAAAATCCCCCTTCCATGATGTTTCTCTAGTATTCCTTGCACAATGATACAGTAAATCGCGTAAGCAGGGAAAGACTTATTAATTGTTTAGTAATATCTTCATTACCCTCTCCCAAGAGATATTTTCCTTGATTGACTTAACACAAAGTAACTTATGAAGGGATAGACAAATATTACAAATAACTTCATATTTATATAAAGGATCTTCTTCTTTCATTCATTCAAGATATACGTTATAAGCTCTGGTCAAAATTAATACATTATGAAGGCAATGAATAGAAAAGGCGAATGATCAATGAGAGGCAAGAGAGAGCTTATACTTTGATAAAAGGTCAGAATTGGGCTTGACCACAAAGGGAAATATATACACTCAGAGAGTGGCAACCTCCGCCTTCATGAGCCTTCCGAGGCGGATTTTTTCACGACTGGGGAGGCGTAGAGAGACGGGGGAGGGTTTCCCCTAGAGAAATTCGAGAGGAAGACGCTCCGGCACCCAATTTCCAGCAAAGCGACATCTATTGGCAGAGTAGGCTAACTTGAAAAATTAGTAGTATTTAGCTAATTTGGCGCCTTAATTCTGCACTCAGAGATGCAAAATTTAATCACTTCTTTCTTTTAGCACTTCCAACAACTCCACAAAATTTCAACAAATCCGTCAGTACTTTTGAGTATCCTGCTGACACCAACCACAAAACTAACAACCAACAAACGCCAGTGAAAACAATACCTCCTTCGGCGGAGGTAATAAAGAAAGAAGAAAATTTTCATAAACAGAGAAAATGTTTCTTTAATCTAGGACAAACATGCTTTATATTATGTAAAAAATATTACTGCATTAATATACTCAATAGCGGTTTGTTTTTTCAATATTGTTTTCCAAGCTTGGATAAGATATAGGGAGACACATGCACGCATTTCGGTAATTTCAATCCTATTGTCATATATGTACTTCAAAACTAGTATATTATTTTCTTCTACCATATAATTTCCAAACAGCAAATTTATCGAGTTACCGGGAAGAGACAATGCACATTATTTGAATAGATTAATAAAATATCAGACAATGACAAGGAAGATTTTGTTTGCTTCCGAAAATAGCAATTTGTGTGGCAAACACAAACATTTAAAAACCCTGTGTATTCCTAAACAACCTTTAAGGAAATACTCCATGTTTGGATATATCGTAGGAAGTTTATTAAAAAAATATAGAATTTTTTATTCTTTTATTAAAAATGACAAGATTTTGAGGAATGTTAATGTGTCTTAAAATGGAATTAATATTTAGATAATGCTTTTATATAAACATTTGACTGTTTTAACTTTATATTAAAGGTAGACCGATATATCGTTGCCAATGCACACTATCAGTATTGGCATAATGTGACACAGATAGTTAACGGTGGTTACATATATCGAAGATTTATACCCAAAAATATTTTGATTCCATTTTAGGACTTTCAAAACTATGTTATTATATTCATTTGATCAAACTGGCACAAATCAGCTCCGTCACTTTTTTTAGGGTTGGGGGGGGGGGGGGGGGGGTCATAGTATTCAAAGAAGGTGTTTTTTCTTCAAACACAATAACTCTGTAGAAATTAATATTCATTTTTTGTTGAACATAAACAAGAAGTTGGTTTTTTTAACAAAACGGATATATATTTAAGATTTTCTATCTTATCTCTCTCGTTCTCTCTCTATGTTTCTTTGCATCAACAACTCCCTGGTCATAAGTTATACCTATCACAATAGAAATGATATTACTGTAAGTTCTTTGATTATATTTACTTAGAGAAAATAGTCAAAATATAAAGTGATAAAAAAGGATTTTGTTTTTAATTATTTTAACAATGAATTGCAAATATACACACGTAATTAGGATGTATTTTTTTATCCTTGTTTATTGAATGTAAAAATTAATTGCTCTGATATACATGTACAAAAAATATTTTTTTATTTTTTATTATTCCTTTCAACGACCTACGGCTTTCAATCTGTTGACGACTCTGATGCTTCTTGAAGACACAGTTACCTTTTGAATTTGGATCCATGCAGCCCCAGTACTGACCATGAGCTGGTATCTTTCGACTCTCGGGGTTGACATTTTCCTCGCAATCCATAATTAACAAAGTCCAGGGTATTGAAGTTCAGAAAGTAAATTATAATTAAAAATTACGTTCATTAATTCAGAGGGACCCTGTGTATAAAGCTAAAGAGAGTTGCACATCCCTAGGAATAAACTTTTAAAATCATTCATCAAAGTGAGACCAAGAGGTTTAAATGCATTTAAATATGCTTTGATTGATGAACTTTTTTTTGGACGGCGTTCGAAGGTCTCCTTATTTCGATTGCATCATAGTGAAACTAGATGAGGCAATTTGAAAGGGTAAAGAGCTCTTTTTGTAATAGGAGTATTTTGAATGCACTTTGCCTTTTATAATACATTTTACATGCAATATGATAATAATAGTAATATAAATTTGAAAAGAAATGCACCATTTTTCAAGTAAAACAAAGCTATCATCTGAATCTCTTGAAAAGTAAACATTACTTTAGGCTACGATGGGGACGTAGTGTTTTATAAAGCTTTATTTTTTTAGACTCGACAATAACTACTAAGTGCTAGTCATCCTCGATTATATTTACACATGAGTTAATCATTAAATTTCCCTTATTAACATACTACATACTCCTATACTTACTCAGATATGTCCCTTACTCGGCTCCTGTCAATCCTCAGTTGACTACATACAAAGAGGTTTCCTATGGAACTCAAAGCGACCATACATATGGACATCAGACTTCACACTCGAGTTCACGATTGGGGGTTGGGCCTTGTTGATCTCGAATCATTTTGGAAGTCCTTGAACTTTCTTGGCTGAGGAGACTGAGGAAGAGTGAAGAATTCTGGGCTGTTAATATTAAAAGAAAATTTGCAGTTAAAACAAGTGTCTGTTCGAACAACGAATCTTTATGGGCCCCGATGAACTATTTAGAATTGTGAAGAACATTGATGTGTCATGGGCCAATATGGTATTATCATGGGAGTCTGCCATGAGTGGAGTCTTCGATTTATTAAAGGAGCATGAACCACTGAACTTTAATTATATCATAGGAAGTATTGAGCATTTTTTCAACTATGATAATCTCAAATCAAGGGGTCAAGTCTCGCAGCTACGGGGAAAATATAGCCCACAAACTTTTTACTGGCATCAAAAATTATACGAAAAGATTCGCATTCTGTCCCCCTATATGCCCATTTACACCCTTTTATATTGACTGGAGGCACTTCCCAAAATAGAACTAAAAATAGCATAAACGTTTACCTGAAGGCACATGACGCCAGGACCCTTGCGAAAAAAGAATGGTAAGACTCGCTGTAGAGGACCAGGGTCTTCTCGACTGTGGATGGAAGACAGTAATGAAAAATCCATTTACAAATTCTAGTCAGAAATGGGTGAGGTATCGGCGTGCTACGTCAAGCCTTTTCACTAACAAATCGAAGGAAAAAGTTGAGGAACAGCCCTGCTCTTTTTCGCAATGATAACACGGAGCATCTTTTCTACGAGTGCAGCGCTGTGAAGTCCATAAGGAAAATAGTGGAACCTTTGATGCTGGGGGAGTTTGGTCTTTTCCTGAAGAATAAAGATTAGCTCTTGCATCCGGAGAGTAAATGCACTTTCCAAGCAGACGCCGTCCTCACCAAAGTCATCTGTATGATTTACGCCGCGAGAATCAGGAACTGCCCCATACCCACGCATATGGCTTCAATCATTTACAGAGATTTGGAAGCCCTTGTCCAAGTCCACGTTCCAAGTGAGCTTTATCTTACTACTTTTTATTTGTTAACATTATTCCTGATCAAATCAACCTGATCATCTCTTTTAAAGCTTATCCGATCTTCTTTTCCGGTCGTTTTTATTATTATTTATATTTATTATTGATATTAACCATAGAGATATAAAGATATACAGAGATTATTGGACTCGTCAGAGAAATACGTATTGTGTCAAGAATATAGCTGAACGATGTTTCTCTGCTATTGGAGGGAAGAGAAATACGTCATTGTGTTATGTTTATATCTCTATGATCAGCTTACGATGACATAGTATCAATTACTTCGTTTATAGTGTACACACAGAAACAATAGAACGCTGTTTCTTTGCTATTGAAGGGAATCAGCTCTCTATTCTTTATAGTTCTATAATATTAACATTGTTAGAATCGAATTGATTCCAGAGTTTCCTGGGTTTTTTTCATATTAACTGTCTAATATAATTTAGAATATTACTGCACTTACCTGTTTTATGAATCCATTAATACCCCCACCATTATTTTATTGTTAATCCTTTCTCACTCGTATATTACATCATTGTAATTGAATATTTTTAGAAGTGTGTCGTGAAATACATTAAAAAAACATACTACTCCTCACTAATTCGATAAAAGGTTGAATGTTACTCAAATTTTTCATGCCATATATGAAAACATTGTTCTTGATTTATAAAACGAAATTAAACTGAGTTAAAATTTGAGTGTATGGAAGGAAAAGATATTTGTTTTTCAAAAGTGAAATGTTTATTTACATGTACTTAAAACCATTTACAGTATCTAGACATGGAGTTAAGAGACGTACTCGTGTATAATTGTGATGGGTTATATAGAACAAATAAATACAACCAGGTGTATACTAAAATAAATAAAAGTTTGTATAAAAAACGTGTTATCGCTTATCCTATCAGATCCTGATCCGCAGGCCTCCGTCACTTTCTATTTCCTCCAGCAGAGCAAGCTTCCGACCGACAGCTTTCATTACAATGGGAGTTCTGGAGTTCAATTCATAATTGTAAATTTGTGAAATGTTTACAAATATGTATTATATAATCAATAAAAAACTTTATTGTGATACTTAAAGCTTTGAACCAAATATTATTTTTGTCCCTTTCGCACTGATGCACTTCTAGTTCTTTTTAATATCATCATCATACTTTGATGCTGGAATTAAGTGTATGCATACTAAGTAAACACTAAGTGGGAAACAGCTGGAGATTATTCAAATAATGAAACGCTGAGGCTCTAAAAAATATTCATCATAGGGTGCCTTGATGTTGTTAGCGGTCCACCAATGTCCATATATATATATAATATATATATCATATATATTATATATATATATATTATATAATCTATACAGTGAAAATAATTCTTAAAATTGAACTGATTGAACGGAACGATGAACGGAACGCTAAAATTTGTCTTTTTGCGTTCCGTTCAAATAATATTCAAGAGGAAATCAAACCTCGATTTAGTATGTATTATAACATTTTTATCAGTGTCGGTCACTAAATTTATTATTAGACTAAGAACACCGTTCGTATTTTCGATCATTATCGTTCTGACCTCAAACTAAGGAGAGGGAAGCTGCGTCCAGGTGTAGGTGTTAATTGATGCATCTCTTTTGGATCAAACGAAGATTTGGAGTCTACTTTGAACGTAGGGAATGCTAAGCTTCAGCATATCTCCCTGAGTTCAAAGTACTTTTTAGACATCGCAAAGCAAGAGTTAGCAAGAAATTATTTACTAGAGGAGGCCGAAGAACTGGGAGATTTTCCTTCTACCAACTTGCAAGAATCGGCAGCGGAAGAAAAGGCAATTTCGTTGCCAAGGCCGAAGAGACTGACTCAGCTAAGCAGGAGGTTGACGCTTCTTAACCGATGAGTCTAGGCAATGGAATCAATTATTGCTATAAAGGATAAAAAGATTTTCATCGATATTATGTTTATACTTCGCAGTGCCAGTTTGGAGTGACTCTTCTCCAAATCTAAACTTTTATTGCGAAGGACAAGACAAAATAGTCCACTAGCATAAATAAAGTGTAAATAAACTAATGTTATTCTTAGATTGTAAATAATAACTTTTCGTAATTATTCTCAGATAGCAATATTATGAGTAGTATAGACCGAGAAATTCGGTGGATATGTGGGTGGGATTTTACATGTTTGACTTTTCATATTGTAACATTTTGGGGGTAAAAAAATATGTTAATTTATCGGGCCGAGCCTCTGGTTCAAATTTTATATCTAAATATATTATCGAAGTTTGTAAAGTTTTTGGAATTTATTGCGGTACTAACTTCAAGCCGAAATATATAAATTTATACCCGATACATAGAGGATGCAGTGAAATAAAGAGCCTTCTTATGAGATGAAATCCAATTTTGAACGGAACGCAAATTGAACGGCGTTCCGCGGAACGGAAAGAATGTGAACGGACGATGAACGGAACGGAAAGAATTGAACGGAACAATGAACGGAACGAAAAAGTGAACGCGTGCAAGCCTGTATATATAATATATATATGTCAGTGTTGTCCCTAACGTCGCGTGCGAGTAATACTTAGTTAGTACTTAGTTTATTACTGCGCAGTAACATGAGAGAACAAACATTTAGATATTACTTTCAAGTAATATGTAATATCCTAGTTTACATATAACTTTCGTGAAAAAAAATATTTCTACAGGCATTTTTGATGAAAATTAATGAACTGTAAATGTATATGACGTCACCCAATGGACTAAACTTGCATATTGATAAAATTAAAAATGCACGTTAATATTGATATATAAGATAGGGTATTCCATTAGACTCAAACACACAGAACACCTTTTTTGTTATTTATGGAGGATTTTATCGTAAAGAAAATAAGTTCCTCAAAGCCCTCGGGCCCCGCATGTCGATTGAAGCTTTCAGGATTGAAACCCACCGCCAATCCTAATTAGGAATGAGAGGCAGGCGGGACCCGAGAGCTTGGGTGTATATATTGTAAATTAGGGTTCCTCTCATTCTTAGTTAGGGTTGGCGGTGGGTTTCAACCCTAAAAGGCTCAATCGACATGTGGGGCCCGAGGGCTTGGGTTAGATAATTAAACCTATGCCTCTCATAATGTCAGAAGTCATTTATTTAGTCTTTGAATTCACCGACTTCATCATGTTGAGCCATGTGATCACTTTATAATATTGCAATAACATATATAGGTATATAATTATTATAAAAATGCAAACTAGGTTTTGGTGAGAATTTTTACTAATCCTGTTGAATTGCCTTTACTTATTGTTTCGGAATGCTCAAAAAAGTAGTATATTACATACTACTTTCAAAGTAATATTCGACCAACAGTGTATATATATATATATATATATATATATATATATATATATATATATATATATATATATATATATATATATATATATATATATATATATATATGTGTGTGTGTGTGTGTGTGTGTGGTGTATAGGTATATGCAATAAATAAATTGAACCTCAACAAGCACATAATAGGGGAAGTGAGCTGTAAGTCGTTTTTAATAGCGAGAGGATCAAGGAATGAGGTAACTCTGTATTTGTAAAATCAAAGCAATGCTATATATTTCTCATGCCGAAATAATATATAGAATTAGAATGTACCACAAAGAATGAGTGCGACGATGAAAAAGTCTGGATTTATATAAAAATAGGTTCTTCTAAAAGTTGAGCCTACCAAGACATCTATAGGAGAGGTTTGGTGGAAAAATATGGGCAGTCATATTCTCTTTAGTCTTTATATATCTCTTCTAAGAGCTCCAGGGTTAAGAGGCGTGGTACTATTGGAAAACATTGACTTATGGTTTGTTATTATTTGCTCTTAAAACCGTTACTTTGCACAGAAGACGTCTTGATAATACCTCTCCCTGAAGGATAAGCATGACTAGCCTGCAATCAGGGGTTGGTACGACGACAGCTGGAGTTATGGATGATTAAAATTATGTGGAACTCTTTCGTCGGGAGTATCTACGTGTTCTGATCACCTAGAAAGGTAAATATGTCACAATTAGTAGGAATATCAAATATCAAATTCTATGGCTTGTACTTTTTGATATTAATTTTGATATCATTAAAGAGTCTTCTATTGATGTCAGTCACCTTCTAGGGGAGGAGGTAGGGATTTTTGATGATGGGGACATGATGGGACAAGGAGCCCTTTGACGTTGATTCCGGCATGTCTTCATTAACCGATCAGAAATGGGAGCCTCAGGAGCTTTTGGGATCACTCCGTCTTATGAAGTGCCTATGAAGTGATACACTTAGACTAAGATTGGGTACATCAAAACTCCTCGACAAGCCTTAATATGGTACTAACGTTTTTACTCTCATTTTTTGTGTCCATAGTACGATGTTATTTACGTAATATTCTCAAAGTAAGCAATTATCAAACTTGCAAATTCTTATTATAACTAGATAGGCGTTTTTCTCAGACATCAGTGCTTATTGCTTAATAATGTTCATCATAACGTAATGAATAGAATGAAAGCGAAATATAAATGGATCTTACGTCTGTACTTATGATTGTCCATATTTTTTTACACAAACTTTTTCATAGCTGTCTTGAAGGGTACCCTTAAAATATAGTCCTTATAACGTCATGAAGGTCTTCCCGGAGCTTCTTGAGTTGGTTGAAGAGCTCGTCTTCGTTCGCCTTTTTCATCGCCCGCTCCAAGTCAGTAGTGTCTTTCCCATGCCCCCCCCCCCCAAAAAAAAAACCAAAAAAAAAAAAACCTCGTCATTACGGAGAAGATGCTTCAATTTCCGAAACATATTCCTATTTATTTTAAATGGATGTTCATTTCAAGCACTCATATAAAAAACAAAAAAAATGGTTTGAGTCAAAGAAATGCACAAAGTGTAAAAATATTGCCGCCGCAAGTGCATCAATGACCCAAATGTCTCTCTGAAGCCCCTCGACCCTTTCAAACGTCTTTGTAAGCTGGATTTAAATTAAAGTAGAAAACAATCTTAATTTTCACCGTAAAATCATATTCAGCGAGATAGCGATATTAACAAGCAAAATATGCGGTATTTGGCCGGTAAAAATCCAAATGTTATTATTTAGGCCCAAATACATCTTGAAAGAATATACTGCATGCTACATTATGTAGTGTGTTTGTGGACTCATTTTTTTTGTTCACCAAACGTTGAATTGTCGATTTTGAAGGTCAATGTAGTTGATCATGAATTGTCTTTAAGGATCCTAAAGTTTGGATCAAAGACCACCACTTTTATAATATCTATATAATAATACTCTAGGGAACACAAAAACGCCACAATTTTGTATCTTACAGCCAAACCACTTGATGGATCGAATTGAAATTTGGCACAGAGATGTGTTTTTATCTGGAGAATATATTGGTGATTTTTTTTATGGCCACAATGGGCTAGAAAAGGTCAATTGAAAGTTGGATTTCCAGTTTTTGATTAACAAATGTATTTTTTTCATAACACATATTTTAAAGAGCTACTCTTTCCAAGAACTTTGATAATTAAATGTTGGTATGTGTCTTTAATAACTTCATTTATAAGAGCGATCAAAGTTAAAATAAAAAAGGGAGAAAGAAAAAATGAATGCTGCTATCATTTAATAATACCCTTAAAAGTAATGTCATGTGGATGTAGCAGCTTAAACACTAGATTGATCAAATTGCTATTCAGCATGGAGATGTATTTTTATTGGGGGATATTATTGAGCCAAAAAATAATGTATGACATGCTTTTGCTCCTCTGTCATACATTATATATATCAGATATAGCCATTGAAATTAAAATGCCAATTTATCCATTTATTTGAAAAAATACATACCATAGATATATATATTTTTGAACTCTCAGTAAAAATACAATTGAGATGAGGTAATAAAATAGGGGTCTTTAGTACTCAAGAGTTGAAGTACTCATATATCACACTCAAGCAGAATAGTTTTTTAGTGTGAAAAATTATTGCTGCCCTAGAGTGAAAAATATGACAGATACATACCCATGTTATAAAGTATGAAGTGTAGTTCATGCAAATTCTCATCATCACAGATAAATGGTCTTTGAAATTTTGTATAAAAAATTATTATTTTGAACAAAAACCCAAAAAACTTTAACTGCCCATTGGTCCTTATTGGGTAATAATAGGTGACTTAAAAGTACATAATATCAACAAAATAAAAATTCTTGAGAGGTCATAACACTTCATTTTTTGTGATTTGCAAGTGAAAATTTCACGTAATTGGCGAAAAACGACATACTTCAAATTTTCCCGGACAATCCCCTTTGGTTTTTTGAACAAACAAACTTTTTTTTTTGGTTTTAAAAGTTGTAGGAAACGTTTTTCTAAGACACTCTGCTCGAATAAAATTGTTTTTTTCAAAATTATCATCAGGAGAGCCACTCAAAGGTCCCTTTTACAACCATTCAAAGCTATTTTGTGGGGTTAGGGGTTTCCCTTGGGAGTTGATGCATAAAATAAAAAAATCCTTAGAATTGAATTTAAAAAATAAAACCTTTTCAAATTTTTCGCAACTTACAATTTTTTTAAAAGATCCCTAGGGACCTCTTGAAGTGCCCCTCAGAAATATTTGGTTAACTACTTACCCTTTTTTTAACAAAGTTTATTTTTGGACTGTTAAGTTTTTTCTATTGATTTAGTAAAAAGTGCTCAACTCGGTATTCCGAGACAAATTGTCAGTTTATTATGTGTTGAAAATAATAATAAAAAGGGAGGAAGAAAAATGATACATAAAAAAAGGAATTAGCCGGTTTCATATTAATGAGACGATTGAAGAGTGCATTAATGAATGAATCTACTCAGTAAGAGGAGGATACTCTTCAGTTAGTGTATCCGGATAAGTTCTTCCCAGATAATTCACTTATCTAAAACATCTTTTCTTTTGGATTTTATTCCTCATCACAATTGAAATATATTTATACTTGAGAGGATCTGAGATTAAATATCTGATGGAGGCCCAAATAACTCAAGGGACTCAGTGCCAAAGAAACAGGAAACTGCTCATTCTAAAGGATAAGGGAGGCACAAAGAGCTAGGACAAATGAGAGATCAAATATGTATATGGAGAGAAAATATGTCTACAGCACAGAGGGAGAGGAAAAGAGAAAGGATGAGAATGGAGAAGTACTAGATCGAACGCTGGCTCTACATCAAGAGTTTACTTGGGTCCGATGCCTAAGCTTTTTCTGTACCTGTCAAGCCTTTAGATTCCCAAATGAGACCCTTAATGCTGTCACAATGGGAAGGTTAGCCTCTCACCATTAGCTGTTTATCCATCACCACCGAGGACCTTATAACAGGCTGCATCACTGAATCGTGTAACTTTAGGGACAACATCAGACAATATAACTGTGCCTCTCATTTGCTTCATTTGGAGCCAAACAGTACAGGTGAGTGGGTGCCTGCGATGGCAAATTAAGTAACCTATATGTATATAGCCACTTAATCCCTTTAATCAAGGCAGAGCTACAGAAAGTGAATACAGTCGTGATGCTACTTAGGAATCTGACAGGTGCTAACCAGGTAACGAAGTCTTGATTCTTCGCATCAAGCTAGCACCCAGTGACACTAACCTGCCCTTTATCCTGGAACGGCACCAGTTTCTTTCTGAGACTGGCTTACTCCATAACAATAAACAAGGCAACAGACCATTGAGAAGTGGGAATTTTATCTGCCAAGTTCAGTCTTCTCATATGGCCAGTTTATTTGGCTTTCTCAAGGGCAAAGTGTATGGCAGGTGTGAAGGTGGAGGTTGGAGGAAATAATACAGTGACGCCCAACGTAATATATCGGGAAGTACTTGACTCCACTTAAGGATTTCTTTCATTTTTTTAATTTGTATCTTATTATAATATTTCTCATTGGGAATAAAACAACATTATTATTTCAAAAAGGACATTTTCTCTTATGCTGTTAAAAACACAAGCGTCACTGTGTGACGGGTCCTCGCTAGTATTTTAATAATTGCAACCATTCTCAAGTGTGTACTGCTCAGTGATAAACATAAATTATTTCTGAGTGCAACTGTTAGGAAACACTAACAATATTGCATCGTTTTCGAAACCTATTCAGCGTAAAAATGCGAGCGTCCCAATTGAAAACCCTTTTTGGCACCAGGTATTTTAAAAATTGGAGTAGACGTTTTATTTAGTGTATAATTGTAGTGCTAAACCGGATTGGACGCAAAACCTTCCATTGATGAGTATATTCAATCTGATTCTTTCCCCTTTTTAAAATCTAATTAAACCTTTTCTCATTATGTTATGACTAATTTTTTTATTGAAGCTACAATATTTACGATATATGATACAAAAAATATAATAAAATATTCAGTGGAAGGATATTATGTGTATTATTCAAAAACTTCTAGTTTAAAATATTTCCTCGCCTGAGTAACCTTTCAAAACATAAAATATAATAACAAAATATTCACCATAATGCCAAAACATCAAAACAATACAAATTTAAAACTCAAACGCCACAAACCTTAAAAACATAATAAATTAATTATTTAGAGTTTCATAACATTTAATTATATTTTTTTAACATTGTAAAATACTTTCCCGAAACTTTGGGAGTTTTTGTTTGTTGATATTTATTACATCATAACCGATAGACATACACACGAAAACGCACATATAACACTAAAGTAAGAGAACACAACCACACTACGGGGTATCTGGTTACAATAATAAGAATGAATAATAATACCTATGTACATATCTCTATTCCTACTTAATAAAATAAAATTATTTCAAATAATTTTTTTCATTATTTTACATTGCATAAATTTGATTATTCTAATGTTTTCGTCCTCCTCTTGAGAAACTTCATGCTCTCATAGGACAGAGGGACATCTGTTTATGAGGTGATCTGCAGTCTGCGGTTCTTCCGTTGCAGAGATCGCAAATTGGACTGATTGTTCTTCCATTTACTCAAGTGCGAGAGAAAAGGTCCATGGCAGTGACTGCTTGAACAAGCAGTTTCATATTCTCTCGTCGAAATTTGATCGTTTTTGTTGAGGAGTTTTCAACATTAGACGAAGTGTGTTTCATATGTACGCTGTTTTTGTGACGGCAGCTACACCCTTTGATAAAACAAACCATCTACTGCCTTCTTACGTAGCTCGGCGGTACTCAGGTGCATATATTTGATTTGGCTCTCACAGCCACTTTTTGCAAGATAATCGGCAAATTCATTTCCAGTTATGTCACTGTGACCTTTACACCATTCAAGGTATATGTTTTTCTCCTTTTTTGCTCTTATCAAAGTTTCTTTACATTCTTTGACTATGCAGCTCTTCGTGAGTGGATTGAGGAGAGCCGCAATTGCCGATTGAGAGTCGGATCGTACAACAATATTCCTAGTAGGTTTTCCAGTTTCAGAAGGTCTTCCACAGATCTTGAAATGGCGAGGACCTCAGCCTGAAATACTGATGCCTCGATTTTTAATGACGCCAGTGAATGATGTAGAGTCATGTCACCCTAGTGATAGCCCATCCTGCGCCCGTATTTCCGTCTTGGTCTTTAGAACCGTCTGTATAGATTATTGTATCTGGACATTCTATACGATTATTATTGATCCAGACTAGGTCACCTTTTATGTAATCACTAGGCCATTTATATTTGCTTCACAAAGCAGTTTATCACTAGAAAAGCGGTGTCCACGCCGTCGTGGGAGGTTGCCAATGCTATCCCAAGTATCTTGTGTAAAATGCTTTGTTCTCCATCTGGACTTTGTTGCCTGTGCTTGTACATATAGGTCGAGTGGAATAATACCTAAAGCTGACTCCATGCCTGCGGTAGGTGTTGACCTTAGTGTTTGAGTGATTGATAAAAGTGCTTTCCTTTGTACACTGGTTAGTATTTGATTCCACTTTTTTTGGATGCAATAGTATGGCCCCATACAAGACAACCATAACATATGATTGGTTTAATCATTGATTCGTAGAGCCAGATAACTTTATCAGACGTCAGCCCCCACTTTGACCTATGATGCTTTTGCCATGTTCCATAAGCGAGAACACTTGGCAGCTTTTTCCTTCAGATGTTCTGTCCAGGTGAGTCCTTGATCAAATACCAAACCTAAGTATTTCAAGCGTGTTGAATACTCAATCTCCTGTCCATCCATTTGTAACCGTGCAAAATATTTTGACCTCAGTTTATACGCCTTTGAGAATACTATAGCACTAGATTTTGTTGGATTAAAGGTCAAGCCATTTGATCTTCCTCAGTCCAGTACAATATTTATTGCATCTTGCATTTTACTGACAAGTGTTTGTGGGTGTTTTTCCACTTATTAATAAGATAATGTCATCTGCATAGCCAATTGCTTTGATTGCACCTTTGTGGAACTTTGTAAGTAGAGTGTCCATCACGGCATTCCAGATCACAGGCGAAAGTACTCCTCCTTGAAGAAACTTTGGGGTAAAACTTAATAAATCCGCCGCATATTGCCATCCAACACCAGAAGTGTTAGAAATCTTCGAAGAGAAGGACAAATACCGAGCAGCAGAAGATATTATAACGGCTCTTATTTCCTCCGGGTCCACAGGATCATTTTTGCAGAGTTTGCTCGCAATGAGTGATTTAGCACCCAATAAAGCACACTCCAGTGCCTTCAAATTCTCAAACGGGGCTACGATTACTCCAAACAGTACACATGCTTTTACATTCACCTCAATGCTATTATGTCCGTTAACATTTAGAGTTACCAACTTTTTCAAAATCTGAACATGAAGGCAGTCTACAAAGGCGTGTAAGATGAATATATATCCTTCCACAGTTTTTGAAAGAGACTGAAGAATAGCAAGTTGTCCGAGATCTGAAGTTGCGCAATGAATTTTTTATCATCGTAGATGCTAACCAAGGATTGCTGTATTTTTTTATGCATTCATCAGGAAGGTCTAAAAGAGAAGAATAAAACTTGCACAGTTTATTGACTTCGTCGTCATATTGGCGGTTAAAACACATTTTCAGGTGCCAAGGAGAAGATGGCATATGAGTTCTTGCAGTTCTCTCTAGAGGAAAACAATATTTACCATGTGAAAAGTCAAGGGAGTGTCGTTTACTAATATCATGTATTGTTAATATGCCACTTTCTAAGGCTAGACTTTCTAGATAACGGGTTTCGCTATGGTTCTTGAAGAAGGCTTTCTTTGATGAATTCTGATGAATTATATCAACGATCGTGTCGGATTTATACATGGGTGTCCCAGACCACAGGACACGATGAGTCGCACTCCATGACATAGACAATGACTTTATGGACTCATTAGATAGAATGGTTCTCCATTCAGAAAGTGGCCGAAGAGTGATGTCTATAAATATTTTTTGGTACATTCTTGGAACTATTTTAGATAACAAAGCTATTCCACCCCCCATATGTTTTCTAGGTCTTTTAAGGCAGGAGAGGTATCTTCGATGAAAGAGGGTTTCCAACCAGGAGTCTTCTTCGTCTATGGCCTTCTCAGCCAGTAGGGGTAATGAGTGGGCTTTCTATAACACTAGTGGAACAATATGTATATTGTACAAGTCGATCCGCCTAAGTATGTTTAAGTTTCTCCATTGTTTAATCTTTGTGCGAATTGTAGAATCTAATGAAATCCACTTTGCTTCCGTTTAACCGTTTCTTTCCCATTCAATGCCCAGAACCTGAATTCTGTTCATTATGGGACACCCCATTATTTTACTTGAAACATCCGGAAACCGTTTACCGATTGGGAGAACAGCAGTTTTGTTTTTATTCATATTCAATCCAGACCTACTAGAATATTTCATAAAAGCATTCAGCAGAACTTCAATCCTCCTGACAAGTTGAACGCTTGAATGAGCTTCAACATATAACGTTATATCGTCAGCGTAAGCATCCAACAAATGGTTTGTGGGGCTAAAAGAGATTCCAACCCCTCCGTATTTTCTTTTAAGGGACTCACAAAATTCCTCAATAGCTGCTATAAAAAGTAAAAGTGATGCAGGACATCCTTGCCTGCAGCTTCTCTTAAGTTCAATCCTTTCACTTGAGTGACCATCGATGCTGATTTTGGAAGAACCATTATACAGTAAGGCACGAATCGGATTAAAGAAACGCTTTGGGAGTAATTTTTTACCCCCCTCAGAATATGAGCATGAGCAATTGTGTCGAATGCTTTGTGGAAGTCCACAGTTATTATTGCTCCATATTTGCCTCTCTCCGTTACAGAATCAATCGACGCTCTTATGTTGCGGGAGATGTCGTGAATTTTCCGTTTTCGTAAAAAACCTTTTTGATGATGTCCTACTTTTTCACTTAAAACTTCTTCGATTTGTTTTGCAACAACACCAGCCAGTATTTTATATGTTTCATTCAAGACCGTTATAGGCCTCCAGTGTTCAAATTTTGTGCCATGGCCTTTTTTTGGTATGAGTGATATTCGACCCATAGTTAATGCAGAAGGAAGTTCGCCATGTTTTTCCATACCAAGTCCAAGTTTAGAAGAAAGGTACGCATGCATCTGGAAGATACCTGAAGATTTTTCCACCAACTCCATCCGGTCCTAAAGCTTTATTATTTTGATCTTGTTCGCTATGTGTTCGTGAATATTTTGTGCAGTAAAAACAGGGTGTGAGGGTTAAGTTTTCGTCGTCTTGGAAAACTATTCCGTTGTCCTCCAAGTATATTGACAATTTTTTAATGAAAGTATCTAAGAATTTCGTATTTATCGTCGAGTATTTTGTGGTCTAAAATAATTATCTGGACTCCAACAGAAGTAGTAGCACATTTAAAGATAGATCCCCTCCTTCTGAATACGGCATCGTTTTCTTTTTTGCGCTTTCGTTCCATCTATTCTTCTGCGATATCAGATACTCTAAAAATATTGAAAGTATCAGAGACGAAAGATCTTTGAAAAATAGACCCTGTATTTAAAATGTCATCTAAATTATCGCTAACAATTATTGCTTCTTTTCTTTTGGCTTTGGAAAATATAATCGCCAAAATTTTGATGTAATGAATTAAAGAGCTCAGTAAAATGTTTAATGGTTTCATCGGTTTATAAAATAACTTTAATCGATATCTAAGAGCACTTAAAAATTATTTATGTTCAAGGATCCATTTTACTATTTTGAACTGATGACGGGCGGGCGAGGAACCAAGTTCAACTTTAATTACTTTATGATCAGAGAAGGGCTCCGTAAGATAAATGCTTTTTTATGTCTCTAAAAATACACGGTGACGTCAAAGCTAAATCTATTCTTGAAAATTGGTTTCCACTCCTCCAAGAAAAAGTTTCGTCCGGGCTAAAGCTTTAAAGTAAAGTAGCGCATCAAGAGCTTTTTGTTCTGATTTTTGATTATTTCTTGGCTTCCTTTCGCTTTATTTATCCGCTAGAGGCGTTGATGTTGATGCAGCTAAGTAAATAAATATGAAGGAATTTTGAGATACATCAAGTGCCCTTGTGACGTATTAGTGACGTAGACTTAAACAATTGACTCAATAACATTGTCGTGTCTATTATTTTTATTGCTCCGCGGAACTTTGCGCTCGATACTCCACATGAAACCTCACCTCCTCAATTATCTAAAGAACATTCAAGTAAAATCAAATGTTTTCTGATGCAGTTGCTTTATACATTAAAATATTATTATCGTTGTGAAAATAAGTTAAAAACTTAGTAGTGAATGCAATTATTTAAATGGATGTTATGAAGGAGATCAAAAACAACCCGGTGTGACGTCATACTTTTAAATCCAAAGCGGACATCTGCTGGACAAAAAGAAAAAAGAGACTCAATGAAAATCTTTCCAAGCTATCTGCCCCGATGCGCTACTTTACTTTAAAGCTTTAGTCCGGGCTAAGTATTTTAATCGTGTCAACCAGATTCAGGTGTCTAATATTTTTCAACAAAATGGCTGCGTTGGAGTATCCACCTTTTTTATCGACGTCACATTCATGTCGCCAGGGGACTGTATCCATTCGTACATTATTTAAAATTGATTGAAAAAAGGAATGAGACTTATAATTTGGTCCGTAGATGTTACGTAATAAAATTGTTGAATTATAAATTTTAATATTTATTCCATGCCATTGACTTTTTGACGAGTATTCTTTCAATAAGGAATATGAGTCAATGTTTTTTTAAATAAAAGTAAAAATTTCTCTCGAATTTCCGGGTCCAGTGAAGAAGTAATCATACTTTTGAGGTAAACAAAATGAACACTGATTTTGGCATGTTGATGAAACTTTACTTCTAACATCTTGAAGACAGACACAATCAGACACATTTATTATGACTAAATTATATACCATATCATCTTATTGTATAAATTTTAAACTATTTTCAATGGTACCAACTTATCTTCTCATTACTTTTTGTAAAAGAAGTATTTTATCCATTTAATTAACTTTGCATGGTGTTTTTTTTCACTATTTGATACAGTATAAAATATTTCAGTTGAATATTAACTACAAGGTACAAGGGGCTATTCAAGAACAAAAACCTGTTTTTTCGACTGGGGTGAAGGTTAATCATCTCATTCTTATGTAAATAAGTAATCAATTATTTCCAAGGATAATATTAAAAATCATAAACATAAAACTAATTATTATGTATGGACAAATATGGTAAAAATCAATGGTTTTGTGCGTGAGATTTAGACATGAATATAGCAAGTCATATCTCTTATGTAATTGAAGTCAGCGCAAAAGAAAGATAAGCTAAAGACACCTTGTTATCAACAAATAAAAAAGATAAAATTTAGCTACATGTATTTTCTCTTAAAAAGAAACATTGTGATATATTTATACTTGTTCAGAATTTTGTAAATTGTTTTATATACTTTAGCAAATAAAGTAAACTGATGTAAAAATAGTTGTCATTGTAACAATTAAGCTTATTCCCTTCCTGTTTTTGGGAGATAATAATGTTTGCTAATGTATAAACAGGATGGTTACGATATAGCACCCTTCTTGCCACTCCGTTTTTGGCAGTGTGGAAGTTTGTTATTTAAAACGAGCTTAGCTTTATGTTACTTCAAATCCCTCCCATGATTTTTTATAACATCTCTACGTTAATTATGTATTTGACTTTTCATCAGTTTTTATATTTCTATAATTCTTTATATCATATAATGAGATTGTGTTTTTGAGTCTTTAAGTATTTGTTAGCAAAAGTAATCATAATATCAATATATATATATATATATATATATTAGGGTTGTTCTTATTTTTCAAATGTTTGAAATGTTAGCCATTGAGTGGATTTTCTGTTTCTTGGTGATAAAAGAAGACGACATACAAAGTTTGAACAAAATCGGTCAACATTACGAGGTCGCGCAACGAGGTCAAAGTTTTAAAAATTTAGTAAAAATATAGTTTTCCGCAAATTTCTTCAAAATGGTGGACGTTACAGACTTCAATAATAATTATTAATTTAAAGGAAATCTAATTTACTACCAGACGTATGTTTGATGTTTTTTAATAAAACAAAGTTTTCAGTAAAAACAAAGCAAGAAAGGGAGTGAGTATTGTTAGCTTATTTCATAGCTTTTTGTATCAATTAACTTCACTCGCCTGTAGAAGATGACTTGTTCGCTTCAGAGTAAAATAGTACTTTTAAGTTTAGTAAAACTTTAGATGATAAATCCAAAAATGACCTTGGTTGCATTCTATCAATTCAGAATTCAGTACAATCTGAGTTTACATCATATGATTCAGAGCCTGTATTGACCTATAAGAAATCGATTATGAAAAAAATAAATAATAATTGTTTCTTAGATTTGCGTCAAGGTATCCTCTCAAAATTTTACTTTGTCTCTGACGCATACATAATCCATTATATGCGTCATTTTGTACGCGAAATAGGCTTTTTTAATGTACATATAACTCTCTACTTATTAAACTGACATGATTTAGTATACCAAAATATTAAAGCTGGTTAACCAAGCTTTCATTTGATATGTTTGGTGTTCTAAAAATCGCTATACTTTAAGAGATATAAGCAAATACGTACTGTCCCCCAAAAATTGATCTTTTGATATGAGAATATACGATTACCATCTGGTAATGTGTTAGTGTTACCTGGATAGAAAGAGAAAGAGAAGGGAGGGGGTATTTTCTCCTTCTCTCCCTTCTTTTTTCTTGCTATCCAGGTAACACTAACAGCGTTACCAATGGTAATCGTATATTCTCATATCAAAAGATCAATTTTTGGGGGAGAGTACGTATTTGCTTATATCTCTTAAAGTATAGCGATTTTTAGAACACCAAACATATCAAATGAAAGCTTGGTTAACCAGCTTTAATATTTTGGTATACTAAATCATGTCAGTTTAATAAGTAGAGAGTTATATGTACATTAAAAAAGCCTATCTCGCGTACAAAATGACGCATATAATGGATTATGTATGCGTCAGAGACAAAGTAAAATTTTGAGAGGATACCTTGACGCAAATCTAAGAAACACATTATTATTTATTTTTTCATAATCGATTTCTTATAGGTCAATACAGGCTCTGAATCATATGATGTAAACTCAGATTGTACTGAATTCTGAATTGATAGAATGCAACCAAGGTCATTTTTGGATTTATCATCTAAAGTTTTACTAAACTTAAAAGTACTATTTTACTCTGAAGCGAACAAGTCATCTTCTACAGGCGAGTGAAGTTAATTGATACAAAAAAGCTATGAAATAAGCTAACAATACTCACTCCCTTTCTTGCTTTGTTTTTACTGAAAACTTTGTTTTATTAAAAAACATCAAACATACGTCTGGTAGTAAATTAGATTTCCTTTAAATTAATAATTATTATTGAAGTCTGTAACGTCCACCATTTTGAAGAAATTTGCGGAAAACTATATTTTTACTAAATTTTTAAAACTTTGACCTCGTTGCGCGACCTCGTAATGTTGACCGATTTTGTTCAAACTTTGTATGTCGTCTTCTTTTATCACCAAGAAACAGAAAATCCACAATGGCTAACATTTCAAACATTTGAAAAATAAGAACAACCCTATATATATACAGGGTATAGAAGCAAAACGTGGACTCTTAAATAATGCTAATTTTCTCAAAAATTTACTAAGTTGGGTGTTATATTTTTTGAGATTCCGATTTATTAGCCTTTTTAAGCATAAATGATCAATAATAAACAATCGTCAATTCTCAAAAATGAGCGAGCAGGACGCGAAAAGAAAAGGATCTCAGATCTGCTTGACGCAGAAATTGAGGTGGCAAAGATCATGGACATTGTCAAGTGCTCCAGGAGCCTTGTTTTCAAGGTTGCCAAATGAAAAAGGACGGGGAAGGCCTCGAGAGGAAAGCAGGAAGTGGTGGCCACAATTAAAGAGGACTCCCGAGTTCCTGGAGAGACTGGAGAAGAAGATCAAGGAGGACCCCACAAAATCCATGAACCGCCTCTCCAATGACTTCTCTGTGGACCCATGACCATCAACGGGCAGTGAGGGAGGATCTGGGGTTAACCTCATACACGAGGACTCTGAGGCACTTGTTGACGGAGGATATGAAGAGGAAAAGGCTCACAAGATGCAAGAAAGTCCTCACTTGGTTGAAGGGTAATGGCTCCATTGTGAAAATCTTCTCCGACAAGAAGATTTTCACCGTGGACCAAGTCTACAACAGGAGGAATGACCGGTGGCTTGGGGAAACAACAGAAGAGGTACAGGGGGTGTACCGTACAAAACATCCGGCGCAGACAATGGTCCTGGGAGTCGTGGCGTCAGACGGGAAGAAGATGCCTCCCTTCTTTTTCAAGGCCGGGGAGAAGATTCGCAAGGAGACCTACTACAAGGTCCTCAGGTACACAGTTTTGCCATGGCTGAAGGCCAATTACCCCGAGGGAAACTATGTGTGGACGCAGGATGGTGCTCCATCACACACGTCGGACCTGTGCCAGAAGTTCTGCACTGCCAACATGGCTCATTTTTGGCCGAAGGACATGTGGCCCTCCTCCTCGCCGGATCTGAACCCGTTGGACTTCGCCGTGTGGGGCGAATTGGAGAAGAAGACCAACAGGACTCCTCATCCAAATGTGGATGCTCTAAAGGCCACCATCAGGACGGAGTGGGACAACATGTCGGAGGAGTTCCTCATCAACTCCTGCAAGGCTTTCGGCGCCGTGTGGAAGCTGTCATTGAAGCTGAAGGAGGCCACATCGAGTGAGAGTGCTCACAAAGGCCTGCCTATAAGTTTTGTTAAAAATAATATTATTATTTAATTAAAATAAAATTATATTATTACTTTTCTAAAATTGTCTCTCGAGTCCACGTTTTGCTTCTATACCCTGTATATATATAT
>CP045895.1:11614949-11632637 GCA_013387185.1 Caligus rogercresseyi | reverse complement strand
TTCATGTTCCTATGAAGTTTAATCATGTAAAACTTTTAGTGAGGAACAGTGAGTCTCTAAGTAAACCTTCATTTTTCGTACAAAATACAATGACATATATATTTAAAGTCTAAATGTGCCAGAGACGAAGTAAAAACTGAAATTAGTACTTTGATCTAAGCTCTTCAAATCATTGCTTTTTATTTTTCTATACTCAACCCGTGTATGTCAAAATTGGCTCTGAATCGAAAAAGTGCTGAAAATTTAAAATCCATTTTGCTCTGAATTTATCACTAACTTTGAAAAATTAATACCATATTCGAATCAGTGGATAAAACTCTATAAGAATTACTGAAAATAAGTCCGACCTAAATTTTAAAGTTTATATTTGTTGACCTGTGTTATTTATAAAAAATACCCACAAGAACATTTGGCTCAAACCTTAATTCTTGACATGTATCCTTTAAAACCTAAAAGTGGACCTTAACTATTGACGAGATACCCGCAAACTAGTGTTACATGATGTACTTCTCTTAGCATATAGTACATGCTGTGTACTATATGCACCTGTAATAGTACCTAATAGTAATAAAGTATGCACTTGTAATACTACCTAATAATATTAAACTATGCACTTAATATTATTTTCATTGAGTCTATCGTAAAGGGCTATACAATCATTTTCTTAGATAAAAAATCTAAAAAGATAATTTAACTTATTCATTTTTTGCCTATACACTATGGCGTACACTATGATTTAAAAAAAAATGTTAGAAAGATCTATCCTTCTCGTGATGGAAACATAAGAGTTTGGCAAGCATTCAGTTCGATAAATCTCATCTTTAATAATGGCGACAAACCTGGTGATTAGTTCCAATGCAGCTTCATGTTACAAAATATATACTTTGATAGTCATCAATCAACGTAAATTGAATAAAAAATATATATTTCTTTCCCTTCCTTGTTAAAAAAGAAAGGCTTTCTTCATTCTCCTAATTGAAGGGAAAAAGTGTTGGAATTCCTTAAGAATATATTGGCACACTATGATGGATGAGTTAAAAAAATACATCCTATAGCATTGCATATCATAGGAGCTTCTACACATAGGTACAAAAAATTGGAGCACATTGACTTGGATATACACTCATTCAATTAAATGAAGGATAATTGATGACAAACTACTCTTCACGTTATGTATGTCAAATTAGGAAAAGAGTGATGAGACTCTTGCACTTAGTAGCCATATAGCCAAAAATCCTTTAGTCTTTATATTCCTCCTTTATGCCCTATTTCATTGTTTAAGGAGTTTAAATATGTGGTTCATGTGTCTATTCCTCTTTCTCATAACAAAAGAGTTCCATATAAATGATACCTAGACACATAAAATACACAAAAAGTTTGTGCTTTACCGCTTTTTAATTTAAATTTTTAGACTTCTTAAAAAAAATTCCCTAAAATATATCGTCAGTTTTATAATTGCAATAAATTTGCTTTTCTATTTTAAAATATGATTTATAGTTTACTAGCTTAGATATAGTCATTTTTATAAATGTTTCCACCAATTCCATGCAACGATTGAAATATTTTTAATATCAATTAATAGATATTGAGTTTAGTTACAATGGGTTCAATTCTTATATTTATTGAATTAAACAAACCTTATGTTAGCTCAACGTTGTGTAACTATATTCATAATACATTGTAAGAACATATTTTTAAGGCCATATATCATTTGCCTACCTGAATGCTGTTGACGCATCGCTTGTTGTTCAACAAAGTAGGTTTATTAAGTAAATATATAAAGAACCCACAAGGAATTTAGTTTATATGGTGCAGCAAGATAAACGGTTCATTACGATTTCGTCTCTGAGTATCGATCTAGTAATGAAAAAATCGATTTTTTACATTGTTGCATGATCAATTCACTTTTACAAATGGCAATTATGATATTAAATAAGTGAAGATTAATATCGAGCAATATAAAATTACAAAAAAATATGCTAATAAAATCCCATTTCTTAATATTTTTCAAGAGTTGCTTAGATAAATTGCTTCTTTTAGTTCGACGGAAAGCTCCAATTACCCTTGGAGCAAGACAATCCATAAGAAACAAGTTATAACTCGAATATTCGCACATTTCTTGAACGTTTAGCATTGCAATCTTCATAACCCTTGGATGTAAAACCAGATTTTTGAAATAGCCAAAAAGCAAAATCACATTTAAAATGTCATCTGAATAATTATCAAAACTTTTTTGCATTCATAGTTGTTTTAGAACGAACACCACGATTTAATTCAGACATTTAAATATATGGGAGAGTTTTATTGATGTGGAGTTAGGTTTGAGGGGGTTTGATCACTGACTTATATGATAATGGATTCTCAACTGAGAAGATAAATCTAGTACACTGAAAGAGCTCTTAAATGACTAAGATGATGAAAAAATGACTTGTCATGGAAATAGGAAAAAGGAAAATATGCTATAAATGCCCAGATATATCAGCGTGCATTTTTTTTTTAGTAGTCCATTAAAACGACTCTTGTCATTTCCCACTTTTTTTACACTTTAAGATTTGGTATTTAGTCTTGGATTACTCAAGTGATAAACAACAAAAACATTATCCCACACTCACAAAAAAACCCTTTATATCTCTCATCTTTTAAGGCTTAATCTAAAATAACATGATAAATCTCGTGATTTTGTTTAAAAAACATTTCTATTGTAAGGCCTTTTGTTTTAAAGCTTTACATTGTATTAAAAGCCTTTATACTAATTCCAGCACCGTACATAATGTATTAACCAAAGTCATTATTCTCATTTTTCTCTCTCTTTTTATATAACAATGATTAAAGTGGCCTTTTCAAACTCATATATTTGGGTGTCTCAAAGGCTCTTCATCTGCGCCTTAAAATATATTTCTTCATGAAATTTGCAAATAAAAGGAACATTCTCAATGGATGCCTTACAAAGTTATGGCCCTCAATAGTAAAGAAAAAAAGAATAAAAAATATATTGAAATCATGCTTTTTAGCACATTTTCATAATGAAATATTATCATTATTATTTTTTCACTCCCTCACAATTTTATTGGAAAAAAAATGAAATATGCTTTCTATAAGTCTTTCAAAAATTGGAGTCATAAATGCCCTCGTTATAGATCTATTAACAAAATGATTATATTTTTTATTTTATATTCTGTATCTTGTGTATCGGTTATTAAAAAAATCGCTGGGTCTATACATGTAGACAATGAGCTTTTCCATAGTTTTTAGTTTCACGAATCAGTAGAGAATTTTTTCCGTACAAAATAGATGAAATATAGTTCAACGTATTAATACTTTAAATTCAACTATTTAACTTCCATAAATTATCATTAGTAACATAAAAATATATCTCAAAGTTATGAAGTAAATGTACAAAAATATTTTTATTTTATTTAGACACATTTGTTATCCTACAATATATTTATAATATTGTTTAAATATATATTTACTTCGCTTCTTTGTTTAAAAAAGTTATCCCTTTTAAGAACATATTTATTCCATAACTCATTATTATATTAATAGGAAAATGTGTTAAGTGCTGATAAAATCAGCACTTAATAGCTTCTTCCAATAACGCCAAAGGGAAAGTCTCTAATTGTACAAAGAAAAATACATCACTATACATACATGATGTATACAAGTGAAAGCTGGATTAGTCCAACTGTCCGACACATTGCATTGGAGGGGTCCATTTAGAGGACGTAAGTAGTTTTTAATTAACATTCTTTCATGAAGCACTTATGTTATGTTTATTCATGTATTTATTTTTTACAAAACTTCTATGGTTTATATTTACTTTTCTCTTTTGTTAATATTTTTTCTTAATAAAGACTATGGAAAATACACATCAAAGAAGAAGGCAAAAGAGTTAGAACCACTGTTCTTTTAACAATTTAGTCTTATTGTAATACCCAATAATATAACATATACACTTGAATTAATAGTACAATAGGAATAAACACATCACAAATTCTTGTATATAGACCCCAATGTCATAATCTCAATATAGTAGAATTTGTCAGTAAGTACATTTATAGAATTAAGTCTTCTAATAGTTTTTTTAAAGGTTGTCAACCCATAAAGGATTTTGAACTGATCAAAACAGTTCCATCAGCGCCACCTAACCTCGCAAGGCCATTTGATCTTCCTCCTCTACATGAGGCCCAGAAAAGCAAGTTGAACTCCTGAGAACAATCATAGATTTAGCTTCCTTTCCTCTTTATGATACTTGATGTGTGATGGCTATAATTACATTTATAATGTGTTGGTGATGTAAAGTCTTAAAAAAACGGACAATAACTTTAAAATAAAATGTTTTAAACACAATTTAGATAAACAAAGTTCCTCTTAAAATATAACTACTTAAAATTATTTAAAGTGTTTTATATTCATGAAATGAAGACCTCATTGATAAAAAAAATTATGTTGAAATTGGCTCAGTTTGCATTGCTTTATTAGGGAGTTTCACTTCATTTAAACCAGCGCAGATCTATCAAAGAGAGTTGCTTTTTTCTAAATAGAAATATTGATTTTTGTTTGCCGTTAACATACCCGAAACAAAAGTAAGTTTGGTAATGAGAATCCATTAAAATATTCATATTATTTCTTTACGTCATAAGGATCTCACTTATAGTTACCAAAACGACAAGTTTACTTTATGTTTACTGGAAGAAAAAAATATTGAGTTAATGTTCTCATTAAATAGTAATAAGAGGGGCCAGAAAATGATTTCGAATACTAATGTTGATTTATATATTATATGTTTTCTATTGAATGTGCATTTCCTTTCTAGTACAAAGTATCTTTTAATTAAATAAATGAATATTTTGAAGTTAATATTAAAAACAGAAAGAAAAAGGATTACTTTAATAATATAACTGTTGGGTGAATTTACATTCTATCAAAATTGAATAAAGTATATAATAATAACTGAGAGGCCATTAAGTAAATAAAATGGTCACCTAAAAATACTTACGCCAGGAAATCAAAGGACCGAAATTTAAATTAGAGATGCTCTGTCACAAACCTGAAAGATATAAGAGCGAAAATAAATATGCAAAGCTATGTTAACCAACGTAATCTACATGCAAATGCATTTATATAAACCATATTTATGACAGAAAATAAGGAGTGTAATGCACGTCATTAAAAAAAGTAAAATTTTTAAAGGTATTTTTTGACATTTCAATTATTTTGAATAAATATACGTATAGAATTAACGCAAATGTATGTGTATGAAATGCATTAGGAATATGCATTATTTTGATATATATATATATATATATATATATATATATATATAATATATATATATATATGTGTGTGTGTGTCGCAGTAGAGATTAAGATCCAGTACAATCGTTGACTCTCCTGGTAGATATCATGATCGTATCCTCTCATGACGACGATCGTGATCTATAACAGAAGAATCAACGACATTTATATATATAGCACATGGGCTGAAAAGTCCCGGGCCTAACACATATATGACGGTATTTTATTGCAATAACCTTTTTATCAGTTAATACTAACCTTCAAAAGACAGCTGTTAAAATTTCATAATATTCTATTCATTAGTTTTTGAGTTATTGTGCTAAGAGTGACACTACTGTTGTTATTTTTAAAACAAGGGATCAAAAATAATTTCGTGTTTTAATTTTACACTGCTTCTTGAGGAGAAAAAATACTGTTCAAGCGAAGCAATGGCTTGAAAAGTGTTATGGGGATTCCGCTCTATCAGAAACAACAATAAAACGTTGGTTTGCTGACTTCAAATGTGGTCGTAGAGACACCAATGACGCAGAACGCAGTGGACGTCCAAATGAGGCGGTAACACCAGAAAACATCAAAAAATCCACAAAATCGTTTTTAATGATCGAAAAGTGAAGTTGTGTGAGTTAGCTGACATTGTAAAGATATCAAAAAAACGTGTTGGCTTTATATTGCATGAGCATTTGACTATGAGAAAGCTCTGTTCAAAGTGGGTGCCGCATTTGCTTACTGTTGACTAAAAACAGGAAGGTGCTGATGATTCTGAGAAGTGTTTGGCCATGTTTAAACGTAACAAACTGGAATTTTTGCGTCGATATGTGACAATGGATGAAACATGGATCCATCACTTCACTCCGGAATCAAAACGATCGTCATTTGAGTGGACAGCAACTGGTGAACCTCGTCCAAAGCGCCCGAAAGCACAACAATCGGCTGGAAAGGTTATGGCCTCGGTATTTTGGGATATGCGTGGTTTAATATTCATCGACTATTTTGAGAAAGGAAATACCATCAACAGTGAATATTAAATAGCGTTATTGGAGCGTTTGAAGGCCGAAATTGCAAAGAAACGACCGCATATGGCAAATTTTTTTTGTTTTATCTAGACAACGCACCCTGTCACAAGTCAATCAAAACAATGGCGTGAATTGAACTTCGAGTTGTTCCCACATATACAGTATTCGCCAGATTTGACTCCCAGCGACTACTGGTTGTTCTCTGACCTGAAAAAAATGCTCGCCGGTAAGTAATTTCGCACGAATGAAGGGGTTGTCGCTCAAACTGAGGCCTATTTTGGGGGAAAAGATGGATCGTTCTACAAAAGTGGTATTGAAATGTTAGAGCGGCGCTGGAATGATTGCTTTGCTCTTGATGGAGATTACGTTGATGAGTAAAGCTAATTTCGAACAAAAAAAATGTGTTTTCTTTGTTAGGCCCGGGACTTTTCAGCCAATGTGTTATATATATATATTTACAGATATATATACATATATATTCAGACACGTAGCATCCACCAATGCTGGCGATGCATATGCATTAGGGCCCGAGGAATGAGGGGCCCGAGTCACAGGCGAAAAAGAAAGGAAAAAAAAAAATATAAATTTTTTTTACTCACCATAAGATATTGTTAACTAAAATATTTTTCGTCTCTATCTTTTTATTTCAGGGTATAATGTTTATGAGTGGCTGAGCGCAGAGTTGTGTCTCATCTCTGCTCAGCGTTACTGCTGTTTTGTTATGAAGCCAAGTGGTGGAACGCATTGTCAATCAAACGTTATGCTGGCCGCTTGTAACCTGTCATTCCAGGGACACAGGAAACGTTTGGGACAGGCAGGAATTTTCTCTCCATTATACATCTGCTGGCAACCTACAACCCAGTGTTTAAAGAGTTGATAAGTCATCCGAAGGTTCAATTAAGTATCTTAGGCCTGACTACGTATATATTGGTAAGCAGGACGTAACGACAAAATAAACGAAACACTGTTTTATTAATGATTATGGATATCTCCCAGGAATCTGTCCAACCACGACCAGTTATGCCGATTATATGGATATAAAATCAACCAAGTGCATGCAGTTTTACACATGCTAGAGGTGCTGCACGCCACGACCCTACAGCTGGCAGGCGACGTTGAGCTTCATGGACAAGGCAAAACGTCTCTCTGAATACAACAATCAGTTTTTTTGCTCTAGCTTTGATATGACCCTTCCTACATAATTTGCATTGGAACCCGTAGTCACTACCCTACGCCACTTATCTCTTTTCTCTTTTTCTTCATCGCCCTTCATTACTACTTATATTAATATAGATAACAAAAACCATTATCTTGAACGTGTTTCAATAATTTAAAAAAAGATGTTGACATCATGCAATAGAGTATCATTTCCCTCTCTGCTGTTGAGGAGCAGCATCGTCAAGGAAAACACAAAAATTAGTATTCTAGACGTTGCTTCATTTAAAAAATATAAAAGTGATCTTGGACGAATTTATTCAAGGGATTAGTAAAGGTTATTTAATGAGGCCCTTTAAAAAAACCACATGAAAATCTTAATCATTAATTTGATATTCACATCTCAACAGAGAAATTGAAATGATGCCTCATTTTATAATAGTATTCATATTATTTCACGCTCTGGACAGACTAATGGAGTCCCAGTTTGATATCATTGCACACCAATAAAGCCAACTATAACTTATAATTGTATAGACTATGGCCAATGTATTTGATTATAGACATACAGCTTAAAGTGTTACAGCGCAGAGAAAATATGTCAGTAACTTAGTTAATCTTTCTGGCTATTTTCAGAGCACAAAAGTCAGCACCTTATTTGAAATGATACCATCTTAGTGATAATAACTTTGCCTCTTCAAAAGTTTATATGTTATTTAGAGTGTAGATAAAAAGTTTGCCTTATAAATTATTTTAACTTTATATATATATATGTACATCAATTTAAATTCATCGATACAACGTTGTGCAACCATGATATTAGAAATATAGAGCTTTACATGCTGTATTATATCACAATCGCTAATAAAACTTCAATAAATATAGATTTATAATCAATAGCTTTTTTATTTAAACTGGTAATTTCATAGTATAAAAGAAATAAATTATTTTGTATATTACACAACATGCAAAGTCTTAAAGGTTCCTTTTGACAAAAAATGTATTTGTTACAAACAGATAAATGTAACTATTAATAGTATATGTTTTTTTATGGCTATAAAAGTGCGTATACCAATCCACGAATCAAATGTACCAAAGTTGTTGTAATAGGATTTGGAAACTATTATTGAATATGAACTAATCCTTACATCTCTATTTATAAAATATAAACAATGGAGTTATCGTAAATATATTTATTTTATCTTTATAAAAGTCATCGTAATTTTTGAATAATAATGGATTTAATAAGTAGGAAGTATCTTAGTTCCTTATAAATAACCAAATATATATATTTATATAATTGATTATATTGCAGTTGACATACCCTAAACAAAAGTAAGTTTTTTAATGATAATCCATTAAAGTATTTATAATCTATCTTTATGTCAAAAGATGTCACTTATATCATATATATATATATACCCAAAAATTGAGAAACAAAATGAAATTACTACATAGAAATTGTATAATGTACATTATATATGATATTTGTACATTCAACCGCAGTCTCATACAATGTTTGTCAATTACATATATAAATATATATATATCAGAGTGAAGTTTACTTAATGCTTATATGAAAAAAAGTGAAGAGTTAGTGATGTCATTATTTAGTGATGAGAGGGACAAGAAAGTAAAATTGTATTATAATGTTGATTTATATTTATATCTCTTTTATTGTATGTTCATTCTGGTAAACTATATATTTTAGTAAATAAATTAATACTTTGAACATAAAAGCATTTTACAAAAGCCAAAGAAGAGGATTTGTAAAGAAGAAAATTTACATTCACACAATTTTTAGCGGAGCTCAGAGGCCGTTAAGTAAATATAATGGCTGCCTAAAAATACTTACGCGAGGATAACATAAGACCGAAATTTATATCAGAGATGCTCTGTCACAAACCTGAAATGTATAAGGGCGAAAATAAATATGCAAAGTCATGTTAACTAACATAATATATATGCAAATGAATTTATATAAACCATATTTATGACAGAAAATAAGAAGTTGTAATGCACGCCATTAAAAAAGTATATTTATTAAAGGTATATTTTGACATTTCAATTTATTTTGAAAAAATATGCATAGAGAATCAGCACGAATGTATGTGTATGAAAATGCATTAGAAATATACGTAATCTTGATATATATATATATAATAAATAAATAAATAAAAATATATAAAACTCTCTCCTAGGAGTGACTGCGATCGTGATCTATATTAGAAGAATCAACGACAACGAGATCAGGAGTTTTATCTCTTACCTCCATATTTAAGTCGTCATCTCTCCTAGAAGAGATAAGGATCGTTATCTCTACCAGGAGAGTCAACGATTCTACTAGATCTCCATCACTGCTGCATATGTATATATATATATATATAATAAATGACAAAAGAAAAAAGCCAAAAAATATATCACTTTGCAGGTTATATATTATAATTTATGGTTTTCTACGAAAAAGTTTTTTTCTTTCATTTATTATGCGGATCCAATCAACAATATATATATGCAGGTCTCCAATGCATATGAAAGAATTGTTGTGTATTCATTTATCATCATTTGGCAGTTAAAATGCCGTAGCACATTGAATCAAACGTACAGAACGATAACCCTAAAAAATAATATTAATAATTTTCATGAATTTTTTTTCCATTTTGTGTTATTTGTTATATGTAGAAGTAACATTTTATGTAAGTAATTGTTATGGAAATTTATCCTCATGCAAAGATCACACTTACTACCTGAGCAGCAAAATACTCATATTATGATTGTATTTGATTGAGATCCAGTCTGAAGGAGTAAAACAAACAAACAATGGTTATATTTCAATGAAATAGGGTAAGTTATATGGTAGTCCAAAACATAAACATGATCACATCAAAAGGACACCGATACGATGGAATAAATACATTCAATGATCGTTAAATATATCAATTATATATATATATATATATATTATTGTAATTTAATATAAAAAATTAAATATTGGCAAAGGATCAAAGAAAGCACACCATTGAAATTAAATTCCTGACCCTGGATCTCCTTCTTGGAAGGGCGGGAGATATTGTACGATTTGTGCCATCTCGCTCAGGAGAATACCTGAAAGCTCTGAAGAGGATTTTAAGACGTCATCGGATTTTTTAAAGAATAAATAAACGCTGTTTCGTCCATGTATTAAGATTATAATCTCTTGACAGTAAATATGTTCTACAATGTTCATTCATGTTATTTATTTTAACGCAACTGTTGAGAGCATTTTTTATTTATTTTTAGTTGTCTTGTATTTTAGTGTAGTTAATATTTTACACTGTCTTATAATATTTGATAGCCGAATAAAAAGAATTATAACCGTTAAAGAAACACAAAAAAAACAGATGGTATATATTATATTTTTTTATGGGTCATTTATTAAAAATCATACATAATATATTCAATAATAAATAAAAAGAGCAAGAGGGGTTGTGATACTAAAATCCTAAATTAACATTGTAGTTTAAAATAAACCCTCTGAAGACAGACCCATCACATCATTAGAACATCATAATCTAAATTATATAAAGTGAAAGTGAGTAACACGAAAGAGAGAAAACAAATTTTGTAAATAGTATATAAGAACATCTTTTATTGCAAGGCTCCCTCGATGATGTCATTTGAAGTCCTCTTATATCTTCTAACAATGAGTCTCAAAGGAGAGTAAAAATGACAGGACCACTGAGGAAAAAATAGTCATATTATTTATTAATACAAGATAAAATGATTTAAGCATTGTAGTTTCCTTATGAACCTATGTAAACAGAGTTATGAGAATGGGGCTTACAAAGCTTAGGTTCGATAAAGTAGAATAAAGTGATATATATATATATATATATATATATATATATATACAGGAGCGGAGTGGCCAGCAGGAGTACCAGGACTATTCCCGATGGGCCGCTGGCCTCAAGAAACATAATGGCCGTTGACAGCCTCCCAATGGCATATTGGGGCCTGTATAAGGCCGTTGAGGGCATAATTGTCCCGGTGGATAAATTTTTACCACTCCGTTCCTGTATATATATATATAGTTTAATATAAAATCAATATTAACGGTCATTTCATATATCGGCCAAGAAGCAATGTATTAAAATACTTGTGTATCGAATAATAGGAACATAGTTTAGACAAAGCATCAAAAGAAATATATTTCTAGCAACAAAAAGTCATTAACATATTAATTGGAACCTTTTAAAGAAACTTATATACGCCCTTTTCTTGCATTCTTCATGCATAATGTCAGATAATTACATCCTCTACAGAAAACTTCTACATACTGTGATTCCGATGTTCCTCAAATATTGATGTTAAGAGTAAATTAAAAGGCTTATAAATAGTAGGCCTATTTTCTATTAGTTTAAAAAACATGTTATACGTTGAAAATCAATTTCAATATTAATTTATTGACATTCATGGTCCTATAGGGGGTATATTCTTTAGATTATTTTCAATGTATATTTATAGTTACTGCGTAGAAAAAGTGTGAAATTGAAACGTTTATTAAAATAGATATGACATTCAATGTTCATAAATAGAATTATTAGTTGAAATTGACGTACATTTAATGTAGGACCTCATAATATTTATAAGATATGATTATTATTTCCCTTCCCCGAGTGAAAGCCTTGGGTTATGAATAAAGCCTTAATTTATTCTTTATTGAATGTGAGCATTCTCCAACAATAGAAGTAATCGTGTCTTAATGAATATGTTTATGAGGAAAGATATGTCTGTATTCTCAAAAGATAGAGAAGATGGATTCTTAATGATCTCATTTCCTGTCTACTATTTTTTTAAAAGAGACTCTATTGATATAGAGATATTACTTATATAAAAATAAATAATTAACTTTATAATATAAAATTAAATCTCTAATCTAAAATTTAGCAGCACTATCTACAAAATTCAATATTAAAGAACTGTAAGGCAACAATATTCTAATCAAAAATACAGGCAAAATAAATAATTTTGCATATTATAAATAAAATATCAAACATTGAATATAATTATTTTGGTTGTCTTTTGACAATTTCCTGTATTGCCTAATAACCCGTTGAAATTGGAGATGTCCAGTGGAGCAAGACAAATAAAATTGTACCAGATGCCCCACATATTTCCACGGAATGGTATTGACAGTAGGGATCTTCATTGTAAAGGCCAGGTATCGCGCTGCTGTCGAAATCATGATGGCCCGAATGCCTTCAATAATAATTATTCTGTCAAGAGTTAATTTCTCCGCCAGATAGTTCCGAATATTTGCAAAAATTAGCTCGATGCTCTTGTTTTTGCTGGTGCCTTTTGGGATTTGAACTTAGTCCGAATATAATTATGGCCTTGACAATTCTTATTTCCACTCCTTTATAGTAAAACCCCCATCAAAAATACTACCTAGAGACCATTGATATATACAGACTGTATGGGACATTTACATGAGTCTATATTTCATGATACAATCTCTATCTTCAAACACTTTCTCCAAATCATAATGATTTAGTTTCATATGTAGAAGAAAAACACTCGGAATACGTCAAATAATTCTTATAATAAATTAAAAGTCAGAAAGCTGTTTTTCAACCTCTGATATATTTTATTTCCAAATGTTGAAGATAATAAGCCCACTCCGCAAAAGTATTGATAGTACTAAAAATTGTTCAAGAAGCTTAAATCCAGTCCTGTACAAAATAAATGTGACTAGCTCATAGGAATATTAGTTTTGGAAGCCAACAATTTGGATGCTTGTATATCGGATGGGCGTCTGAGGTACAGATTGGTGGACTTCACCAGTGCAGATGCCCGCAATATATTCTTAATATTCGCAATGCCTTAAAAGGCTTTGAAGTAGTCCTTTGACATATACTCTACTTATTTTAAAATTGCTTGTTGTTGCCAAAAATTCATATACTGAGAATGTACATAAATAATATTTTTCATTAAAAAGTGCAGCAGTGTTTTTTCATATTCATTTGTTTTCAATATGAAAGGGCAGATGTTGGAAGGAACATGCTGCTGGCATATGACGATCCTTCATATATATACTATGACTATACATACTTAAAATTTTTTTTTGCAGCTCTGTAGCATAGGAAAGCAAATATTTCATGTGCATAATGTAACGATGTATCTTCAGAATGAACTTCATTATTTGGTAGTGAAACGTTTGTTTTGGTTGAATGACCATTTGACACAACAAAATATACTTGAACCTTACACTTTTTATAGAGTTTTAAATTATTAGTTATTTTAAAATGAGTTCAAAAGATTTCGAGCAAACGCACCTTATAAAGTCAACCTTACGGAAATGGTCAAAGTAAGTCCAACGATTTCAATGAGGCAGATAATAAGGAATTTTTCCTAAAACATTAATTTTGATAAATATACGTTGTTAAGGATTAAAAAACAACAAACGAGTTTCTGTTTACATTCTATGCAAATGAAGAAACTTTAAAGGAGTGCGATAGCTCAGTGCGTTAAGGTGTGCTTGGCTATCAATGTTGAGGGCTCAAGTTTGATTCCCGAGAGGGAAGGTCAGTTTTGGTCAACGTCTTTAATAAGATCCTGGGTTCGATAGCCTAATTTCAATGCTATAATACTTATTTATATCCACACAGATGCAATTCTATCGAATTATTTAGGCAAAATAAAAGGGTGAAACTAATGGATCATCAATTCAATTTCGTTTTTAAGTTATTTACCCTATATATATAAAGAAAGAAAGAATTCCGTTCGTTAGTTCGTTTCTCTGTATCTCCCTGTATGATTAATTAGATCTTCACAAAATTTTCAGTGAATAGTTTTGAGAGCTCAGGGAGTGTTTTTGTGGGGTTGTACACTCCCGGAAATTCGTCATTGCCATGTTTTATTTTTTTTCGCTAAAACGTTTTTTTGTCGATTTTTTTTGTATTTACCGGAAAATTGATTTTCCATATGATAAAAAACTCAAAAATAAGTTAGTTCTCTCCAATTTAAGCTTGCAGAAAATAACTACTTTTTTATAGCTCAACCTCAAGCTAATCAAATCTTAATTACGCCTAAGATGGAGAGTGATGTCATATCACATTTAATTATTCTTGATAAAATATAATTCGCCATGTCTCTAATTTTTTTTCATTTTGCTGTTTTCCTCGATCAAAGAGACCAAACAATACCCTGATATTCAGCGCTACCATAAATATCTTCGGCATTCCTTGTTTTCTATGAATACTAAAAAATAACTTCTCCTTAGGATGTTTAAATACACATCCTTAAGGAACAGAAAATGGAAGAAATTGCAATGAAGACGCAATGACGTCTTTTTAAGGAACTACTTTTCATAAGAAAAATACATAGGATGACATCACTGGAATGTTTCGAATATAAAGACTATTTACAAGTCCTGTAAGTCATCAAAAATCTTTCGTAGAGTGATTTTATTTCTTCTCTTGAGTTATTTTTAGATTGGTAATGTATAATTAACACTTTCGATAGCAGTAATCAAATTATGTACTACGAAGTAGTTATTGAATATATTCCCAATCACAGACCTATTTTTGTGATAAAGATATGAAGTCGCTTTACTCTTAAGATTTTTTTTCTATTCCAAAGACTATTTTCAAGTTGGAAAATCCTGGGCAGTGCAGGGTAACATATGCTAGTATATATATATATATATATATATATATATATATATATATATATATATATATATATATATATTAAAGAGAGATGGGGAGAGAAAAGAGTTCCTTATCTTTGACATTTTTACCCTTTTCTTTTGGTCGTCGAAGATAAGTTATGCTCACTTTTCATTTGATGAATGAGGAGACAGAAGGCCCATTACCTAAATTATAGCACCCATTATCCTTGAGTACGAAAAAAGGAACAAAATAAATAACATAAAGAAATGTAGACATCTAAAAGAAGAAAGAGAAACGCTTTGCAGAATGTTTGATGTTGACTTTTGAAGGAAAGAGCATGTAAAAGGCAAAGACAATTAAACTCGTTCCTCTTTTCTGTTCTAATTGAATTCTAAAAATGTAAAGAAAATAATGTCATTAGACCAAGTTAGAGATTTAATTCAATTTTAATAACTGTAGTTTTCGAGTTGAGTTATATTTACATTATAAATGTTTTTTTTGAGAAGATGATTAATAATATATATTTAATATTTTAGTAGAAGCCCCGTTCCAATATTATTATTTTACTCAACCTTCAAGAAATAAAGTATAATCGAGTTCTTCTCACATTGATAAAAATGTTGAAGATTGTTTATATAATGTGATTCCAAATTAATTTTTAGAAGCAAGACAAATTAATAAAACTTCTATATAAAACTATATATAACCAGTAACCTATTTAGGAATTGTAGATATTAAATTATTAATATACATTAGTCGATGTGGTTATGAGATGAATGATGATAAAAGGGCGCTAATCACTACACTAACGGATTTTATTTATGAAACACGATGTAATGACATAGAAATAAGAATTTGTATACTTTTTCCCTTTTTAATAATATCGTTATATATAGATATATGTATATATATATATACATATATATAGATATATATATATATATATATATATATTAATATATAGATATATATAATATATATATAATGTATGCTACTTTTATTATACACATTCTTATAGTTCGAACGTTTTTGTTTCCTTGGTCTTTTATGTCATAAAAAGTTAAAAAATACAAGACTTTTTTTAATAATTGTGTTTATGAAAGACTTCAACTAAAGTTGTTAAAATCATATTGAAAAAAACATGAGCTGATAATAAAAGCCATATTTAATTATGTTTCCACATTTTTAAAAATCACACGCCTATGAAATCATCCCCAAAAAAGCACATAGAGTCGATGATACCCAAGACTATACATCTAGTACATAAATGTATTGTTCATTCCTAGTTACTCCATTATTTTACAAAAACATAAAGATGATACAAAAGTGTGATAAATAGCTTATGAACTTTACCAGTACTTTTGAACAATTTCAAGGCGCTCCAAGATTCAAGAAGATGCATCAAATCAAATAAATTCAACTCCATTATGTGCAAAAGGCTGGTTTAATCTAAAGATATTTCTTGGGATACTAAGAATGATGCTATAATACGTCTTCAAACCTTCGCTTCCACCAAACCATATAAACGCACTCATATACATATACCGGATGCAAGAAAAGTTATGGTGCATGATTTTGAGCCACTGTAGCCTGGAGGTCTGTCAAGCAAAAAGATCTAGGTTTCTTGAGTTTAATCTATAAAGTACCAAGCCTTCATATTTGAGAACAAAAATAGGCCGACCATTCTTGAGTGAAAAAAGTGATGAGTCAACTGTACCTAGGACTCCTGAGTGGATTCTGACTGGCGTTCAGATTAAGGACATATCCGAGCCATTCAGTATTTAACACAAAACGTCACGAGGCTCAAGAACAAGTATGAGGCCACTGGGTCAATTGCCAATGAGAGAGGACCGGAAGACTGCGCTCATTTGGGGAGCAATTTTAGGTGTACATAATTTCATGCACCCTGACCTTCCGCACACCCCGTATCTATATATATATATATATATATATATATATATAAGATATATATATATATATAGATATATATATATATATATATAGATATATAGATATTAGTATATTTGGTAATTATAATATGAAGTTATTTTTATATATTATGGCACACCATAGTTGAAAACTTGTATAGCATCCTTATTCATTTATATCACCCCTGAAGTGATTGACAGCATAGACTGTGTTCTATTTTCAAATGTTGTTCATTGCCAAGAAGGATAGTTTATTAGCCATTATGATGTCAGTAAGTTATTATATCAAAAGAAATGTAAATAGACTTAGTTATCGATGCACTTTGATGTCAAGTGAGAAAGTAGGTATTAAATACCATTATGTAAATGCTTGGTAAAGTTGGTGGATATGTTGTGTTTATATATTATATATATAGATTATTGTATACAATATAAGCGTTTGAAATAATAATCATGAGTAATAGAGGCAAGTGAGGTTTTAGTTTTTATTACTTTTTTAAATGTATTCTGTTGTAGTTATGGTCTATCCACGGAAGTGTATTTAATATAAATGTCACTCGTCATTTGTTTACAATCTAATATAGAAAATATGCCTTGTGTATCACAAGTAAAATAACGAAACATATTTTTCAATGATAATTTT
>CP045895.1:11586041-11614849 GCA_013387185.1 Caligus rogercresseyi | reverse complement strand
ACCAGTACAACAATTAAAAATACATAAATAATACTAGCTAAAAATATAGATTTTTTTAAAACTTGGTTTGTAACTTAAAATAGGTAAAATCGTTGCAAGTAAGGGTCCTCTGACGATCTCTTGCGTATATCATTAGTTGCACTTTTGTGATGATGGCGTTGCTTTTGATTCTTTTCTCCGCGGTAGAAGGTTAAAAAATATTCCTTCCGATCTCCGCTCCGAATAATAATTAAAAAAAGGTGATGTACTTGAAATCCTATTCCCTTCTTGCTAATAAATAATATTTTATCTTTAAGTATGTCGCGAAAATAATTTCTAGATAAGCACTTATATAAAAACAACGCCCTAAAGGGTTTTAAATCAATATCAAATGAAAATCACAACTTTATGACTCTCAGGGGAAGACATTGTGAAGGCATATATAAGTTGTAAAAAGTTGTATTGTTGTTGAAAGAAATATGAATATCCTCATAAAATAAATTTTGGTAAATGTTCCTCATAATATACATATATATATGTACACAAATCTTATATATCAAGGAAAGTAAGACACCAACTTTGTCATTTCTATTAAGAATATGACAAACTTCATGACTACTTTTTATTTTGTTTATAAGGTACATGATAGAGGGTATCAAGGAACGCAAAGCTTTAGCAAATATTCAATCTATACAAAAGTTGTGTCTGATAATAGAAAAATGAATGTAGTGTATAAAGGGATTGAAGTACGGCAAGGCATGCTCGAATCTCGATGCCTTGGATGCCATTTTTGATCGACTTCCTAAAATGATTGTAGGGCGTTTAGAATGATTTCAAATGTATTTTACTTGCATAACAAAACAAAAAATCTGCATTCCAGAATTAGACAAAGATGTCGCTCCATTCGCTTACAAATGTTCTTTGTATTTTTCTCGAAGTTCGCTCCTAGTTAAGTATGAAGTGCTTAAATATGTGAATGAATATTAATGTTGAGTTTAAAACTAAATCTAGGCTATAATAAAACATGTTTTTAGTTCTAGCATTATATATTGCAGAATATTATGGATAAATCCGTTTCTGGACTTTGTCTTTTCTTCATCTGAAACTTGTAGAATCCACAATTCAACGATCTTCCACTTGAATAGCTTCATTATGCTATTTCATTTCAGATTTTCGAATTTTGGACCGTGGTGTATCATTATAAAAAACAATTTGTACACATTTAAGTTCGATAAATCGCCCGTGACTACCTTAATCCTCACCTGAAAACACCGTGAAAAAATGTTACTATGAGAAAGGATCTTTTCGAAAAGTTCAGGACAATGCCATTCATTGGTTAGAATTTTCTTACACTTGGGTCTATCTGAAGAGAAACCCAGATTCATACCAACACGGAGCCATAAGAAAGAGGAGAGTCTTATTTGACTCAATTAATTAAAATTTCATGAACAACTCGTCTTTGACTTCAAAACTCGTATTGGGATAGGGAAACATGATTGCCGATTGGTTGAAATAAATGAGAGTGTATACCAAAAGTCGGCATTATACGACAAGTATCACTTCACCAGCGGCCGTTCAGAAGTGAATATCAACTCAGAAAGGAAGACGTCAACCTTAAAAAATATTCATTGATTCGTCTTCATGAGCCCACATCCATGACGTCATTGCCGATCCTTTGAATGGGTTCCTTCTATTCGCCTATTAATATAATTGAACAAAGGAGGTTTATCTGCCCATAAATGGATCATTACTATGACTATCGGACGTGAAAAAATAAAGAAAGAAGGGAGCTCGATAGCCGTGCGTGCTAAGGCGTGTTCACTCTCAATGTTGGGGCGCAGGTTCGAATCCCGAGAGGGGATGGTCATTTTTGGTCTACCTCATTAATAAGATCCTAGGTTCGATAGACTAATTTTAATGCTATAATGCTTATTATATCCTGTTGGATGTATTCTATCGAACCATATAGGCAAAAAAAGAAAAAAAAGGAAGTAGTGCCATAAAAAATCATCTTCATTTGTGAGTTTGCGAGAGAGACCTTTTCACTATCCTTGTCCATCATATGCTGTAGAACAAAATACCATTATCCTTGACATTTTAAAATGGTGTTTTACAGTCATGTCAAAAGTTTAAGACCGCCCTCGATTTTTAGCATTAATATGTATCATGTTGAAAAAACGCCTCATGAAGTTTCAAAGTATATTTTATTTATCAAACTGTTATAAAAGGAATATAAAGTATATTCTTCCATTATAAAGCAACGACAAGTGCTAAGAGTTAGTATTTAGTGTGGCTTCCACCATTCTGGATGACAGCGGCCAGGCGTCCTCGGCATACTGTTGGTCAGTGATTTGCAATACTCTTGGTGGGATTTCTCTGAACAGACTTGTTTTATTGATTCGGTCATCTCATTAGTATTTGACGGCATCTTCTCAGCAACTTTATCTTTCATAATGGACTAGAGATTCTCTATTGGATTGAGATCTGGGCTGTTGCCGGGCCATTGCAAGATCTGGATTTTTTCGCTTTGTCAGGTACTCTGTAACCTTCTTGGGCGATGGCATGGAGCACATCTTGCATGAAGACATTGCATTGGTGAACGTTCATATGTATATTTAGTTTGTCCTTTAGCATTGCTAGATACTTTTCAGAATTCATGGTGGTGTCTTCTCCACAAAATAGAGAAAGACCCAGACACTACATTTCACTGAAAATCGTTGGTGGTCTTAAACTTTTGACCATGCTGTAGACACAATTACGTAGTTACGCCTAACTTTCATTCATTCGGGCCAATGACTAAGAAATGGAATATATCAAAGTTTCATACATTTTTTGTGTGTGTCGCCCTATATATTCCATATAATAACTTATTAAAGGATACAAATCGGGGCTTTTTCTTCATGATGTGATGTTAATATATACGAGAGTGATTGATATAAGAAGTAATTGAGTTTATGAAATGAATCATCATTTAACTCGCTGATGTTGAGGTATAAATATTAATGAAGAGGGTAAATATCATCCTTCAAAACACAACGCGGGCTTGATACCATTTATAAAGCCTTGAATGGATATCGTCCAATATCATCCAGTAATTAAAGCATTTCTCACGCTAAAGGATAGAAAAAAAAAAATTCTTGCGTCATGCTGGACGATGAAGGGATCAACTCTATGACAATAAGTAAGTGAAAAAATGGTGTTCAAATTAAAAAAAAGTTATGTCATGGTGAATTACCGATACCTACTGCAATGTCGTCCCTTAATCATTGTTTTACATATATCACTACCGTTTGATACGGATTAAGTTAAGGAGGCTAGTAAGAGTTGGCCTCTCTTGACAATAGTGGCAGCAGTAAGTGCCAAATTTGAATTTATTCCATTAGTTAATGTATTCCCAGAGTAAGATGGAACCTGGATCTGTTGAATTTACATGCCACGTTAAAAATGTAACATGGCTAACGTATTAATTTTTTTTTTTTTTTGCACATTAATTAGTAATAAGATATAAAAAGGAGAATGATCATAAAACATAAAAAAAATTCGGGTAAATCAAGAACATTCCTAAATTAAACTATGTAAAAAATACAACTTTAAGAGATGTCTTGGGTTTGTATTTAGTGTTCGCTTTTGCCTCTGTCGTTATTCAGCTCCTCCAGGAGGGAAAGCTTCCGGTCTAAAAGACTTCAATCCCAGATGGGAGTTTTTGAAGAATTAGTTCTCGCTGGCATAAATAATCGTTGGATGCAACATATTAGCTCCTCTATTTTCCAGTGATTAGGACGTTCGGGAGTGAGAAGATGAGCCAATCTGCTCAAAGAGCTTTACATCGAACGCATTGTTTCTCGCCTTTGAGTCAGCTCTACCAGTGGAACCACTTTGACACAGTCTGCGAACAAATGACTCGATGTCTCTATTCCATTATTGCAGAATACATATCTTCTTTTCCTCGGATCCTCCTGTGATTTGCTCACAATACTACTTTGTCACTTGATGTGCAATTAACTGCGTTATATTTTTTATGATATATATATATATATAATCTAGGTTTGATCTGAAAGCAAACGTAAAATATATATCATTAAAAAGCCGGTCCAACTCTCACCTTGTTTCAGGGAGAGTGGGTCATTCTTGAAATTTTAATCACTCTAATGCTGCCACTAAAATAATTGACATTCAACACCGTGACTCTTGAGCATAATCATAAGGTAAATTTAAAGGCATAAGTTCAAACTTACGAGTTGAAGAGTCTACCTATGCCCAACTATCAACAGCCTCCCCCTATTTTTTTCCTGTTGTCGTAATGTATCAAATATTATCAAAGATACATATAACGACTATCGGATGATATCATGAATAGGTTTTCCCTCTAAAATTCTCTGGGGTTTTCCCAACTTTTGTTTCTTCTTTTTCCCTCCAAAGGTAGGAAATGATAACTTCTCTTTTGTCTTTTCTCTGAGGGAAAGGAATTATGTATCTGAATATTTTGTTTAGCGTACCCGAAATTCCAAATAATCATGGACTCAATCGTGACTATCCAAAATGGCGTTTAATAAGTGTAAATTAACAGTAGAATGATCCAAAATCACCTTGTTCGATAGACTAATTATAATGCTATAATGCTTATTTAATCCTATCGGATGCAATTCTATCGAACCATATAGGCAAAAAAAAAAAAAAAAACTCACCTTGTTCGGACTGTCCTTGAATCCCCAAAGAGTACCAGCAAAAACTCGAGCTCATGACATAACTTAGTCCAGTATTCTTATATATCTTGTAAAAAGGATGACTGAAAATGAATCCATATCACAAATGAAGATATCAAAGCATGTTTTGACGACAGTGGGATATCTGCTGTGTTTACACCTCTGTAGTTCCAATGGGTATCTACAATTTCCTCATTTTATAAAGTTATAAAAAATCTATATCCGAACAAAAAACTTTTACTTTAACAAACTATCATTGTTATTCATAAACTTAATTTCTTTTGTAATAATCCCACTTCTGTTTTTAACGGTATTAATGAAACTTAGTGTTTTTAAAGACATTTTGTTATATAATTGTGAATATACTTGGTGTCGTTTAGAGATTTAATTTCAAACTAAAGTATAAATTTATATGCATACTTTTCTATATATCTCTACTTCAATGAACTCTAAAAGCGGGTTTTTTCCTGAGTGCAAATTTAATGCACAAGGTTTTAATCAGTTTAACGAAGAAACGACTTTTATAATGTAATGAAGTAAAATATATCCGATGAGGGTGCTGTGCATGTTTAATATATCTATTCGCATGACGTATGCGGTTTGTGCAATGTCTTACTATATTATTTGTGGTCCAAATACAATGTTTTGCTCATACTCATTGCCATGTCATAGGGGTTCAGACATGCACTTGTGCCATCCATCTTTTATCTGTAAGAACATTTAAATTTTATTTCATATATTGAATTATGTTCGGAAGAAAAACAGTTTCTTGAATTATATATTGAAAAAATGACAACAAATGTTGCTTTTTAAGCCTTCATGAAATAAATAATAGTTTTACATTTTGAAGCCTTCTTAGAAAATGATGACAAAATACTGAAATAGTTTTACTGATATGATAAATAAAAACAAACCTTATCACACTTTTCAAAATCTCTTTTAATGGGATATTTGGGAGGGTGTAACAACTACTTTGGCAATAAATAATCTATTAGTTGGTTGGAGTGTTTATATACACTTACATTTTTTTAAACGGATTTAACTTTTGTCATAAGTTAATCTGTGTTCTTTTCACATATATATATATATATATATATATATATATCAGACTTGTTGACGTTTGCGAAAAATTGTCGTACGTCGTTCATCGTTATTTTTAAATTGAATCGTTCATCGTTCGTCATTCTGAAAAAAATTGACAACGTTTTTTTTTTAAAGGAATTTTTTCCCATGAAATTTTGTTAAGTCCATTAGTTAACAAATAATATAGTAATTTGTTTATCTGCTGAAAATAAATTGCTTATTCAAGTATTCTTTATGTATTAGCATAAGTTTTTCGTACAACTTTATTATTTTTTAATATATATCATTTTTTAAAAAATCAATCCATTTGCTAATATACTTAGCAATTTCTACTGTATTGATTAAGAGACTTCAGCGTCACATTAGAACGTCAGAATATAAAAGCTGGATCATTTTCAACGCCACCCGAATGGAGACCCAATATATAAAATACATATGTAATTTTAACGTTTTAATAACTCCACGTTTTGTAATTCCTATGCTTTATGAATCTTTTTCTAAGTCAACATGATGCAGTTTGCTGTTTAAAATACTACTATTATTAAAATGGTTTGAAGAGGTTATTATCTCATAAAAACAAAGGAAGTTTTATATCATATATATACTTTTATTTATGTTTCGCGAATTTTTGTTCCCTTTTAACGGATGTGCTCTTTAATTTTTTTGCATAGTATTTTCATGGTATAGTATAATTTATATTACTTTATTTAATATAATACTTGAATTTTTTATGTAATCATTTTTTTATTACATAGACTATAATCCTTAATTATTCAAAGGGATCTTTATTTATATGGATTATTGCAAAATTTGAGCTCACAATGAAATACTTTTCATTGTTTATATTTTAAAGCATAATAACATATACGACCATTGCGAAAATATGTTAATTGGTTGCATGAATTCTTACCGCCAAAATAATGCATACAAGGAATTTTTCCTCAGAGAAAAGGGATGATAAAAATCCTAATACAAGATTAAAAAATATATGTCACTTTGATGGGAAACAAAACTCCAGAAGGCACCATTCGGTATCAAGATTGCGGTAACAAGAATTGTAAGTACTAATTTATATGGGTGTGGGAATTATCGGATATGTCTTAGGTGATCAAGATTGGACCGTATATCAATGTTTTGAACATGAAAAATCAAAACTTGGCTCACTTAATTATATTATCATGACAATTGTTGATGGAAGAGGGGAATCCGAAAAGAATGATGTTTAATGTTCATTACTAATCTATGTTAAACTATGAGTATTCAAAGGATCTCTACCACAATATGCCCCTTAATAGAATTATTTTCTTTGAAATAACCTTAAGATGAACTGGATTCCTACAATATTTCTCTGTACCATTTGCATTTATTTTATTCTATTCTATTCAAAGGCATACAAACATTTGACACATAATTCAGTCCGCCAAGTCTTTAGTCTAAGGAACCACAAGCTACTATTGTGAAAACTCCTGTTGATTAAACTAATTCAAAATTTAAACTCAGATTCATTTTTTCGATTCAATATGCCCCAGCTGTTTAAGCTCCCTAAATGTTTACTCACATTTATTGTGACATGTCTGATTTGCACTCAGATAGGTATATTTTTATAATTATAAAGACAATGTGAGCTATCTCTTAACTTTTGTATTTTAATCATCATGATTTACAAATTCTTTTGAAAATTATGAATTATATATTGACTCCAATGAATTCGAATTTATTTCCAAAGCTTGAATAACGTGTTACTCATACAAAATGATACACACCCTGGTTTAAGCCAATGAAATATCAGATACACACCCCAATATGTTGACTATTCCGAGATCTCCTTTTACCCTTATTTTCCAGCATACTATAAATCAACATGTAGACGTACACAATAATTATACACGAGTTAGATGGTTTTTTTTTTTCAGAGAAGAATCTAAAATATAATATATTATAATCAATATTTTCCTTGTGACAAAGGTACAATGGAATTTATAGTTAATAGTAATAATAAATGTATATACTTCACATAAATATCATCTAAAAGATGTTTATTTTTTAGCATATATGAGATGCAGTGATAATAGACCTCCAGTATGGGATCAGGTGTTTGTCAAAATAAACAAATAGGGGAGCCATGGATCCTTAAGGAATACATGATGTCATCATTGTGATGATCCTTTGGCTGAAAAGAAAAGCAAATAAAAAGGCAGCAGCGAAAAATAAAATTAGAACACGCAAATACTTGTATTTTGTTAAAAATAGATAGGCAGACTCATATTTAGTTTTTTTGGGGTTACATGTCGAGGATTATGTGTGTTTGGAAATGAGGAAATATTGGATTGATTGTTTTCGTTTTCTTATACACTTAACAAATCTATATGCTGGAGAACAAATAATGGTGATGCTGAATTTAATTATAATAAGAGGCGGAGAGTAAACAACATAACATAGGTTGGGTGGATAAACAAACAACGACGGCTAACTATAAACAATTAACGAGAATATATATTCAATAATATTAATATTATAGCGTACTATGGTAGTGGAAACTCCCTCTTTTTCAATCCAAGGAGACGTTGAAAAGGGAATATTTCCTTTCTTTCTTTAAAAAATAACAGTTGGATAAAGTAAAAATTGATAGGCGGAAATAAAACAAACAAATACAAAAACAGTGATAAAATGGGATGGAAGGAACGGGGCATCGGTGTGGTATCGGTTTTCTAATGAAATCATAATGATAACGCGGATTTTTTTTTTAAATTAATTGTGAACCTGGAATCGTCTTTCATTAATTTATCATCCATGAGTCAAACGCACGCCTTTAAAAGGAAGAGGAGATCAAAGAGAGGATAAAACATTGAGAGCTCTTCAATTACAGATAGGTCAACCTTCGATGGAGAAGGTCAATCAATAACAAATGCATCAATAGATAAATTAAAGGTTTTGTGATTTACGTCTACATAGAAGAAGATCTGTTTGTTTTGGGCAATATCACGTATATCTGTGAAAGAGCTGTGTTTATATATCCAATGAGGAGATACTTTGAAGTGATATTAATGTTGATTAAAGCAATTTATTTGCTCGGTGAGTGTTTCTTTATATGGTAAATGAGAGGTTTTCCTCACTTCATGAACTATTACTTGGAATGGAAATCTGGAGCTTAGCCTTGGTGCTTACAGATTCTATGACTGTTTTTGGCCGTGAAAAAGAGAGAGGGACAAAGAGAAGGATATAAAGGAGAGGGAGAGAGAGAAAGAGGAGGAAAAGTTTTTCTTTCTCCCTCTCTCTTTCCTTCTATCTCTCTCTTTATCCCTCTCTCTTTTTCACGGCCAAAAACAGTCATAGAATCTGAAAGCACCAAGGCTAAGCTCTAGATTTTTCTTTCCTAACTATTACTTATATATTATCTCCCCCTTTTAAAGGTCTGAGCTCGGTGTTGAGCCTTTACATGTCTCTTGCACGGATACAAATATAAAATGACTTTCAGGATTCTTTTATGTAGCAGTATTTTCTGTTGGAATGATAATGTGACATTTCTTTCAAAGATGTCTGTAAGTAGTTAAGGTCTTGGATTTGTTGTTTTGTCAAAGCATATAAATAATAAAGGAAAATGATGGGATAATAATACATATTAACATATTTTTAGCTTGAAGCTAGTTTTAACTTGTGGTATATGGTAGTCCCTGAGTGTTGATAACAAAATATTTGTATCTCAGGGGGAGGGAGGAATATTTATACAAAGCGAAGGAAAGGTACCTCCCTAACAGTCTACAATTTACAATTTTATGATAGGATTACAATTAATTATGTTATTTTGATAGCAATACCGATGGAATTTTAAATGTATAGAGGGTGCTTACCAACTACACAAATAGGAAAGGATACTGTCAGAAGATATTTTAATAAGATGTTTCTTTGCTTGATTCCTAACTAGTTTCCAACTCACCAGAAGTTATCAGGTAGAAGTTCCCCTGTGAATCATTAAAATATTTATGTATTATTTTCACAAAAAATTAATTCAACTTTTTGTTGAGAAATTTGAAATCCCTTCTATCATTATGAATTTCAATATTTTGTTGTGGTTAAAATAACAAAAATATTAACTAATATTTATATCCTTTCAGCCTAGAGTCCTCTTCTTTTGAAGTAGCTTGTAAACGTTCTATATATTTATACAATTTCCATGGCAGCTTCCCCGTAATGACTAAAAAGTAAGAACTAAAGGGAATTGTCTCTTTCATCCTCTGTCCCATCGGACTCGGCACCTTCCTCCCGGTATGTGGACAGAAAGGAGTTTGTCGTGACGGTGCTGAAATTAATGAGAGAGTTGAGTGAGGGACTCGAGAGTGACTTTTTGAGGGCGGATGGGCTCCAGCGTCTATTCTGGCAGCTCAGTGGGCCTGGCGTGAGAGGAGGTCATGTGACGTCCTGGGGTGAGCCTCGGGCCTTGGCCGTGAGGGACCCAAACATGTTCTTGAGTGTCGCCCCGAGTGACTTCCCGTCCTCAACAATGGGTACCGGGAGACCCTGTGGCCGGGCGTCCAGGCACTTCTGATATCGGAGCTTGCAGGCAGCCTCGATGGTCTTGCAGAGCGGGCCTGCAGTGGGCTCGCAGTGAAACGCGTGGCAGACAAACGTGTCCTGGGCCGTGTGAACGATGAAGGCGCATTGTTGGGGGTTCAAGCCGATACCCAGGAAACTCAGGAAACGAACCCGGCACTCCAGGGGGTCTCGGCCGTCCATGTAGGAGACGGAGACCGTGGAGGGTGCCACAGAGACCATGGCTGCCTTCCACTCAGACCGGGGGATCTCCGTGGAGAACTTGTCGATGGTTTCATTGATGATGTCCATCCCGGAAGGCTTCAGTACGGTTAAAGATCCCAAGTGCCATGCCTTGATGGACTTTCGAGGCTCCTCCATGGGCGTGGGAAAGGACTCCGGCGCAGGAACAGACTTTGTGAGGAGCTTAGAGCCAAGAGAAGTGGGTCGGACGCGATCGCTTGTCCGAATCTTTCCAGAGGAGGACAAAATGCTGGAGGCGGACGTGGTGAGCTTGCTTGAAGATTGGGCCAGGCTGCGTTCGATGAGAATTTTCTTACAAATGTCCCGTAGGGCGTTCGCAATGGAGCGAGCGGCCTTATCGCAGCGGAAGACGTGGCACATGTGTTTCCGGGAGTGCCGGTCTCTTGCAACGTATGCAAAGTCGTGCCCGTTGTCTCGGCCTACGCCCCAGACACGAATGGTGTGTATGGGCTGAGAGTTGAGGAGGAGATTCTCTTCCTCGCTGACGAGCTTGAGGGACCGCTCGTCCAGAATGAGGCTCAGATCCTTTCCCCCGCCCCACTGACCCGAGGGCTCCTTCGCATCCGGACCTGAAAGCTGGATTATGCAACGGTTCACTGCCTTGGAGCTGTTCTCTGGGGTCAACTCCTCTTCGGCTAGTTCTACACATCCCAAGCTTACCACTGTGACCTGAAAGCACAGAAATGATATTTAGTGAAGCAAGACAAAAAATCTCCTTTCTTTTTTTTCTTAAGAAATCAATATAATTTATACGATAAAATATTCGAAGAAAAGAAAACCATACAACATAAAATTTCCATATGCCTTTGTGTTTAGAATGTTACATCATGGGAAAAAGCTTAAAGTGAAACAAGAAACAAATAATCTTTATTATCAAAGAAATAGTTTGATAGCGATTTGCAGAAGATAAAGACAAAAGATACATTCTATAAATTCCTTTAAAAAGAAAGGTTATTTTTCAATTCATTCAACCGTTTAGTCTAAAAAAATGAAAGAAAATATCATTTTTCGTATCAAAGAATTAAAGTATTTGAATATTATTATTATTAAACCGTCCTATATTTGTGGTTAAATTATATACAAAGAGACTAGCTCTATTGCCATTGAATATTGAAATGAATCCTTAATGGTTGAAAAATAACTTACAATGACTTTCCATAAACTTTTTAGTTTACTCTTGAATGCTTTTAAGCATATCCTTTCAAAAATAATTGCCCTCAAATGTGATCTTTTACGGGTTATTATCATTCAAGGTGATGGTACTTCGTAATATTCGTCAATTATATCAGGTTCTTTGGAAGGTTCGTATTACGATATTTTTTAAATCGATATTTATTTTTAAGATTAATTTCGTCAATGTTCCTTGATTTTTGCAAAACTGGGGATTATTGCTCCAAATGTTGATATGCCAATTGAACCTAGCAACAAATTAATTTCGTACAAGTCACATTAGGGTAAATATAATTAATTCTTTGGCATCAACTCTTTTTGCCATTGCTATAGATTTTATAAAAAAAGAAAATAGTTTTTTACATTTCAAACTATCTTTTCCTTACATATGAATTCCCAATAAAATACAAAACATCAATATTTTATTGCATTGATGTTTCTTTTAAGTAAATTATTTTTCTTCGTTGTATTGAATGATTTTTTAATAACTTTGTTCCTTAAGAATCTTATGCGCTCCAAAAAAATATTTGGTAATCTATAAGTGATAAAAGGTCCATCTTTCTATTATCATTTGAGATCATTTTTCAATATCAAATAGATTTTTAAATAATATGGATTTTGTAAGTGATAATAGTAAAGTAAAAAAGGCTCAAGTTTTTTTTAAATAATTAGACTGAATGTACATAAAATCGATTTTTTGCACCATTTTAGAAAAAATAGCAAAATAAAATAAGCTTTAAAAATATATATTTTGTTAGTGTATCGATGGACAACCAAACGATGTTCCTTTGAACAAGTTAAGCTATCCTTCATTTCTTTCAAAATCAAAAACTTTTATACCGATTGAATCTGTTTCTATAATTGAAAAATGTGCCTTTGTTCCTTTGAATGATTATTACGACATCACGTTAGAGTTTATACATTTCTATCTTATTGATACATGGGGTCTCACCTGCATGATTTTTCCATTCTCGATCCCTGAGAGTGGAAGACTTCGCCTCTTCCAATTAGTATCTCCATCCTTGGCCCCCTCTCTTCGCTCCGAAGCCTCACTTGACTCGTTGCTCCCTCCCTTCGTCATGTCCACAATCGAAGAAGACGTGCAGCTCTTGGTAAGGTTGGCGACCTTCGCATTCGGAGGCTGCTGCCGCAGGACAAAGTCCTCGTCGAATATTTTAGACGAACGAATGTTCCTCATTAGCCGTGACTCCTCTTCCTCATTCTGAGTTGAAGCCCCCTCGGAAGACGGCGGATCCCTGCTGATGATCCCACTCTTGACGTGCCAAAAGTAAGGCCCTTCCTTGTCCTCATGCCGCTCCCAGCCTGGAGGAAGCTTCTTCTTGGGGCGACGTTTGATCACGTTTTCCTTCTCTGTTTCCTTCTCCAGGAGCTTCGTCGACTCGATTTCCTCACCACCAGGACTACGTGGGCCATCCTCAATCCTCTTGTTGTCCAACTGTGTTGAGCCCTCATAGGCCTTTTGGCTACTTGGGCTCGTTGGTATGACTAATCCGGAGTGATGCATGTTTTTGGGTGCTCCGACCTGTTTAAGCTCCTCGTAGAGCGTGTTGCAGTTGATGTGATCCTCTACGAGCGTCGTGGATTCACCCGCGTTTCCTCTATAATTTGGATTGGCAAAGCTGAGATGCCCTCCCTTTGACGACTCTCCTTGGGGAGATAAATGATCCTCGTCCTCTATTTCCACTTCTAACTCCGTAAAATGACTGTTTGAATCACTTCCAAAGTACTCGTTCGTTGGAGAGGCAATGGCCATGGCCGAGTAGTAGTTGTTGAGAAGGTGATTGTGGAGCTGAATGTCCAGACTCTTCTTGGCTAGGGCCGAACTATAGGAACGCCCAAAGACATCCTTAAGGCCGCCCTTGATTAATTCCTCTTCTTCCTCCACTGGACTGCCTTCTTCATCCTCTAATGGGTCCAGCCTCGGACCACTTTCCGAATTTGATGCTGAACTACGACTGATATTCATTCGCGGGGCCTTTTTCCCGTTGGGCTTGTTCTTCTCTTAGCCTTTTTTTCTCTTCTCTTTCTTACTTCTCTTTCACTCCTATGGCCTTAGTTCTTGAGGTTTTGAATTGTGAAAGCCCTATAAATAAAGAAGAACATATACAAATAGAGAAAAAGAAGAGCTTATATGAAAGCTCCCTCCCTCCATACAACAATCATATATATATATATGTATATAAAGACTAAAAGAAGAAGAAAACTCTCAAGGAAAGATCGTCGCTCTGTCTTACTCGGAATTCTTAAATACAAAAATGTCGTGGATCTCCAAAATGGTGATTGTTATTCTTATTGGATTTGTGTTGGCCAAAGGGAGAATCACTGGAGGTGGACAGGGTTCCAGAGTGGTAATCAAATCTAGGATGATTTGTTTAGCACCAAAATAAATAAAAGGGTCTCAAGTGCTGCTGTTGCAGAACTGATACGGGGGGAGACTAGAGAAAGAAAACTAGAGAAGGAGAAAGGGGGAATTCTCTTGGTTTGAGAGGAAAGCTATTTTTAATGGTGGAAAGTTTCCCCCTTTTGCTAGGAGTTGGTGGTTGTAAAAAATAGGGAGGGGTGGACCTCCGGTTGAAGGAGTCATTCGTTGCTGATAAGAATGAAATACTACTACTACTACCACCACCACCACCACCGCACACCGTAGTCTCATACTCCTTTTTCCTTCCCTGCAGTGAGGCGTAAAAAGTGCATCATAATTCCCCCGCCAAAAAATTGGAGGGACTTTTGAGAGGCTCATGGAATCATGCTCTTATAAAAGGGGAATAATCAATGATTGTCTACTTTTTTATCCTTGATAATTTAATTAAAGTGAAAAACATAATTTTATGAGAAGGGTTTCATGGGTCGTAAAAGTATTTTTTATATTCTAGAGGAGGTTCAATGGGTGTCAACGAAGTTTTTTTAGAGCTCTTCTCCTTCCCACACAGAACAAAAACATGTTATATCTTCTCATTAGAATTTTAATTCTTATTTCGCTTTTTCTACTGATTAAAGACTGGATAGAGTCTTCTATTTGTCATAGATCCGTAATATTTTTAGGTCTCTATTATTTTTTTGAATTTTAAAAGACGATTATTCCTTGAGATTATTGATCTATATATCTATCATTCTTATGAATTCATTTATATTGTTAAACTATTTTATAGTTATAAATCATATTAATTAAAATGCTTTGAGATTGGATTACTAATAATTTTTACAGGTTCCTAGTGAAAAAACAACAACATTTATTAGATTCCTATTCATTGATAGGGAGCAACTTATGTTGATGTTAGATAATTAAGCAATTATGCTCTAAGCCAATCTTGGGGATTTGGAAACAACAGTTTCAATTGATTATCTTTCGAGTGGAGAGAATATTTTATTGCGGAAATTTGATTCTATTCCGTTACTGAGAGGTAAGGAATGAAGGAATGTAGATCTTGTAAAGAACACAATGTGACCTCTGGGATTAACAAAACGAAGGACAATAAATACGCTTGTTTGAAGTAAAATATAAAGCAAAAGAAAATATACATATCTAGAAAGAGCCAGGGAATCTAGACAAGGAACACAAGACACCTGGAAATGAAGCCTTCCTAAAATATGTTATTGAAGTTAACTTCGATCAGAGCCTATTTGCGCATAGACATTTACATGATGACATATATATAATATATAGCTATATATATAGCGTATATTTTATATATATATATATATATATATATATATATATATATATAAGCAGTAAATGTCCAATGGCATATTGGAGTATTCATATTTTATCAATGACAATCTAGTTATTGACTTTGATGATTGCTATGTTTCATCCTCTTTGTATACTCCTCAGGGTTTTTAAATAAAGTATTTATTGCTCGCCAGAGTCCCCTTAAAGCGCTATTGAACGACTACAAGAAAACGCTCGTTAATATTTAATAAATGTAACAGAGTAATGATACTAAAAGGCACCCAATGATGTCATTTTATATTATTACTAACTATATTTTTTCCGAAAACAATAAAGTTGATGACGTCACTTGATTATAATATGTGACTAAAAAATACTTTCATGCTTAATAAATTATGATTGAAACCTTTGTATATGAAAACATTTATTTCCAGGTGTCTAGCTTTCTTTGACCTAGGTGACTTTATACAGATGTAACTATAACTACTGTCATTATAAGTGAGAACAGCTCTTCCAAAAGCGTGACATCACTGGATTTTAAGTCTGTAGTATTTTTTCATCATTTTTTCCGGCAACGTAACACTTGCATAAAGCCACCTCACTCTCAACACCTCGCGCATAATTAACAACCTCAATTGTTATAACTATGAAAGTACACATTCTATCCAATGAACTTGGATGGATACTCAAATCACAAGAGGATCTTATTATAATTGAAACATGTTTGGATAACGATAAAAATGTAACTAAATAAAACTTTGTTAAAAACATAATTTTAATGGTATTTGGGATTTCCCAATTCAAAGGAAAGTATTGAGTTAACGTTTCAAAAGCAAAACACTTGTTATAATAGAAATGATGATTTTTATTTATTAAAATAAACTAGTCACGAGTCAATCTAAGTATTATTTGGCCTTATTGAGGTAATGCCGAGGTGTTTACCTCATTATTATATAGATTGAGAAAGGTGCTACGAGGAAAGGAATCACGTTGGCTCAGTGCGTAACTCTCAATGTTAAGGACATAAGTTCTCCTTACGAGAATATTGATCATCCTCATAGAAAATAATATACTTGATTTCATTATAATGCAAATATGATTATTATTATATTCCTCAAAGATGGACCTCAACTGAATTATATAGAGTGTGTTCCTTCAGAAATGTATTTTTTATTTTTGCGAATTAGAAGTACTTCAAATATATGAAATTCTCTCATAGATACATCATTTTAAAGGAAAACAAAGATTTTGATGATTAATACACATTTATTGTTCTATATTGTAAGAGGCATATCTTCTGAAGCCTTACAAAAGTTGCTGGAAATGACCTCTTCCAGCTTGAAAATAGAACAACGCACACTTCAAGACATTCTTACAAACGTTTTCCTGGAAAAATCTTTCAGTGAAGTTTGGACACATTGTATGAGAGACTCAATGGAATCTGGGGGTTCCCTGTAAACTTGAGTTTGTACTGTAGCCCAGAAGTGGAAGTCCAAAGGGTTGAAATCTGGACTTTCAGCTGACCAGGGTTTTTCCGTCCTTGTGCAAATGACTCAGTCTTGAAACTTTTCATTTAGAAATGCTTAAACTGCATTTGTGGAATGTGGTGGAGTGCCGTCTTGTATCCACCAAAGTGAAGAATGAGTTGCAGAATGGTAGAGCATGGGCTAAATTATGTCCTTGAGCAATCTGAGGTATGCAACATCATTAATCGACGAAAAATGACCATTATTGTCAAGGAATGCATGATCGATTGGAACCTTTCCCTTAATAATGGAAATGAAGATCATTACCTTAACATCATTCCTATCATTTGTTTCGCAGATATTTCGAGGATTTTCATTTGTGCACACTACGTGGTTTTTTCGATATGGCTTTTGATGGAGGCAAAACAACTTCTCGACAGTGCAAAGGATTCTATCGACAATGTAGGATGGTTGCTGCAGAATTCACTAATAAAATTGTCTTTTTTTACACTTTGTGGGCATCAATTCATGGTTGAACTGACATGTAATGATAAAAAAGGAATCGAAGATCATGTCTAACGATTCTCCTCAACATTGTTTCTGTGAGGGAAATTGGCTGAGAAGCTTTCTGAATGAGCAACTGGGGTTTCTTTAAAGAAACTCTTCACCTCCTTAATCCCTGCTTCTTTTCTCTTTGATTTTGTTTCATTTGTTTTTTCTTGTGGATGTAACTACGAACTAGATTAGCTGTTCTTGAAGTGAAGTATAAATTCTGGGCTACTGTTTGAAGGAAAAGTGTTTGACAAACTGCAGGATGATCCATTTCTTCTCAATTTTAGAAACATTTTTCAGGTTGATTATGATTGACAATCAATAGCAATTTTTATATTATTTTTTTTATGCCACAAGGCATAACTTTATTTAGTACCTTTAACGAAAATAATTATAACATAAGCTTTCGACGTACAACAACAAAAACAAGGACAACATTTTGTAATACATAACACATAGCGGTCATCTATATATATAGGTATGTTCATAAAATTCCTTCTAAAATATTTTGTACAAAATATTAAAATTTTCTGGAAGGGGAGTTCTAGAGCTTCTAAATTTATAAAAACTGCTTTGTATTTTGTTACAATTAAATTAATTTCTTCTTTCAAAGGGCCAACATATATAAAAGCAAAATCTTTCACTTTCAAATGTATTCCAAATCTTATATATAATTCTTCAATCACAAAATGACATACTCTTTTAGCTGTTGACAGTTCATCAAGAAGTGTGATGATGACTCGGGTTCAGTTCGACAAAAAACACAATCTTTCATCCTCAGTCCTTCCATGGAAACTACCAAAGGTAAAGTATTGGTTATCAATCGATACTTAAACCAGTACCATTTATATGTTAAATGTTTGTTCTCCAAAGATTTCAATGCATCACTGACGGTACATTGTAATTCCAATTGATAAAAATCCCCTCTTTATGAAGAAAATGGCGTACCCACTTTAAACTTGATTTATTTAAAGTAAATCTTATTCGCAATATAAAAAATAATTTCTGATGGAAAACACTCTAGGTAAATATAGATGCTTACAGCTTTTTGCTGATGAGAAGAAGTATTTATATCGAAATATTTTCTTTTGAAGAACAATGAAGGATGATATAATTTGGACTTATGAATCACATGGTCTTTTTTTAATAAAACCAACTATTTGAAGAAGGTAGAGTTTTAGAATATGTTTAAAAATTGTAAAGTCTAACTTTTTGCACATATAATTTTTGAGCTGCAATATCTAATTAATGGATTTTAAATATATGTTTATAAAAAAAATACGAACAAACTTAAGTTGAAAATAATATTTTTTGTCTCATGTTCGTTTATTATGTAAATAAAATAAATACATAAAAACCAGAGCAAATGTGTAACAAAAGGATAATAAAAAAAATAGTTTAAATTTTTTGCTCTGGGGTAGAACGTAAACAATAAAATAACACACAATATCAGGTAAAATCTATCAATTTAACTCAATATTTCTGCGCCACAACTTTTAAGAATTTAAAAACTAAACATAACTAATACAACTATAAAACACAATAAAGTTATGCTAAGTGCTAATAATACTAAATATTTTTCAAATTAATTTTTAAGTCTTTGGTGTTGGATCATAAGGCTTGGATAATACTTAATTATCTTTCCAGCGGACGTCCAATCTAATAGACGCAAACAACATTTAAATTATAATTGTTATAAAACTAATAATCAAGTTCATTAGCTTACCCAATTATGCTTAGACATAACTGACGTTTCTTTCATGCCCTTAATTGTTTTTTGATGAACTAGAAAATGTATTCAAATGTATGTAAACTTAATCAAAGGGGATAAATACAAATTCTACAACATGATTGGAGCTATTTAGTCACATGGTGCGGTAGTTAACGATGTTTAAAATGAGAGGCATTCTCAAAATGAAAGCAATGACAAGTATTTTTTGAAATGATGAAAAGTGCTTTTATTGATCATTCGACTCATCACTAGGCTCTGACAAATAATGAATAAAATGCCCATTAATAAATAATATCCAGTATATTTATTTATAATTACACTACAATAGGATTACTTTCAGTCTTATAGAAATTGTTCAAAAGTAAATGAAAATTATGCAATTCCAACAACTCAAAGACGAATCTTCAATAAAGATTCTATTGCTCAATAAAAAACTATTAAAGCTTCACTGTTCAAAGGATACAGTATTTCTTTTTTATTATGAGAGTACAGAATCAGACTGTTTTTTTAATTTAATGAGGAATTTTAACAATATGAATCTTAGAGAAGTTTTAATTCAAGAAAATGTTGAATATGTTTTTTAAACCAAGTTGAAAGAAGAATAGGAAGAATGGATGTTAAATGCACTGTAAAAGATGCATTAAATTTTTAAAGAGTAAGCATTTGTCGTTTAAATGGTATTGGCTGAAATATCGTTTAATTTCAAATACGTTGCCCTTTGGAAGTATTCATGGGCGATCTGAGGATGATCGATTGTGTTTTTTTCTGTGAAACTGAGGTGGAAACGTCTTCTCACTTCTTGCTGGATTGTCAGGAGCTGAAAAAAGTTTGGCTCATTGTAATAGAAGAAATTTACTCTAAATTGGGATTATACTTAAAATTTAAAAATTTGCTTTCATGTATGTAGGTCCTTTTAATGAAGAAATAAATTTAATAGTTACCAAAATTCAAAGTGTTTTATATAAATTGAGAAGCACAAAGACTCCCCTCCCACACTGTTTTGATGCCTATATAAAGAATATTATAAAGAAATTTTATGATAAATCCCCTCCCCCCCCTAATTCATGTATGTTCGCTGATTGTTTTTATTGAACGGTTGTGATAGTTTGTTAAAAAGTTGATTTCTTAAAATTATAATTGTATTTTGTGTAAATGTACTATTATTCGTTTTCTTATAAAGTTATCTCGTTGGGAAAAAAAAATAAGATGCTATTGCTCAATAAAAAACTATTAAAGCTTCACTGTTCAAAGGATAAAGTATTTCTTTTTATTATGAAGTACATATAAAACTGAAAGAAGTTTATTTTTATTTTTTGACAAAATTGAATTACAATTAGCTTGTAATTGTCAGAGCTGGAACTAGCGATTGGTACTTGGTAGATTGGTAATACCAACGGTAGATTTATGATATCGATATTAACCATTTTATAAGGATTGAATACTACTACTAATGGCGTGATTTGCAGTTGATGAGAACCGTTAGATGAAATTGTTTTTTTGAAGTGAAGTGAACAGTTTCAAAATGTTGAAGTTACACGACATGAATAATATACAATTACCCTTACGAAATAAAAATAATAGTCTCAATAGGGTCCACCTCATAGGATTTCAAATTTAAATAATTCTATATCTCTTTGGACAAGACACGTTCTCTTTATTGACTCCAAGGACAGATCCTCCAAAAAAAGATGAAACAATGAACATGGACAAGGAGTTCAATTAAAAATGGCTTTCATATCAGAAAGCAGACACTCTCTCTCTTGGCGCTGTAAGGATAAAGGATTAAAATATGATGGAATCCAACCACTATGACCTTCTACTGATTAATTATGCTAACTTGTATAATTTCATAACATTATAATGAAAAGATCAGTCAAACCCGACACAAAGGAAGGAAGTTTCTCGAGAGAAGAAGAAAAATAGTTTTCATATGTTTTTTCGTCTAGACAAGGCAATGGATGAAAAATTTATTTATTTATTAATGGCCGATATACGGAGGTAAAAAAGTGGCCGGGATCCAATATGAGTGTCGCTGGCCGCCATAGACAGGTGGCGGTAATATGGATGGTTTATTATATATATTTTTCTGCAGGGGATTTTTGATGTTATCATCAAGTGACACTTTGTACAGGTGGCCGCTAACACAGCTTAACTATATCTTGTTAGTGTAAAGGTTTGCTTTTGTGTCGTAAAATCGTGGTTGATTTTTTTTGTTTGATGTTAGTTCCGGGAGAAAGAAAAACAATTTATAGTAAGTCATATCTATATTTATATTTTAACTTAAAAAAGTATGTAAAATTATGATTGATTTTTATTCTTAAGTTGATCATAATATAAATGCCCAACAAGACATTTGTTTCTATTAGTTATACTTGATTCTGATATTGCAATAGAAAAAATGAAAAAGATTTCAGCTATATCGTACAAATTATTTGGTTTGTGTAAAGTATTTTAAAAAGCACTTTCCAACATTAAAGCTAAAAATATCAGAAATATCAGAAATTTTATATATTTTATATTCAAATATAAATATAAAAGGATATGTATATTTTGGGTCTTTCAAAATTGAGAGTTGGGCGCCCTCTAGAATTTCACCTTGATGCAAAGAGATCATAATGTGAAAATTTGAACGAAATCTAATAACGTTAATGATATCCTTCTCAAGGGACCCAAAGCTATAAAGTAAACTTTTTTTAGTATCTATCTCCGCCATTCAATCGCTTCTCAGGTCCTCAATATCAATGATATTTTATGATCATATATTTATATAAACGATCTCACTAATTACAAATTAGTTTTTTTGTCAACATTAAAAGTACAGAGTAATTAAAGATGAATATAAAGGGTATGGTTTCGTTAAGGATAGCGGTGGGTCTTGGCTTCCGTACATCAGTTAGGGACTAGTACCGTACAGACTAGAAACTATTCTCTGTTTAATAGAAACAGCCCGTTATAATTTTAAATCCTTTAATGATTTAATGCCATTAGATTAATAAAGGATTTTAAAGTCTTTAAAGGGCGGAATTTGAGTCCGAGTCACCATTCAAACTTTCAATCTATCCGCCTGCCATCGAGAGATCCACTTTGTCAGCTCTTCCTTGCAAAAGGGGCTGCCACCACTGAGGATTTGCCTCCAAAATGATGCCACAATGCCATCTTTGTTTGCCTTGCACTGGTGGAAAAACGGATGATGCTTCCTTATAATTAAGGGATTAATTATATTTTTAATTAAGAATAGAAATCGTCAGGAAGATACTTAAGGAAAGGAAGAAAAAATTAATTTGAGGCTAGGGACCCCCCTATGGGCTCCGGATGAGAAGGGAAAGCCTATCTCCCACATATTTTAATAGGAAGGAAACCTTGGACTTCATACTAGTAAGGAATTTAATTTTAAATGAGAAGATGTAGAACATTTGACAGACATAGTCAAAATGAAAAGGTTTATATCCAAACTGAGAGATGATAATATCATAATAGATAGAGGGTATCAACTTTTTGACAGAAGACAGAAGAGGAAGCTTTAAAAAAATAGCACAGTTATTCAACAATTTGAAAAGAAGACTCCAAAATGAGTAGCAGCAAATGGTGATTCAAAATCATCATTTATCCGTCTAAGAAATATGGGTCAATATCGATTACCTAAGTGAATGCAAAAGTTAAGATCAATCTTTTTGTTTGTTGAAGGTATTTATTTACTTCTTACAAGCGAAATATATATTTATGTAATATATATATATCGATAATTGTGAAATAATATAATGAAGAGCTAAACTTTTCTTAAAATCCTAAAAATATTGAAATAAATTTTTGAAGCTTGAAATTTCTGAAATATAACAAAAAATATATATAAATTAAGTGATAAAATCATAAAAATAATTAACCCTAGATCATCATAAATAAAGGATAAAGATATATTTCTTTTATGGATTTTTATTGGCATTTCTAAAATATAGGGTGGTTGCAAGATGGTTATATGGAACGTGCTTCATCATTTCTATTGCTAATTTTTTTTTTTTTTCATGTTAAATGTTATTTTATTCTGTTACTGCAAAAAAAGACTACAGTTTACAAAAAATACACTAAAAACATACAGAAACAATAAGAAATAAAATCAAATCTGTAGAAAGCTTTCTTAATATGACGCGAGTAATATGGGGAAATTAGTGCCAAATCGATTCTCCAAGATCTTTTTGCTAATTATTATTGAAAAAATAATCCTCAGCTACCGACCATAGTTTGAGTTTTGCATATGGAAGTATTTTAAGGATGATACACTAATAATAGCGAGTGTATACCATTGATTTTTTTACTTGAATATCTTCGAACAAAAATCAGAATATCGATGAGGTTGTCCTACATTTTTATTGAATTGATATTTTAAGCATATTTTTAGGATTATCTACTGAACATACTTTTTGATATTACGTTATAGTTCTTTAGTTATAAGGATATCACTGAGTCGTACGATTAAGTAAGATAACAAGGATATCAAAAATATGAGTGTTATTCATTTGTTTCTCAAGTATCCACAAGATCTCTTAAACTGAACAGTCGATCATGGGATCAATTATCTTTATCAATCATTATTTATCAATGTTTTCTGTATGCAAATATGTGTAAAGAACGGTCCATGATTATTGTGAATATTGATTATATGCGTGTTGACTTTCGGATGTTAAAAGTGCTACACTTGAGCAAAATAACTAACAGCTACTCTGATTCATATCCAAAGTGGTCCAATCTTTCCATTTTCATTCAAATTCGCTCTTTACCTTAATGCATATTCTTTATAATAATAAGATAAATTATATTTATGTGTTATTTATATTTTTATAACTCTTTTTTTTAAATATTGAAAATTGACATTTAAAATAGGGTATATGAGATAATTTTCAATAAACAACTCCTTGTGGTTAATTATTTCAATCTTATATTTTGCTTAAATTCCTGGATTTTTATGATTGGTCCTGTGTTTTAAAACAAGTATATTTTGTTAGGTGGTAGTACATCAAACGAGAAATCTGCCGGGTTTAGTTTAACATATTTATCTGTCGTATTAAGAACATCTTTTCTGAAGAATTGGTAAATTGACTTGGCAGCATAATACCATTTTTAGAATGCAATAGACTAATAAAAATATAATATAGTAATCGATAATTATGTTCTACATTAGCTTCATTGGCAGGATGCTAATAATCAAAAGAATTAAAGTTCGGGTCTCTGAGAGTACAACATTCATGACTTTAAAATGAATTCAAAAAGTCTTAATTCTAAGTAATATTGATTTAAAATGTATACTAGAGAGGTTTTTTTTGCTTGCATATCCCATCACACCGTTTGGGTTTTAAATATAAATCCTTACAAATACCTGGGATAATTTACTTTCAAAACTTTATAATAAAAAGAAGATCTATTGTTGTCGTACGAATGTACTAAATAAGTTTATACAAAATTTAATTACATACAGTTAAAAACAGGGAAATATAAAATAAGGCTTCACTCTAACTAAAAGTTAAAAATTTATGCTTATATTTATATAATCGATATCCGTATATCAGTTTGAGTTTCACAAATATATATTCATTAAAGATATTGTCGGTAAAACACTTTATAAAACAAAAGTGATATATAGATTTCCTTGTCTTATTTAGATTACTATTGAAGTCAATTAGAATATCTATTATTATATTTGAAAAGATATAAAACCTTTTTATAAATATTTTAGGTCCCTCTACAAACAAAAAAAGGGTTAAATCAAACCAGACACGTTCCATTAATGCAACTCCTGCTTCTGACATTCAAAGACTCGAGTCTAGAGTTCCTCTGCTAAGTGAAGAGACTGTGCATATATTGAACTATAATATTTGGTCTACATAGATCAATCAAGGTGTTATTCATAACTTTTTCCCTGCGCCGCACCTGGCATATATGTCACATGCTTCTCAGCCTGCAAGCAAAAATACAAAACAAATATTTGATTATTGTACAATGCATTTCTTATTGCAGCTACAGAGTGCATTACTGTTTCCCACCAAAGTGATTTTTGGTGGACCTATTTCAAGACACTCTTGAACGGACATAGCTGCAGTGAGTGTAATTGTAATGTAGATTGTCTTAATACTGCACAATATATTTGAAATCAATGTATGATTTCAATCTATGCCTTTGATGGTGATTTTTCCCTTATATTTTTAGACATTACTTATTCATCGAGAAAATTATAGGATTTGAAAAAATATATATATTTCGAGGAAGGCTTCAAATAAATCGTGAGACTTCAGAACATCGCCCCACTCCTAAGCGTAGTAACGTCTCGAAGTTCATATATGTTACTTCATTTTGGATTCAATGAATTCACCTTCAGTTTTTTTTGTGCCTATATGGTTGGATAGAATTGCATCCGACTGGATATAAATAAACATTATAGCATGTAAATTAGTCTATCGACCTAGGATTTTATCAATGACGTAGACCAAAAAGACCATCCACTCTCAGACTCGAACCTGTGCTCCAACATTGAGAGCTGACACCGACTTAACGCAGACTGCTGTCGTACTCCTTCAGTTTAAATCTACCACACCCGATCAAAGTCTGTCAAAGACATAGAGATATTAAGACATAGAGGCTTATTAGATTCTTCAGAGGAATACTTTTTTGTGCCAACTATAAATAAATCTTTCTACCCTCTATGATCAGCTTACGATGACGTAGTACAAATCATTTGTTTACTTTGGTCACAGGCGACAGCTGAACGATGTTTCTCTGCTATTGAAGGGAATACCTTTCTATATCTCTAATGTTCATAGGTAGTTGTGTGTTGTTTAGATAACCCTCACCGGAATTTCATCCGGTATTATTAGCCGTTATTAAACTATTCATTTATGCTAGTTCATAAATTGCAATGATCAGTATTGGACGCAAAAGCCACCAGCTAGTTGCCAGACTTACGAAATACCTAATATCAATGAGTAGTTACGCATATTGCTAAGTGAAAATAAATTAATTTAGTATAGGAGGGACTCTCAGGGACGTTCGGTTAACCAATGACGTCATACTCGGATTTAAAGGATCCGGATGAAGCACTCTGTTTGTTGGATTCATTTTTTAAGTGATGACTATTTGATCAGTACTGTTTTAGGGTGTATTGGACCCATGGAGGAGAGTGTAATAGGTTCAAGAGATAAGCAATGACCAGCCACAACAAAATTAAGTCCATTAAATTCTTCACTATTTTCTACCATTTTCTTATTGATTTATATTTCTTATATCGAGTAGAAAGTAAATGTTTATTGAGGCATAGCACTCTCTCTCTCTCTGATTAAAAAAAGTCCCGCATCTGTCACTCTGTCCATTTCCCGCCTCCCTTGACACCCTCCATTTTAAGATTTCTACTCCCTTTAAAAGAGAAGGAAAATGATACTCTTATTTTAAATATAATGCCTAACATTTCCAAGAAGGGAAATAAAAGTAAAACTTGCTTAATTTCCCGTCACTCTTCTTAAGGAACGAGGACCTAATAAGCAATCTAAGAATGAATGCTTAAGAATACAATAAAGATAATAAATTACTCGCACAAAGTTTACAAATAAACTAATTAGGAAAACAAATACTGTGAACCATATATATATATTGTATATATATATATATAATATATATATATATATATATATATATATATATATATATATCTATAATATATACAGGTAAATAATTAAAACGGAAATTGAATGGGATGATCCATTAGTTTCACCCTTTTATTTGGCCTTATGATTCGATAGAATTGCATCTTTGTGGAATTAAGTAACATTATAATATGCAGGCTAGTCTATCGATCTTATAATGAGGTTGACCAAAAACTAACTTTCCCCTCTCGGGAATCAAACTGCGTCACAATCATTAGAGTTGAACGCGCATTATGTACTGAGCTAATCGCATCCTTTTTATTGTTTTTGATAATATCATAACACATTAATATATTTAGAAAAAATTATAAATATTTAGAACTGAAATAAACCAGTATAACAAATAAATGCAATTTTTTTTTCTTATGTCGTTTTTTCATAAAATTATCATTAAAGTTGAACTAATCAGAAAGAATATCTGACAATGATCAATGAGTAAATATTTAAAATACGAAAAGTTACATGACACAATTTTTTTTAATTTTTTTAAAATTGGTTTCGTTATCTTATAAACTCATTATTATATATTGTTATATAATGATTTATTTTTTGGACATGACGTGATAATAAAAATTAACAAATTTTAGACAATGAACATGTACAGAGCAGAGAACTTAAATGCGAAGGAATGTTAATTTAAAAAACTTTTTATTGGTCTTGAGCGCATACTGATGGACACCAATAATGTAATATTATTTTCATTAATCGAAAAAACCTTTTGGTTTATTGCTAATTCTACAAGAAACACTTATATATAATATATATATATATAGTATAATAAATTGTTAGCATGAAACAGATTTAATTCAGAAACATGAATGGGATCATTTAAAACTAATTGTTAGGCAATTTTGTATTGCTTTGAATAGTAAAGTAGGAACCATATAAAGTTCATTTTTCAATATATATGTTCATTTTCAAGCTAAATACAAACTTGTCTCAATCCATATAAATACCTTCCAAGATTTTTTGTCCATCTCCCACGTTGAAGGACTAGGAAGTCATATAGTGTGAATATTCAAAAGCCTAGTTAATTTTGATTATCTGCTTGCAATTGTATTTTATTTACATCTTATTTGTCTTCTAAATTATCTGTTAAAGTTCTTTCTGTTGAATCAGACGACTGTATTGACTTGAGGATCGATTAAAAATGACTTAAAATCGTTTTGACATTTAAAGATGCATCATAGTACTAAGGATTGTAATCAGAAACATAAGTATTAGTGTCCCTACGAGATTTTGATGTTTTTAAAGGTGATTTACGATTGGCAAACATAAAATGCATTAAAAAAATCATAATTATAATTTCGTCACAGATACTTATGAACGTCAAGGTTTCAAATAACCTACCAAAAAAATACCAAAAGTTTTATAATACAACGATACAACATATTGAAAAGTAAAGGAAAAACAATTACGGGGTGTGTACAAAAAGCTTATGATAATTTTTCTTCAGAAAGATGAATTCGACTTTACTCAAAGAATAACTCCTTAAAGAGCTACATATCGAGCCGGAGTACCGACTTCTTAGGGTTACCAAGATCTCATTAGATGAAGTCTGGAAGCTCTACATTCCTCCCTCAGTGAGGATTTCAAAATAAACCAGCCCTCTCCGTTAAATGAGGTCGAAAAAATATTTTTACCTCACAACTTACCAAATCAAACCTCAATAACATTATCAAGGTTTGGTGAATATAGATACAATTTATACTTCACATACTCAAGAAACGACTTAGCGTTATTTTTTTTTTTACAAATACAAATAACTTGATCTAAGTTTAGATAGCATTTTGTTCTCAAATCAATATGGAGTCAATTATTTTGACCTCTTTTTTTATGAGGATCCAAAAAGTTATATACTCTTGTTCATGGCCTAACCATTACCCTAAATTCCAAAGGGGAACGATATTTGTTTTCTTTAGCCCTTATATAAAAAATAAAAAAAACCAATGAAAAAGT
>CP045895.1:11567643-11585941 GCA_013387185.1 Caligus rogercresseyi | reverse complement strand
GAGAAAGAAAAAGAAAAGCGAGAGATGTGAGGCAACAATCCTCTCGCTTCTCTTTTTCTTTCTCTTTTTTCTCCAGGTAACATGGTTACCAAGCGGTAATTGTATATTCTCATATAAAAGATCATTTTTTTGGGAGGGTACGTGCAAATGTATTTGCTTATTTCTCTTAAAGTATAGCGATTTTTAGAACACCAAACATATCAAATGAAAGCTTGGTAACCACCTTTAATATTTTGGTATACTAAATCATATCAATAATAAGTGGAGAGTTATATGTACATTTAAAAAAACATATCTCGCGTACAAAATGACGCATATAATGGATTATAAATGCGTCAGAACAAAGTAAAATTTTGAGAGGATACCTTGACGCAAATCTAAAAAACACATTTTATTTATTTTTTGTATAATCGATTTTTATAGGTCAATACAGGCTCTGAATCATATGATGTAAACTCAGATTGTACTGATTCTGAATTGATAGAATGCAACCAAGGTCATTTTTGGATTTATCATCCAAAGTTTTACTAAACTTAAAAGTACTATTTTACTCTGAAGCGAACAAGTCATCTTCTACAGGCGAGTGAAGTTAATTGATACAAAAAAGCTATGAAATATGCTAACATTACACACTCCATTTTTTTCTTGTTTTTACAGAAAACTTTGTTTTAGTAAAAAACATCAAACATACGTCTGGTAGTAAATTAGATTTCCTTTAAATTAATAATTATTATTGAAGTCTGTAACGCCCACCATTTTCAAGAAATTTGCGGAAACTATATTTTTACTAAATTTTTAAAACTTTGACCTCGTTGAGCAACCCGTAATGTTGACCGATTTTGTTCAAACTTTGTATGTCGTCTTCTTTTATCACCAAGAAACAGAAAATCCACAGTGTTGCTAACATTTCACATATTTGAAAATAAGAAAAACCCCTAATGCGCATACCTACTAGACAAATAGGAGGTTGAGGTTTCGAGATATTGTCAGCAGGGGTTTTTTCTAGCCGTTATATGAAAACATAAAATATGGAAAACAGTAAAAATAATTCAAACAGGTTATATATTAGTACTTTTATCATAATTTTTTATACTTATGTTTACTTTGGAAAGTACCCATCCCTTCTTTGATAACCTATTTTTGGTTTTACATGTCAAATCACGAAGCTTGCATAATATTTATGTTATTTCCAGCCGTCTATATATTCAGATCCAAAACCGATAAGCGTAAGGATTTTTTGTAGTGATTGATTATAAAACTCTAAAAGTTTCCACATTTTCCGCTGAAAAATCGGATAAACAGAATTAGTCATATCTGTCAAAAAATGCCCATATAAAAATGAAATTTCAATAATGATAATGTAATCAATTTACTTAATGATTACATTTTAATGTCATATTTTATATGTATATTATTTTACATTCATTTTGGATGTTTGTATTTTATATCTAACATATATAAATTATAAGACCAGCGAATAAAAAACTGAAAAAGCTTAATTCCCTACCACTATTCATGACGAGTTAAAAACAGATTTCTTAAGGTATAATAGGATTAAATATACGTCAAATTATCATCCAGATCACAATAAAGACTAACATCGCATAGGAAGAATGTTAAAAAAGCCTTATAGGTATAACTTAATTACATCTATTTTACATATTTATAGATGAACACTTTTTTAGTTTGCCGGTTCATCAATCAAGTTTTTAAGGAGACCTTTGATAGATGATTCATTGCATTTGAGTGCTCTATAGAGAATAAGAGGAAAAAGACATTGATGGATGATAGGAATGATTTAAAAAAGATCAATTGCTATTAAAATGATCTGCTTCATCCCTTAATGCATTTACAGGGACGCTTAGGGATTATTTTGACAAAGAAGAAAGTATTTAATCCTGTTAACAAATAAAAAGAATTAGATATATGATGATAAAAGATCTATACACATTTATTTTTGAGTAAAGAAAGTTATCCTCATTATCATCATCCATGTATACATTTATTAGGTTAAAAAATAAACGTTCTGATACGTAATTAAATTCTTATTTTCGATTGTTTCAGACGCAAATATATATTTTAAAATACAGCTATCATCGACTTGTATATACTAGAGATACCGAGAAACAATTGAGGAAAGGGATAATAAATATTATGATATTTCTTTTATGAGGAATACTTCGTAATAGTGTCCACTAATAGTTGGATTGAAGCCCATGTGCTCAAAATGGTCCCACATGAAACCCAAAGACCAAGTGAGGCATATTTGAAACTTCAATATGATATGATTAGACCTCCTGGAAAACGATGCTTCTTTGAGGCTCATTTAATAACTTAAATTGTCGAAATTATGGTATGCACAACCAGAGGGGGTCTTGTGATGCTTGTTTTGAACTCCCAATATGACACAGTTCTGACCGTGAAACCATAGGGTTCATTTGCAGTGGGGCTTAGACCAAGGAGAATATAAATAAGGTGAGGCAATGGGAATCGACGTAGCAATTGCAGGGCGACAGCTGACTATTTTGTTGTGACGTCACAGCTGCTACACTTGCCATATTCTCGAGGAAGTAATCGTGTTCGTGCCATCCCCTCTTGCTCTAATCCTTAAGATGCACAATATTTTGCACTTCCGACGAAGGATCTCGATATCCAACGTCTGTGGATTCCACGATGCAGATGATCCGACAGGATTGGCCTAAAGAATGAGAAAATCTGCGATCGTCATTTTACTCCAGATTACTTCCAAAGGAATATTCAGGCTGAGCTTCTTGGCATCTTTGATAGGAAGAAGCTTAAATCTCAAGCTGGTCCTTCCCTCTTTATCCCTGATCACCATCCTCAAGTGTGTCACCGCTGATGTAATAAAAACACAACTGGAAAGCTTAGACACCCACTGGGGGAGATTAAAGCTATCTGTTCTTGAAGAGTACAAGATAAGACGCTCAGAAGAAGAATCAGCAAAAGGCACAGAGGAAGGAGAAGAAAATAGGCGAGGCAATGTGAAAGGTCCAGAATTGAAAAGTGTCAAGTGCAGAATGTGCAAGAATTGTGCCCTCTGTGTTTATGTCATCTTATCACAGTACAATTTATTCACAGACACCTACCACACACTTTTAATGGCCTACAAATTTCTTGTGACCCTGTCCACTACTCAAGTAGCATGTGAGAGATGTTCAAACATGATCCTGGTTACAAATGATGGCTTTATCACTGGATTTACAGTTACCTGAATTGGTTGGACAAAAATCCAACAAAGTATTGTTGTGTAAGCCTGAAACCTTTACTTTTTGTTAAGTGAAGGTCATGAACTTGACAAACAATTAGTGATAAATGTGAAGTCACCTTACAAATGATTATGTTTTAATTTGCATGAAAAGTTAAGTACAATAGTGCAAATGAACTACAGTTTAAAAAAATAGTAACATAATATTGTACAATAATTTAATAATACATTTTTACACAATAGTAAATACATCAAATAACGTACAATCAATACTATAAACCTTTCAAAAGCCACAAAAATATGACTGTATACAGTATTTACATATTGGGGCCGGTATAAGGCTGGCTAAGGCAAAATTGTCCCGGTGGATAAATTATTCCACTCCACCCCTGAAATATATATATTGCTTACGTAAATACATTAGCATCAATTTACATAAAATAAGAAATCATGATACTTATTTTAGTACATTTATTATGGAATCTTATCAATTGGCCGATACAAGATACATTATTCTTATATAGACGATTTTTGCGACTTAGAAGTAAATAAAAGGAACATCTAATATAGCAGAAATATATTTTTGCCTATATTGATCTATAGAACTACAGTATCCGACTTTATGAATAAGCACTACAGAGTTAAAATTAGACTATCGAACTTAGGCTCTTGAGGTTGACCAAAACTCACTTTCCCCTCACGGGTTTTGGAACTTGCGCCCCCAACATTGAAGTTGAACTCGCTTTAACGCACTTAGCCATCGCAGCCCTTAAAGAATTAGCTTGAATATAGATGATTTATAACTATATATTCATATTATAGAAGACATCTCCTATCAGAAGGGACTTCATTGGAGATCGCTACCGAGAGGCCTGGACGTGCATTTTTGAGGAAAAGTAAGGTTCGTTTACTCCTCCTTCATAGTAACCGTAGCCCTAGGCTGTCGTGAAGGGCATAAAATAGTTCTTACAAACAGTTATAAATACTCCGATTGCAGCTCCATCTAACGTTTATTTGCTTAACTACAAACCTACGTCCTTAATATTGAGAGTTGAATGTGCTAAGCCAATGGTTAAGCCTTATTTAATCAGAATCCTTAACAAAAGGGCAACCGAATAAACGGGCCCCGTGTACACTTTTATTCTCTATTCGTACATTGCTCTGATTTTGTTGGACATAGTACAACGAACGACCATGAGTAAACAAAATTGAACTCCTCCAGCCATCGAGTCTTGGTTAGATTGCCCATTCATAATAGGTTCCAGGCATTGAAGCTCCCGCATGTCAATGAGGCTCATGGTGTCTGTTGCAGTAATCACAAGCGGTTTAATTATTCCGCAAACATCGTCATCCTTTGTGATATCGGCAGATTAACTTGCAATACCAAAACTTTCGTTACTATTAATTTTCGTTGTATAAACGACCATTCCTGTGAACAGAACTTTGAATCTGAGTTATAATTTAGTCTTTTGTAGCTAAAATTGATGCTCAAGGAGAAGGTCGGGTGAAAAGAGACAACCCAACCCACCACTCGTAATAAATTGAGGTCTGTTATAAAAACGAGCCTACTAGACTTTCCTAAAAGGCTATGGTTTAACTCTGCTGCACAGTAACACGTTTCCCCTTATTTATTTGAATACATTTTTCAGAGCTGCGACTACTGAATGTAAATCGGTATTTAGAACTGGAAGCGTTGTTACCTGGTGTGAAGAAGTTGAACTATGCAAAATAAATAAACAACTATGGAGCTGAAAGCGCATTTAATATCGGACAACGTATACAGAAGACAGTTAAGAAAATAATTTGTTTGCTATTGCCTTCCATTTCCTTCAAAATCTGAGTGCATATATGATTGATATAAAAATAACATGTATTAAATTTCAAATGATCTTTAAAAAATATAAAAAATTATGCACTTAATTGTCTTTTGTTAAAAATTGTCTGATACTAAATGCATATGAAGAAGTCACAGACCAGATATCTAAATAAATTTCTATATTCGATATTGTTGATATATAATAAAATGTACCGAATACCGAATCGGCGGTACCGAATCCCAGCTCTGCATTTTGCACATCCAAAGTCGAGTCCATTGAATGGTGTTGGTGTTGTCGGTAGTACACGATGCAATGGACAATAAATCTTACTCATGGGATGACACGGCTTCAGGTGCTTTAAAAATACAAAACACAAAGAAATGGAACCTTATCAAAGTTGAGCCCCAAGACTTATCAAAGGCTGTATGTGCATTATCCTGTATTTGCAAAAAAAAAAATAGAAAAATATTATTTATGATGTTAACATATGTCAATTTTTTGTGAGGGCCTCAGGAATGAGTAATTTAATTGCCTTATATAGAAATGACTTTGGTTTTAACATTCATCACATAATTACTGTAATATGACGTGTTTACATAGGTAATTGCACAAGCAAACAATGTATAAGATTTATGGACGGAATAAGGTTCATGCCCATTTTAAAATGCAATTTTTAAAATAAAACATTAAACATCTTAACGACTTTGTAATTATTTGTTGTCTAAAATATAATATATTTTGTTGTAGTTGTTGTTAAAAGTGATGTATCCGTGTTATTGAAGTAGATAATCCTAAGTTTCAATGTGAATAGGTGTGACCATCCATTCAGAGAGAAGAAATTCATTCTTAAAATGTTATTTTCTTATATGGTGTTCGTCAAGGAGATCCAGTGGCGGAAATCTTGTGTATTGATAGCCTGATTCAGAATATCCAATCTGATACGGGAAGTCGCAGTCTTGAGTCCCCTGATTATATCTTAAAATGTTATGTTTAACCGTAATTGAGGGTAAACGGATCCGTACTGTAACGTAAAAAAATATGAGTTGCCAACTGAAAAAACACATAGGGAGCTCGATAGCCGTGCGTGTTAGGCGTGTCCACTCTCAATGTTGGGGGTGCAGGTTCGAATCCCGAGAGGGATGGTCATTTTTGGTCTACCTCATTGATAAGATAATAGGTTCGATAGACTAATTATAATGCTATAATGCTTATTCATATCCAATCGGATACAATTCTATCGAACCAAATAGGCAAAAAAACAAAAAAAAAACACGTAAAGACTCCTGGACTATTACTCATTCTAATACAAACATAAAATTATAATCAAAAACTACTTTTCACGCCACTTTATGTAAAACCTAAAGCTGAAAGTCCAAATATAACATTCTTTTCTCCCTTAAATTTTCAAAAGTAGGCAGTCATGGTACTTACCAAAGTAAAATAAAACTTTTAACGCCATAAAACAATGGGTCCTTTAGATAAAAGGAAAAAAAATCTCCCTATGTTAGCATGCCAAGTTTTTATAGTGTTTTTAGGCGGACTGACTACCTCAAAAGTACATTTTTGGAAGGTAAGAACATAATACCTCATTAAGTCCATTGAATGATATCACATAATAAATTTATAAGGCCATAAAAGGCAACAAAGACTCCCTTTGTTTTACTGTTTTATACAACAATAAGAACAAAAGGAGGTGAAACTACATTGGTTTTTTTCTCTATAAAAGCCTTTATTCTTGCTTCATTGCGCTCCTACCCAATAGCTTAAATTGCTTTCCCTGTAAATCTAAGGTCAAACTATTTAATGTTATCTATAAAACCATAGATATATAAAGATATAGAGAGCTGATTGGATACTTCAGAAAAATACGTCATTGTGACCGTAAAAACTTTTAAAAAGATATACAGTAAACCCTCGATATAACAAACTATATGGGGGGAGGTCAGGGTCGTTATATCCAAAAGTTCGTTAAATCCGAAGTTCGTTAAAGGGGGCTCTGGAGTGTAAAGTATATCCTGCAGGAGTGACGACGAACTGCCACTGGACACATTTGGCAGATTAGTGGAGGAGGTCGAAGTCACAGACACACTGCTGGTCTCAGACTCTGTCCTAGACCTCTTCTCGGCTGGGGAGGGGCCAGCCTTGAAGAAGTCAGAAATCTTCGTCTGCGTCTTCCTCTGCTACACCTCACGCATGAGTTCAAACCGCATGATCCGCAGCAGCTCATAATTCGGGTTCGGGTAGCCTTAAATATAACGAACTTAGGTTCGTTATATTCGGGGCTTGTTCGGTCATGGACAAAAAAGGTTCGGTAGGCCTCAAATATAACGAACTTAGGTTCGTTATAACTGAGGCTTGTTCGGTCATGAACACAAAAGGTTCGGTAGCCTCAGATATAACGAACTTAATTTCGTTATATATGAGGCTTGTTCGGCCAGCTCCAGGAGGTTCGTTGTATCCGAAGTTCGTTATACAAAGGGGCGTTATATCGAGGGTTTACTGTAGAGAGTTTATTCTCTACATCATTCATAGATTCTATCTCTAAGATCAGCTTACGATGACGTCATATAAATTACTTTGTTTATTTTGCACACACAGAAACATTAGAACGCTGTTTCTCTGCCATTGAAGGGAATCAGCTCTTATATCTTTATATCTCTATGATAAAAACCGAAGCTGAGAAGAGGATACAAGAAAAATAATATCTTAGAAAAATATAACTTATAAAGGTGGATCCTCTGATAGAACCTTTAAAAATATAATAATAATAAAACATTTAGTGTCATCCTCTCAAGAGCTGAGTAGCTCCAATCATTGGAAAATAAAGGAAATGATCTGTAGCAATCAGCCAATTATTTACGCGGCAAGAATAAACTCCTGTACAGCCCCCTTTGGAATTGAAAGCTTTTGGACCGAAAGCTTTCCCTCCGTGAGAAACTAGCGAATGACAGAGGCCCACATATCCGTAACGGACGGTACAAAGAAAAACGTTATATTAAATCCCCTTTCTTATACACAAGATATTTGGACAGAATCTGCCGCTTTTTGGTAATAAAGTTATTATATATATATATAAATTCATTTTTGAAGATGTTGTTCTTCTTCTCGAAGATCATTAGAAGAATACGAAGGCTTTTGCGTTTGTGGAGTTTAAAAAAATGTATACATTTAGTAGTAAATATTCTCGAGATGTGTTGCTCATAGTAAATTTAATCAATACTACATATATGTTTTTTCCCCATGTGGATATGTTTTTCCAAATACATTATTGCTCCTTCTACCTACATCCATTGTACAATCTGTCTTCATCTCCCTTTTCCCTTCAAGAAGCAGACTGTATACCTATACTGCTGAAAGAGTATTGAAAAATAGAGGAATAGTATACAGGGAAGGAATCTCTAATTTCATTTTCTCTCCCAAAAAGGATTATAGAATAAAAACTAGAATCATATATTATCATTTCCACAACGTAACATATTTATTTATCTTCATCTTGTTTGTTTTTTCTCTAAAAAATTACAAATATTTATCTCCACACGTAGCATCATCTTCTAAAAACATATGGAAATACACAACATATCTCGGGTGGCAAGAAGATTTAATGAGGCAAGGGATCAGGGTCTTGCATTTATTACCCTAATAAATAATAGTATTCCACCATAATGAAGTTCAATGGGAAGGATATTTTTTCAGAAGCCAAGGAAACAGCCAGCTCAAAACAAACATTAGGGCGCTTCAAAACTTTTCACGAATATACCCTGTCTCTTATCGAACTTAATTTTTAAAACATTTGCTTATGAAAACCTTCCTTTCCCAGGTATATAGATAGAGTGTTTCTTGACTCCTCTGTGATGCTTTTGAAAGCTTATAATTGAATACACAAAAATATATGTAAACATATGATAGGTGAAGAAGACGAAAGGAAAAAGAAAGCGTTTTTTATTACTTCTTTGGTACTTTTTCTTAATAGAGACTCCATCTCCCTCTCAAAGTGAGGAAGCACACCTCCATTTTTATTAAAAACTATTTTCTCTAAGAAGGATTTCATATTATTCACATTCCTCTTGTATGGAATTGATAATTCCAAAAGTATATGTCCTTGACAAAGAATAGAAAAAAGGAACTGCTTTTGCCTTTCCTCCATTGATTTATGTCTTCAATATTAAACTCGAAGAATAGAGAATGAAAAAAAACTTGTTTATATATATTTTCGAGAATGTACTAAAACTGTAGAATAATAATAATACAATATGAGTACAATAAACAACAATTACATTTTAATCTAAACATAAAATCTATCAGATTGTTTATTACAAAAAATGATAGAAATAGACATTTTTTGTCAATACATTCACTAAAAATTAATTAAAAGCAATAGGTAATATTAAGAAATATGTTATAACTATAATGTTTATTTATGTTTGGTTTGACAAACACTTTTTAATATGTTTTTTATATATGTAGTTTTTCTGTTATCCTGGATTTATGAGTCAGATTATTAATAAAAGCTTTATTCATCGATAAATAATAATATTTTGATGATAGTTGAGTATGAGTAACATATTACTTATTTCAAATAAAAGAGTAACCAAAATACTCACAACATAAAATACATACTTTAAGAAAATCTCAAGAAACTAATTAACGCAAAAAGGTAAACAAGAAACTAATTTATATTTTTGTAAGTTTTTTATAGATGTTTTAATAATTAAAAAATAATGTTCGAGGCATGACGGATAAAAACACACTTAGTTTTTCCATATAAACCTAAGACGAAACACTATTTATCGCAATAAAGAAAGCTGAATAACGTGCAGTTACGATATAAAAAGGGATCGGATGTCAAACTTACAAAAAATGGTATTATTTAGTATTTATGTAGTAGAGATTGTCTTAGAAAATTAATTTACCTTCAATCAAAATACTTTTTTCCACCATGAGGTTTTTTTACTTTTCAAAAATACACATAGATAAAATAATCAATAAAATGTATATCAAAATCGATGATAATGCATAGTAAAAACTATAATAATAAGCATTTTAGCTTAAAATTTTAGCATCGACAAATATAAATTATATACAGTTAAAAAATCACATGTTTACATAAACATAAAAACTGTCATAATGGGTACATATATGTATATAAAAAATGTCATACAAAATCGATTCGATTCACTAGCAACAGTTACATGCACTGCAGTTGTTAACTGTATAAAAATTAAAATGAATGAGATGGAATTTTGGTGTCCCCGAAATTGGACTTATGTCATTGCTCTCTAATCCAAAAGACAGGAATGATGCAAATGATCATGCAGCAGAACAAGTGTGAAAAAAGCCTCTTTTTATACATATATACACACACAACCATATATATATATATCGTAAGGAAATTATGATGTTTGTCAATCGATATTAAGTTTGTTGGAACGTATCCCTGAGAGAGCTCAGATGGTATGTAAGTGACTATATATGTACTTAAACCCCTCCATATGCGTGGGAATATGATATATTGTCATACATTTGTTAAAAGCTAGTTTATTTGTCCTATTACTCTATAGCAGGCAAGGAATATTTTTGATATGAACTCTTTCCTCTTTTACGTATTCAACATACTTTTATACCTTATTGTATCATTTTGAAATTAAATCCATATAAATATAATTAAAATATAATCAATGCTTAGTATTAATAATAATGAAAGTACTTGTGAAAGTTGTTAATTTAATTGGTAATAAGGGAATGAATTATAATTATTTATATATTTATATCCCCCTTAATTAGACTTTTGATAAAAAATAGATTTTTTCTAGAAAAAGTATTTTTAATCACACTATAAGCCTTGATACCTTTTTTATTAAACTTGTATCAATTTAATATTTCAGTCTCGTAGTATACACCAAGATGCTTTCATGGCTAGAAAAAATGTAATACTTTTTCAAAACGAGATTATTTCCCACAAAAGTTTTCTGAATATATAATGAGACTAATAATCCACACATTGGGGTATTCCTTTTATTAAAATAATAACAGGAATATTCAAGTTGATTCAGCCATTTATTTCGTAACGGTCTGGTGGCGTATAATAAAGCTCCGTTATTTTTTTAAGTTAACCAATTGGCTATCATAATAATCAAAAACATATTCATAGTTTTATATCCGTCCGTTCCTTAAGGCTTGCTGCTTTCTCAAGTCTATCATTGAACTTTTCCATTTTCCGGGCCTGAAAAGCTTCTGAGTCGGGCTTTAGCTATGCTAATGGGATTGGAAAAGGATGAGATGAATGAATTCAAAAACTATTATATTACTCTTCATGGACTGTTTATAAAGCTTTGTTTGTAAACAATCCTTTGTAACCAATCCATTACCTCATCTACAGCGAACGAATCAAGAATTACTGAGCTCATCTCCTCCTAAAGTATTTTTTTGTATCTCTTTTTTGAATTTGACTATTTTATATAAGTGGAATAGAGCATATAAATGTTTTTAAATATTTTATCTCTCTTTATAAATTATGTAATTCTAAAATAAGATATAATAATATGAACCTAAAGTAAGACGTGAAATAATATATGTAAATAACACTTCTACTTTTTTGTTCCGTACAATCCCATAAAAATAGTTGTTATATTTAGATAAAAAAGTATAAAATAGAATATGAATGTACAACTACTAAGTGTTTAAGTATCGTTGATGTGTAGGGAATATATGTCTGTATTTTTTATAATTTTTATTTACCTTTCAAATAATGAAAAAAAATTATTTTGCTAATTTTATTTGTTACCCAAAAAAATATTTTATTTTATATATTTATTATAATATGACGTAGTCTTTTCATAATTTATTAAAACATTGAAGAAGTTATACTTTTATTTTTTTTTGAATGCATCTTATGGAAATGGAGTTCGAATTTATTATGACTTCAAGCGTAATATTGAGCCATAAAAAGGTGACTACAATGCCGATAAAAACATATTTCTTCAAACACTCATGACACTATTGTCAAAAGGAATCTCTTTTGATATACGTTATTATAATCCCTAAAATATTTGTGTCTACTCAAAAACAAATAAATATTACTGACATCTATAACGTATGTGGATTGAAAAGTAAAACCAAATGAAAAGGAACGGATCGATAGCAACATTGAAGGTCTTATTTAATGTCTTATTCTGAACAGACACTATAGATTTTAGTCAAGATGGTTTAATCAAATTTTATACCAGAATCTTTCAATCGGAACAGATTTGTTGTACAAATAATAGAATATCATATTATTTTATATCACTTTTACTGAATAGTGAAACCTCAAAAATCTTACTATTATATTTTACGTCACAAAAATTATTGTATTGTAAGATTGCAATGGATTTTTGATGATGTGAGTTTGACGTCATAAACCACTGCCAAGCCAATAGTTACTCTCTTAGCATTATGGGCATACCTAATATTTCAATACTCAATATCAAATGATAGAGACCATCTTAAAGTTATATACCTCATTCTAACATTTTTGAAGAACATTTCAATCCTTTTTGCACAATTACTAAGAACCATTATCAGTAGATACTTCAGTATGATTGTTGATGTTTAGGCATATGTATAGGTTGCTTGTTAGTTAAAATGGATATAATTTGAGTTGTGCAAAAAGAGCTCTTTAGCTGTCCCCCCGTGCAGATCGTAATTGAGTCCTCTTATTCCAATGACGTCTCTGACTATTTTTTCCCATAGAGATATAAAGACAAAGGGGCTTTTTGGATTCTTTAGAGAATAAATTTTTGTGCCCAATATAAACAATATGTATATCCTCTATGATCAGCTTACGATGACGAAGTATAAATTGCTTTGTTACATTGGAAACAAAATACAGCTGAAGGACGATGTTTCTCTATTATTGAAAGGAATTCGTTCTCTAATCTTTATATCTCTATGATTTTTCCACATCCAACATGAGCTGATAATACGATTGAATTAAAGAACGGATTCAAAAACTTGTAAGATATTAAGTCAAATAACAAACATACAGAGGGCGCGACCTGCATCCCCTATATATATATATTTTATATATATATATATATATATATATAATATATATATATATATATATATATATATATATATATATATATATATATTATATATATATATATATATATATTATATATGTATATATATTTATATATATATATCTATATATATATATATATATATATATATTATATATATATATATATATATATATATATATATATATATATATATATATATATATAGGATATATATATATATATATACCAGGTTGGCTGATGAGTCCCTAGACTAACTAAGAAGAAAACATTTTCTTGACAAAATTCGATTTTATTATTCAACATAGTTGCCTTCAAGGGCGATACAGTGATTATAGCGATCTTTCATTTTTGATTCCACTTTTATGGTTATCTTTCGTTTTATCCGAAAAATTGACTTATGTCTCGGCGATTACTCCATCATTGTCCTTAAATTTCTTGCCAGCGAGCATTCTGTTCAGGTCTGCAAACAGGAAATAGTCGCTGGGGGCCAGATCTGGAGAGTACAGTGGATGGGGAAGCAATTCGTAGCCCAAGTTTATTTAATTAGCCATTGTTTTCATTGACTTGTGACACGGTGCATTGTCTTGGTGAAACAACACTTTTTTCTTCTTCAAATGGGGCCGTTTTTCAACAATTTTATCATTCAAACGCTCCAACAAGGCTATATTATAATCGCTGTCGATTGTTTCCCCCTTTTAAAGATAGTCAATGAATATTATACCGTGTGCATCCCAAAAAATAGACGCCATAACCTTCCCAGCTGACTGTTGCGTTTTTCCTCGCTTTGGATTCGGTTCATCATATGCAGTCCACTCAGCTGACTGTCAATTGGACTCGGGAGTGAAGGGATGGAGCCATGTTTCATCCATTGTCACATACCGACGCAAAAATTCGGATTGATTACGATTGAACAGCTTCAAACACTGCTCAGAATCATCAATTCGTTGTTGTTTTTGGTCGATTGTGAGCTCTCGCGGCACCCACTTTGCACAGAGCTTTTGCATGTCCAAATATTCATGCACGATATGTCCAACGCGCTCTTTCGATATCTTCAGAGTCTCAACTATCTGGATCAACTTCACTTTACGGTCATTTAAAATCATTTTGTGGATTATTTTTATGTTTTCTGGTGTAACCACCTCTTTTGGGCGTCCACTGCGTTTATCATCATTCGTGCTCACACGACCACGTTTGAATTCAGCAAACCATCGACACATGGTTGCTTTCGATGGAGCAGAGTCCGGATAACATTCTTCAAGCCAAGTTTTAGTTTCTGCAGTATTTTTTTCCCATCAAAAAATAATGTTTTATTAACAAACGAAATTCGTCTTTTTCCATTTTTTCACAATAACAAAAGTAGCTTCACTTAAAACGCAATATCTCACAAACTTGTTGTCAGACCGCTGTTATATTTATGCATGTATGTTTTGAAGGTTGGTTTAGCTGACAATCATATGAAAACAAATCCACTGGCGCCATCTATGTGTTAGTCTCGGGACTTATCAGCCGACCTTGTATATATATATATATATATATATATATATATATATATATATATATACATAAACTCTTTATCAAGAATAATTACTTTTTTAAGTTTCTTTTTTTCACAAATCACTAGTTTTTATTATTTTGAAATCAACACCCTCAGTCACAACAAAAAGTGTTTGCTTAGTTCATATATAGTACTTACCTCAATAGAACTTAATTAAGTTTAAATATTTAGGGAATATTTCGAGGATTATCTTTTTCATACTTTTATGTTTTATCATTTTGACTTTCTTCTTAGACGTTCTCACAACCACGAATTTTGTTATCTTATATAAAAAAATATAATCTATCCCCTTTTATATAAACAAAAAATCAATATAATGTTTCCATGTTCTATACAAGCATATGAATATTCATATTTTTATTACCCCCATAATACTGCTCTACATAAATGTAGATTTTGTGCAATTATATTAAGCCATAAACTTTATCCTCTTATTTTATGGCCATTACATTTACACATGTACAATTTCTCTAAAATTATTAATGCATTTTTAATTATTCAGATGTTTGATTTATCTTCAAGGTTTATGTCAGATGTAAACCTTATTATGTTATTATAAAAACTGGATTGTCATAAAGAATATTTTATTTCGAAATGGGGGACATACATACATTTAACAAGAGAGTTAGTATTACGTAAAGGAAGTTGCCCAGGACACATTGATGATGTTCGCCATTAATATATCAAATATTTACGGAATGTCAACTTACTCAAAAAGTACACCAATTTTATTGGATTACTTCTGATATATTTCTTATTTCCTAAAAAGAATATGATATGCTGTAGTAAGAATGCGTACTAATCAGGTATTACGTGTAGGCATTTAGAACAATGAGTATAGAAAGCCACAGTTCTAGGAGTTTGACTCAGGCTGCACCAGTCAGAATTATGGTTTCAAGTCTATCTCTAATAAAACATCGGTTTTGAATGATGAATTATGGATTTCAACCAAAGAGACAAAAGATCTTATCTAGGTAAGTCCTTAGGTTACTTGTTCTGACCAAAAAATACTGAAGAGGGCTAACAATGCACAGATACTGAATGAATGTAAATATGTCATATGCCATGGTTTTTTTGTTGCATCCTGGAATAATGTATCTATTTAACTATCTACATATATAGGTGGCTCATTAAAATATAATTAAGAATTATCTTCTTCTTTATTTTTATTATGACAATCATGACAGTTCAGAATGACAAATCTATCTCATTGGAACATCTGGTTACGGATGTCATATTGAGGGTTTCAAAATGAGCGCTACTTGTCTCTATGGCTCCACATGTCACAATTGTGATATATTTAGGTTTCTAACCAATCGTAAGTGGCCACTATTTTTCTTAAATTCGAGTTACTTTTTCTTATGAAAAACATTTAATTAATCGCACTTATGGTCACACAATAAACATAATCTAAATACTTGAATTCGCAACAATCACAAATATATGAAAGAAAGAGTTGCATAACATGTAAAAAATAATTGCTTTATAGCGATGTATAAATATATTACAGTTACTATCGCGCAAGTAAGATCATTTTATTAATAATTTCATAGCCACACGGTACTCTATTAGCAGTTGATGTTATTATCCAATAGCATGAAAGGAAAGCTGTTTGTCCCTCTCATTCAAATTTAAAAGCATTCCTTTGGATTCTGCAGTGTAAAAAGGCCTTTTTCATTTGTCTTAGTGCGTATGTATGTAGATATAAGCAAGGCATTGAACACACGTTTTATATGGACAGAGTATGGAACGAATGACCACAAGGAGGCATTTAAAGAGTTATTCATTATGCATACCTCTTACGAATGTCTACTTTTGAAGTTCGGTAAATTCTTACTAGGGAAAATAAAAAATATAAAGGGGTGTAATTAAAAATAAATCCTGTAGCAAACGTTTTAGATAGTAATGGCAAGTACTCAAGAAAGGCATTGAAGTGCTTTCCGGGCCATCGCTCATCTTGTGAGTAGATCGCTGGCGTCAGGAACCGTTCCAGCCGCACTCAAGATGTCCAATGTGCTACCCGTTTTCAAGGTCAAGGGCAAATCTGCGACTGATCCCGCATCGTACAGGCCAATTTCATCCTACCGGCCCTGTCCAAGGTCCTGGAGACCATCGTAAAATCCGACCTCGAGGACCACTTAGCCAAGACGGAGGCTCTTCCAAACACCCAGTTTGGATTCAAGAAAAGCCGATCGACCACAACAGCGTTAGCCACCGCACATGCAAAATGGCTGGAGGCCGAGCAGAGGGAAAGTTTGTCGGTGTCCTCGGATTTGACCTCTCTGCTGCCTTCGACACCGTCAACTAGCTGGCAGCTGTTACCAAGCTGGGAAGCTTGGGATGCTGGTACTCAGCTTAAGTGTTCCATTCACACCTCACTGGCGGGTACCAGCGTGTAGTGTGAAACGGCACCGAATCTGTCTTCTTACTCGTCGAGTACGGAGTGAGACAAGGCTCCATTCTTGGACCCATTATTTACCTTGTCCTGGTCGCGGACGTCACCTCCTGTGTTGGGGGGTCGGCAATGAAGATAATAGTGGCTACGCGGACGACTTCTTCCTGTAGGCCGTTGGTGACTCCCTTGAGGGAGTCGGGTCCCTTTGGAGTCAAGGGCGGAAGCCTTCTCCAGATTCATGGGGGGAACGACCATGTCCTTAACGCCCGCCACCAAGACTCAGCTCATGATCGAGGCAACGCCAAAAAAAAGGATGTTGCGGTCTTCACGTCAACGTTGGGGGCGTCGAGGTGCACCCATCTGACGAAATTGAGTTTCTTGGGTAAAATTTGACACGTCGCAAAGGCAGCAGCAAAACAGGCCGCACTCATCTGAGTTGCCGTGCACTTACCAAGATGAAAATACCTACGGGAGCTGGCCAAGGGATTGTGATTTGGCAAGATATCTTATGCTGCCGCGACTGTGACAATTCCTAGATTCGACAATGAGTGCAAGGGGCCAAATGCCGCGCACAGGGCGTGCAGGTCGCCATAGATTACGCCGCCAGGAGCATCGTTGGATGTAAAAGACGGGATCACATCTACATCGGGGACCTCCCTCAACGAGGTGACCCCAAGGCGGTGGCCATAGAGACCTGGAAATGATTTTACTCAAACGACGGGGGCGGAAGTGCCAGGAACCCGGTTGGTGATTTCGTCTTCCCCCATCCGAGGACGCTCATGAGGTCCACGACTCCAGTGGCGTACCCACTTGGGAGGGAGACAGCTACTTTTGCATACCACCCAATATCAGTGTGGAACTTTCTAAGGCCTTGAGGTCGGCCACTACCCTCCACACTGCCAGGACCACAGATTAGGGCATTGGACGCAGCATCCCCATGTAATCCATTCTGCATGGGCTTTTGTTTTTATTTGTTTTGTTATAGTTTTATAATTTTATTGTTTTTTATTTGTTTCTTTTTAGACTAATTACAAATGTAACTATGTGCCCATGGCAAATATACTCGATTACACACACACCCTGAAATACTTGATTTTATTGACTAGGTTTGAACTATTTTGAATGGTTTCACAAGATCGACCATAAATATAATAAACTGGATACACAATAGACTAAGTAAGATGAGAAAGAGCACTGTCAAAATCAGCACTGCTAAAACAAAAAGGAAGGTATACTACC
>CP045895.1:11542391-11567543 GCA_013387185.1 Caligus rogercresseyi | reverse complement strand
TATAACTTGCTTCAAAAAGAGGACTCCTTCTCGAGAATCCTTAACCTTAAGACCTTGCATACAATAGCAACAATAGTATGGAATTAATTATGATCATATAATTCCACGTCTCTTATCTCAAAAATATAGGCGACATGGGTGTTGCTTCAGATTAAATACCGTGGTGTAACTTTCGTCTATGATATAAAAGACTTGTGTTATAAAAGCTCACGAAACCTTACCCTGCAAATTTATAACATTAGCTTAAAAACATAAACAATATTAGTCTTTTGCTAACACTGTTGTTTTAGATACCTAAATACCAACTTTTGATTAATTAATTTTGTATACCTTATTGATTAATTGAAGCTAACATTCATTTTCATTATTGATAATATGACTCAACCAAGGTGGCATTTGTGGAATTGATTCTTATACATTTGTATGATTCTACATCTTAAAATAAGACTTTAGGAAATAATGAATTGTACTAAAATATAAATTCAAATATAAACATACTCGATTCCCATTATTCAACTTTTATAGCTCCTCTAATATATAATATATATCAGGCTTTGTGAGCGTTCAGCTTTTTTTTCGTTCAGTGTCCGTTCAGCGTTCAAAAAAAAAATAGCGTTCCGTTCAGCGTTTCCGTTATGTTTTTGCGTTCAGCGTTCACAATTCTAAAGAATGACGACGGTTTTGTTAGAAAAGAATCTCCAGAAAAAGTGATGCACTTTTTTTTTTAGAAAACAATTTCCGAAAAAAAGTGATGACGTTTTTTTTAGAACAGAATTCCGAAAAAAAATTGAATGGACGTGTTTTTTAGTAAAGAATATCCCCAAAAAAAATCAAGAAATGTTTGGAAAAAATGGAACGCAGAACGCAAAACTCTTTTTTTGCGTTCAACGTTAAGCGTTAAAAAAAAGTTCCGTTCCGTTCAGCGTTCCGTTCATTAAACGTGCATCAGCTGAACGCCGTCAATTTTGTGTTCCGTTCATAAGCTGAATATATATATATATAATATATATATATATATTATATATATATATAATATAATATATATATCTATGGTTATCAGTTTTAATATTTAAACATAGAAAAGCTGAATGTCGTTTAAAATATATCGGCCAAAATTGGCAGTCGTTGAACTTACAGGATTACTAACCCCCGACCCTAATGTTTTTATTATTAGTTTTATAAATATATCAATTGCAGCAAAATCTAACGTTCATATAGCCGATCTGCGTAATATCAATAAATAAGCTCAAATTATTTTGATTTTTAAGACTAAGTTCCTAAGTTTTAGTATGAATCAAATCAGGATCTCGGATAGGAGATATAATAGTGTCCCGGTCGTTTCCTGATATATATATACATATATATATATATATGCATAAATATCCCTATGGTTATCAGTTTTAATACATAGAAAAGCTGTATGCCATTAAAATCTATCGGCCAGGATCGGCAGTCCTTCAACGTAACAGGACTACTACCCCCCAACCGTAGTGTTTCTTATTATTAGTTTTATTAATTTAAAAATTATTGGTAGCAGAAATCGAACGTTCATTTTGCCGATCTACATAATATCAATATGTACTTCTAGCTTTGCAAATAAACTTATATTATTTTAATTTTTGAGATTAAGTTCCTAAGTTTTTAGTATGAATCAAATCAGGATCTTGGAATGGTGATATCTAATTCCATAATTGAGAAAATTATAATAACAAATTAACACTTTTTAAGAAAATCAATAAAACATGTGAACTTGACTAGACATATTGTTTAAGCCTATGCCAATATTCTGCATTATGAAAGAGACTACCAATGACTAAATACAAAATAGAAGTCTTAATTCAATTGTAGACAATTTATTTCTTCTTCTTTTAATTACTTATATTGTACAACAAAGGGGAATAAAAAAGCATATTATACGCTATTATCCCACTTGCATTGAGTGCTGTATCTTTATTTTTTTAATTTGTAGCAAGCAATATTTTGTTACATAATTTGGTAGATATTTTCATTAATGTTGTAAAATTCACTAAAAAGCTAATAATAAATGTACTTAGAACTAAATAATTTAAAATAACGTTTTTATACAGGACAAAACGTTTGTGAATTTTCATGTATGTTTATTTCAAATCGCACAAATGGATTAAAAAGTCATTTATTGAATTAAGGAAGTTAAAATTAAAAAATACTTTACAGGAAAGGTTGCGTTGAGGATTAGATTAGAGACTCCCTTTAATGTAAGTCATTCCTGCACGTCATATTATTGAAGAGCGTGACGTAAGAAGTCAAAAGGGACTCTCTGCACATTCTTGTTATTCAACCGAACTTCACTCACTTCATTCTTCTCCCTTCTCCATATGTCGAGTTCTGACACTCTGTCCTCTCCAGACGAGGAGGATCCATGTACTAGACGACAACTCATTCGATAATTTGTCATAAGGGGGCTTTTATAGGAACTTGAGAAGGAGGCTCTCTACGACATGGAGGTATTTAATAAGTTCAAGTCTACTTTTTCCAACTCGGTGTCCAACACTGTCTTCTCTGCGGCGTCCTCTCTCTCCGTGGCCGCCAATACCATATCTAACGTTCTTCCTGGGAACCCTGTGGCTCGGGAATTCGAAGTGACGGAACATATCGCATCTGCTGGACCCAGTAAGGAAACCAATGCAGTTCGGCATTAGAGCAACAAAACAATATTTTTGGTTCTCTGTCAGTGGTTAAGGGGTCTAGAAAGGCTTTCAAGTAGTAGAATTTGCACTTTTTCTGCTCCTCAAATACTTGTAGTACATTTAGTTTATGTGTTTTAATGTAATAATTTGTAAATATCTCTAAATCATTTTCCTTTCAAGTGTGAGTTTTGTTACCATCAGCAATAATAATAATATATCATTATTTTTCTCTGTAAGGCTGATAAATTATAAATTAATTAAAACTATTATTATAAGAGTTTTGTATTTTGGATATGTCAATCTGAATGTAGATAATTGCAAGTGTTGAATAAATAGTTTTGTACGATGTACAAAAAAAAATAATATATCATTATTTTGCTCTTTAAGTCTGATAAATTGATACCACCCTACAAATTGATCCAATACCAACTTGCCATTTTGTTATGGATAACTAAATTAATATTGTTATTTTTCAACTACTGTGGCCACTCAAGGGAATCCAAAAAAGTAACCCTTAGATACAGGTGGCAATTATACACAAAAGGTTTTTGTACCATTTCCCCCCCCTTCTGCATGGATAATTTTGCTAGCCGCTAATGATAGGCTTGACTGTATTTACTTATATAATTCTTTTAGTATCATACTATTTTTGCTATTTATTCAAGTAGAGATGTAATATTTTATTCTGCAAGTGATATTTGTTATAAATAGATAATATCGCATTTTATTGTTTTTTTTGTTGCAATCAACTAATTCATATCGTATTTTTCATTTAATTATCGATATATTTTGTAAAAATTGACAATATTACTCATTGTCAGCGCTATGATATCGTTATCTGGCAAGGAATATTATATCAAGTTGATATAGAAAAATATAATATTTATTTTATTGGTGATTTAATTGATTTTTAATTATTTGCCAAATCGCCATATTATGTCTAATTATTATGCTACATATTTTTTTTAAGATCTATGTTGGAAGGTCTATAGCGGCTCTAAGAAGACTACAAAGCAAACCGCCTCGATTTTTGTGTTTGAGAAGCGTCAGTTGGATCGCTTTGAGCGTCAGGACCGCGAGAATATCTTGGACCTGACACGCAAGGGCATTGCCCAGCTGACCCGCCTCCGACACCCTCAAATCCTCACGGTTCAGCACCCTCTGGAGGAGTCTCGTGACTGCCTCGCCTTTGCCACCGAGCCCGTCTTTTGCTCTCTTGCCAACGCTCTGGGACAATGGGAAAACATGCCGCAGGAGTCCCTGAATCGGGCAAAGGACTACAAGATGTTTGACGTAGAGATCAAATACGGGCTCCTTCAGCTCTGTGAGGGATTGACATTTCTCCATGAGGGAGTGAAGCTCTTGCATCGGAATATTTGTCCAGAGAGCGTTATTATCAACTACCAGGGAGCATGGAAGATCTTTGGATTCGACTACTGCATTCTGAATTCGGGTTCTCCGGAAGCCTCCCTTCTTGGGAGTTCCCGGAGCATCATCACGGGCTCCTACCTGAGTGCTTCCCGGATTTGGACTTCTTGGCCCCCGAATATGCCCTTGCAGGAACGTGTTCCCCTGCTTCTGATATGTACTCCATTGGAATGATTGCCTTCGCCTTTATAACTCCAAGCCCCTCTTTGCAAATGATCGGAACTGGGGGCTATACAAAAAGAACTCCTGTGAGGTATGAAAGAATATATTATCAATTGAATTATGTATTTAAAAAAACTTCCATGTAGATTTGAGCTAAGAAATTAACATAAGAAGTCATATAAAGAACTACAGAGATACAAAAAGCATTGTAATGCATCATAAATATTTAATCATTTAAACAATTGGATTAGACTCGTGTGTTGCTGAATAACAAAGCAAAAACCAATTACATACAAAAGTCACTTATTGCGAAAACAGCCTTTATTTTTTATCTGAAAAAATATCTAATTGTATCTGATTTCCTCTACTACATATATCAAATTGATTATCCAACATACTGAACTTCACAACACTCATGACATAACATCTTAAAGAGTTATTTAAAAATAACAGACCAATAAATAAATGTACGGGATACTAACGTTAAGTGTCTGGTAATGCTTGTAACGACGTAACAATTGTTCTAATATAGTTTCACATATAAGTTGCATATAAGCATAAGTTTTAGTAGATTGGGTTTAATATTGTTTTAGTCATTTAAGGAAGACCATTTGACAAATGGTCTTCCTTAACTTTAGAAGTATTTATGGTTTGTATATATTTTCATTTTTGTATCCTTTGCAAATGAATCATTTTAGCCTATTCTTAAATAGCTTCCAAGTGGTCCTATACTATAGGACCTATAGAGAATAATAATAAATCAGCCGTCCCTCACTCATGTACTGAGCTATCAAAAAAAGGCACAGTACTTTGAGATCCATTATATTCCTGATGCCTTGTTGCTATTAAGTCGTGTTCAAACTTTGTCTAAGCATTTTTTCTAAAAAATATGGCACAAAATAGCACGAAGTACTACCCCATGTTAAGGCTTCTTTGACAGCCAATCCCATTGATTGAATTTATTTCATGTGATGTCAGAGTTGACATTTGTTATTGTTGTCGTTTTTCTGAGGTATTTTTTTAATGACTTAATATATTCCTCGCTCAGACGACTAGGTCCATCCTTGTTTCTCTTAAGGAAGAGTCACCTTGTCCACTATATTTTAGCTTTTACATAGATTATTACTTGAGGGATAAAATAACATACATCTGACGTCATGTTCAATATTCAGTTAATATTGGCAATGAACTTTGTGTATCAATATTTCGTAATTATAATAATTATATAATGTATATTTTTACAAATTTTATATCCAAATATTTGAGAAAAATAAAAAAGCTTTAAATTGGCTTCAAATAGAATTGCACTAATTAGATATTGAATAACTGTGATGTCAGGTGATGTCTCTTTCCTCATATAAAAATAAATCGTAGATGTCTAAATAAAAGAAGCCCAATTTTAATCTTTTAAGTAATGTCAAATTAACATGCTTTTGTAGCTTCATGAGTCGTCACTTCTCCTTCACGCTACACTTCAATCAATGAGTTTTATAACAGACTAAGATTGTACTAAGAAGTATATAATTGCAAAGCATGAAAATATTGTATGACTGAAGTGATAAAAGTTTGGATGATCGTGAAAACTGATTTAATTTGGTTGGCCATATCCACAACTGAAATTATTACCTCTTATTTTATCCATGACTCCGATGCCAAAAAAAAAATCTCCCAATTGAGAAGTAATCAAAGAAATTAGGATACTTATGTGCATGATACTCCTGTGACACTTTTTATCCTTTCCCGAAGTCTTAATGTCACGTTTCTTAATATTCTTTTCATATAAAGAACGTATCGTGTTATGAAAGAAGGCGTTTAATTCGAATTAATGCCAAACCTTTCTCTTCAATTATTAAGAAAAAAACAAGGTCAGTACTGCACTTTGATAAAAATTATTACAGTGTAGCGGTAATAATTTACATTCATTCTTGCCTGTTATTTTTAAAGTTATAAAGATTACAAAACGGTTGTGTATACTCCCTTTAATTACATAAATGAAATATGACACATCATCTATTTCATCATTGTTATGGAATCAATGAAGACTTCTTTTGTCAGTCTTTTATTCAGAAGCATTGTTATTTGTTTAACGTCCACTCTTTAAAATCATTATTATTATATATGTCTCAATTATATCTATGGACTAGATCAGGGATGCCAGGGTGAAATCGGTCAGGGGGCCGGACTGTTTTCAAGCGGGACCTCGAGGGGCCAAATTACCGGTACATTTTTGGCCTTGCAACACTAAACACTAAACAAAAGTAGATTTAAATTTGTTGATATTGTATCATAATATTATTTATTTATAAAAACACTTCTCAACCACTAACGTAACGGGCCAAATGAGATGTCCATTCGGGCACCACTTGACTAGATCCAATCCTTTGTTCCCAACCACTGTGCCATGGTGAGGGATCATCAACCTATATATTAACTCAATGAGTTTAGGACTACAACCCCCGGACTAGCACCCTCCAGGCTTTTTACCCCCCCCCCCCCTGTGCCATTTACCCCTCGTTACTAATATTTTTTATCTCTTAAAGTGGTTATGAAATTAAATATGTTTTCGTTATAACAAAATTGCAAGGTGTCCAGTAATTTCATCGCGCGTAAATTCGTCGAGGACCTTTTTATAGCCGTTTTTTTTGTCGCGGGTAAATACATTGCTTGCTCTTTTATAGTCAGTCAATTTTGTCGTTCTTCTTTTTGTCGTGGGTATTTTTGTCGTCAAGCTTTTTTGTAGTGAAGTATTTTTGTCGTTCGTTTTTTTTCTCGTCGGTATTTTTGTCGCGTAGCTTTTTTGTAGTGAAGCGTTTTCCGCGCGATTTATTTTTTTACTTTGTAGACCTAATTCGTTCGCTTAGTCGGGGTACCATGGGGTTTAAATCTACCGCTGACACTCTTTAGGGAGAAAAGACAAGCACCCTAAGAGTTTTACACACTTAAGTCTTGGTTGTTCCGTCGAGAGTACTATGGGATTGTAATCGACCACCGACTCTTATTAAGTGAAAAACACTCGGCTAATATTTTAGTAGACCTTAATCTAAGGGTATGCGCCTACTTTAACCGGGTGTCACATGGATTTAAAATCCACCGCCGACTCTTAAGGGGAAAAAACCCGACCTAAAAATATATACCCTAATTTAAAGGATTGCACCGGGATCAGCTGCTATATGGGTTCAAAATCTACTGCAAACCCTTCTGGGTCGTAAAAAACCCCAGCTCAAGAGTTTTTCAGGCACTAGGCCGGGTATTTCCACCTTAATAAGAGTCAGTGGTCGATTACAATCCCATAGTACACCCGGCGGAACAACCAAGGCTTAGGTGTGCAAAACTCTTAGGCTGCGTGTCTTTTCTCGCTTAAAAGTGTCAGCAGTAGATTTAAACCATAAAGATATAGAGAGCCTATTCCCTTCAATAGCATAAAACATCGTTCAGCTGTATTTTTGTGTCCAATATTAGAAAAATGATTTGTACTACGTCATCGTAGATATATATTCTGTCTCTATGATCAGCTTACGAGGACGTAGTAAAAATTACTTTGTTTATTTTGGACACAAAAATACAGATAAAGGGAATAAGCTCGCTATATCTTTGTATCTCTATTATTTAAACCCCATGGTACCCCCGACTAAGCGAACGAGATTAGGTCTACAAAGTAGAAAAATAAATCGCGCGGAAAACGCTTCACTACAAAAAAGCTACGCGACAAAAATACCGACGAGAAAAAAAACGAACGACAAAAATACTTCACTACAAAAAAGCTTAGCGACAAAAATACCTGTGACAAAAAGAAGAACGACAAAATTGACTGACTATAAAAGAGCAAGCGATGTATTTACCCGTGACAAAAAAACGGCTTTAAAAAGGTCCACGACAAATTTACGCGCGATGAAATTACAGTAAGCCAAATTGCAATAGTGTTTGAACCTATGTTCTAATATCGGTCATATGTTTTATATAACCGATATTAGGAGCATAGGTTTCAAACACTAATGCAAAAGAAAACATAGTTGTTATATTTCTAAACCGTGAACAGATACACAAGCGGATGATCAGAGATCTCAAAGATGACTATTTATTATTTTCTTTATAGTACGTATTAATGGCTGTGGTGGCGCCACTGTACATGTAAACAATAATACAACATATTACATCCCCCTTTTTATAAGAAGAAAATGAATATTGCGTAAGTTGATATCCCTGCAGAGCGAAATCCCTATCTTAACTACCTCAGTCTTAGTGGAACCGAGGGCTACTGCGAAATTGTCTACGCTGCGGAATGGAGTCCTAGCTACAGCACGTTGAATCCAGTTGACCGCTTTCCCCGCACTGCCACGCTCCAATAATTCGGGAAAGCGGTAGATATTGAGGATGTCCGTCTTAATACGCCGGAGATGGGGAGGGAGGCTTCTACAGAGGGGGTGGCCACTATCTTTTCTAGTCGGAACGCAACGTTGGGGACGTTATACATCCAGCCGACAAGACGAGCGTTGATACGAGACACATTGTTGGTGCGGTCAGTATCAGTGAGGGTAGACATGAGGTTTGCTTTGTGCAAACTATTTTTAAGCTCCATGAGGTTGAGGGTTTTAAGCGTCGAAGATCTAAGCTATCTACCCAGTCCTGCGACATCAGCGTTCGACTATGTCCGAGCAGCTGGAAAGATTCGCTCCGGACCCTGGGGTAGTGGGGATGGTGTAGGTGGTGGAGGGGCGAAGCCTGCCGGAACAAGACCCAAGCCGCCATTACAAGAATGAGTACAAATCGCCAGCTTTGGCAACTGCACATAGCGGTCTCCTACCTTGATACTTGATTTGTACGGAATGATGACTTCTCAAAGGACCCTGGCTGCAGCTGGAGACAAACCTCGCCTTGAAAGGACCGCCAGCTGTGAGTTTAATCCGGAGATTCGACTCACTGGGTCCATGATCTCGCTGCTTTGGAGAGGTTTGATTATGAGGGTCCCGACGCACCGCATCAAGTACCCTTGGCACCTGTCGCCGTCGTAGAGGACACGAAGAAATTTGCCGTCCTGGGTCGAAAACATTTGTTTACCCGATTGGAAGGCGAAACCCATGGCGTGCATGTGGTTATAAAGAACCGTACTCCAAATCCTACTCCCGGAGTCAATCCACACGTCATCTCCTTTATGTAAATGGAAGACGTCGGAGGATCGGAGCCGTACAGCTCGCGAACCTCCTCTCTAGCTACGTTTAAGTACGCTAGGTTCAAGAGTGTGTTAACAAAATCGGCCCCCCTCATGCCAGAGAAAAGACCTTGGGTAACGGTTGTGGGTTTGCCGTCGTCGTTAGGAAATATACAGACTGAGTTGAGGCACGCACTACTGCACCACTCTATGGCCCTCAGCTAATCGCTGTGCATCCTGCGATTGTGATGACTCTTTCGCAAAGCTGTGAAGACGCGGCTGTGAATATCTAGAGAGTGTTGGATGTTGAAGTCAGCGTAGTCGATCATGGACATCGTTCTACGCTTCCTTCTTGTCTGCTTCAGCTGGTTAGCTACATCAATAAGCTCCTTCCTGCCTGTGCGCCCTGTCTGGATACCATCTATCCTACAGAGCTGCCTTTCTATGTCATCGATGGCGTATGTCATTATAGTGTAATCAAGTGGCTGAGTACCGTAGATAGCCCTAGCCTTACCTAACTCGAACTTCTCCGATCCACGCGCTGTTAAGATGGGATCTTCATCGAGCCATTTCTCCATGTCTTTGAGCTCGACATTTTCAAACATGACAGGCTTGTTCACAGTCACAGCCTTACCGTTGACATCTAACTGAACCCTTTCAATACCGCTATTAGAAATACCGGGGGAAAAAAATTATCACTGACATTTTCGATTATTGCTTTTATTTAAGGACATTTTTACAAAAAAAAATTGGTGATTGGCCTCGTGACCTTGAGGTTACAGCTTATACTAAATTTAGTATTCCGGACTGTGAGGTATTAATTTGTATGTTCGTTTTAACAAACACATTTTATTTTACGGCTTTATGAAATAAAATAAAGCAGTTTCTTTTTGAATTTAGGCACAGGTGAACTGTACACTTCTGGCACAAGATCTTGGATCTTTCTCCGCATGTTTCCAGTTTGCAGGTTTGCTGTTTCGGATCTGTGGCAGGCCAGTGACCAAATTGGTCATAGCGGGAGTCTTTCACAGGACAACAATCGATCTTTCTCCTCTTGTTCTCTACCTAAAATGATGGTGAAGGACAGGAAGTGGAAGATGGGCGTCCTCTTCCCGGGACTGAAGTTGAGAGGGCTTCCGCTATCATTTGAGTAAATGTGAGTAGGTCCATGCTTTTGATTTGCTTTGCTGGTAGCTTGCACAATGATGCATCACGGCGCCACTCTAACCAGGCGTTCGACACCCCCATGTTAATTAAATGAAAGATCATTCTCAAAGGCCACTTTCTACTCCTGATAAATGTACGATACAGTTGGACCAGTTGGTCATGCTTGTCCACCCCACCCATTGCCTTGTTGTATCGAGCGACTACTTCAGGTCTAGATACTTCAACAAAAGTTTTGTCCTTCTTGCACCATCTTCTGGCCAAGTCAGTCTTACCAATGCCTACAAAATTGCTGGCAATGGTAACGGGTTTATCATCCTGCCACCTGACAATTACCAAAGTATCTGAAACAAATTCGACGCAAGAGCCTCGCACCATTTTGTTCTTTTCCTTCTTGCTAGACATTTTGCAATTTTCGGTACGATTTTCTCGAATTGTTCCGGCTGCATAGATGCCTTTTACACTAAGGGATCGAAACATTTTTAGGTCAGTGAAGAAATTACCCATGTAAAGCTTGAAACCATGATGCTCTGGTATTCGCTCACTAAGGGACTTGACGATTGATTGAGTTGAGCCCAGTTCTTTGTACATGTTCTTGATATTTTGGTCACGCACAGTGTTTATTCCTTGATGAACCAAAAAAACGATACACAAGCCCTGAGCTTCCACAGAGGCAATAAATCTTGAACCCCCACTTGTTGGGCTTGTTTGGAAGATAAACCTTTTCCCTAAATTGGCCTTTGAAAGGTACTCATCAATTGAAAGCTCCTCCTCCAAGACCAGTTGCTCACATCTTTTGCTGAACGAGTCCAAAAGTGGCCTAACACGCCAAAAACTGTCGTCATCCTGCTTGTCCACTTCACTTGTAATGTGAAGGTTATTACGGAGCAAAAAAAATCTATTCTTTGATATATTGATGTCATCCATGAGAACAAGGTGTGTCGAACGTTGCCACAGCATTTCGACTCGAGGGAATTTTACCACCCCAAGTAAAAGATGGATGCAGATCAGCCTTTTTAACTCATTGGCATTGGTGCAAACCTTGTCTACTCCACCATTGTTTCGTGCGCTGTAGAGGTTTGTTTTTAGGGCAAATTGTTGAAACACTTCCTCAGGGAAATATCTCAAGAAGTATTGTAATGGACTCAAATCCAATGCATCCTTGAAATTTGGCTGATTTTCATATTTGAACTCTAGATCGTCTGGGGGAATGTACTTTCTTTGGTACCAGATGGTTGGCCTTTTCTTGGGCTTCCCAGAAGCAGCTATATTACCACCGATTTTTCCCCCTTTTTGCTCACCTCCTGTTTCATCTCCTTCAAAGGTTACTTCCGCTTCATCATCCTCTCCAACTTCTTCACTTTCACAGGCGACCTCTTCCTCTGCCCCAAGCCATGACGGGCATTGTTCTTCATCGTCAGATGTTGAATCATCAAGGTCAGAATACTCCAAAATATTCTTAATCTCCTCAGATGTCAGCCCTTTCTTATCAAAATCTCCCTTGACATCTTGACCATAAATGTTTTTGATGTTTTCGGCTGTTGGCTTCGCATCTTCTTTGAAGATCCAAAAATTCTAAAATCCATACAAGTTGTCCTAAAGAATTGTTTCAGGGTCCAGAAAACAAAAATGAACTATCCAAAGATCTTATCCAAACACTAGCAGTCAAAAAAACACAATGAAAGTATTCAAAGATTATATCTAAACAAGTTTCTCTTCCAGATTTTTCCCCCTTTCAGTCCAAAGAACTAAAAAAAGTATACAAGGAATTTGGTCCCTAAAGTATCCTGAAAGGTTGAAAATATTTAATTAAATTGGTTAATTAACCTGTTGAGATGATAGAGATTTGGGAAAAAAAATTTAAACTCGAAAATGATAAAGTTTGCCCAACAATTAGGATCCTAACTAAGGTCATTGACCTGCTGCTGAAGTGTCACTACTTATTTTACTTTCAGCATGTATACTTCGCTGAAGGAGAAAGATTGGATCAAGAAGGCTGAAACAGACTTGGAGTCAACCGTTTCCCCGTGATAGTAGGCGGCCCTGATCTCGTCCATGTAGTTCCGACGCACTATTGGTGATACCAGGCGGTATCGCGTGGCGGTGGCCAGGTCGATGTTGGCGGGCCTGAAAATAGGATAAGTGTCTCTCCTGATGACCGAGAGGCCTGAGAGCGTGTTCCAATCTTCATTGTTTAAGGCAGATGAGAACGTGAACGTCTCGTCTTGGTATTGGACGCCGGAGTTGAGGTCTGTGATGCGGGGGACGATGCGTTCGAAGAGGTTCGGGCACTGATTAACAGCGACCGGGTTGAACGGCTCCGTCACCGACACGGTTTGTGCACTTTTAAACTCCATCATGCAATTACCTGAAAAAAGCTAAAATAAAGCTTAGTGGCAACCGAACGACTCCGCGCTGATTAGAGACCGAAAAAGAAGCATCACCGCTTAGAACAAGAGGGACTGAGCTATTCCGGTACTGCCGCCCTAGCTTAGGGTTTCGGCGTTCCGGGGTCACGTAAGGACGCAGCAAAGCTGCACTGATAAATCAATGTACACCACAGCTTGCAAGGAGTGGTGCCCACCAAGTTCCCTCACCTGGCTGGCAAGCGTTTTGGACACTTCTTTTACTTCAGACGGCCATCCTGTCATGACGGTTTCACACAGGGCATTAAGAACTTTGTCTTCTCTGGTGTGGTTCTGGAGGTCTAAAAGGCGTTGATCCGTGAAATGAACAGCATGTATCATTTTATCCAGCTCAATCTCAGCTCCTGGAAGGGGTCCAAGACGAGAGAGAGCGTCGGCTAGTACCAGTTCACTACCCTTTTTGTAGTTGATAGTGATATCGTAGGGCTGTACACGCAAAAGCATACGCTGTAGACGAGGTGGGGTGTCTGCCATGTTCTTTTTGTGGATGTTCTCCAGGGGTTTGTGATCCGATTCCACTACAATGTGTGTTCCATAGATGTAGGTATGAAAACGTTCACAACCAAAAACCACAGCTAGCATCTCACGTTCAATATTCGCATAACGAGTCTATGCTGGAGTGAGTGCTTTGCTGGCATACACAACAGGTTTGTTGTCTTGAAGAAGGAAAGCTCAAGTCCTTTCAGACACGCACCTACCTGTACCAGGATCGGCTTGTTAACATCAAAGTATCTGAGAATACAGTCTTCCGATATCCTATCGGTGATGTACGGAATATCTTCTGGTGGGACGATGTCCAATTCCACTCTATGTCTTTCTTCAGTAGCTCACGAAGGGGTTCGGTGTTGCTTGACAACTGTAGTTCTTTATTCTCTAGTGTCTTGATTTCAACTAACTGTATTTTTCATGAGGGATTTAACATTACACTTTTTTATAATTAACTCTAATTTTACCATTTTACAACTTATTAATTCAATAAATCCTCACACGCCCCCGTGATCTCAAAATCATTAACGTGCATAAACACCTAATACTGAAGCTAAGATCAAATTTGGTAGTCCAAATGAAAGTCATTTAAATAAGAGGGAGCGCGCCTATTCCTCAGGGGCCTTGCATCTTCTTGACGTCCACTATCCTCGTATTGCCCTTTCCATGATCTATCTTCTCCCATTTTCTGTCTCAGTTCATCCTCACATCTTGGACGTAAATGGGAGATATGTCTTGGAGTACCGTCGACCTCGATGTTAAATCTTGAATTCACGCCAGTTACCTTTCCAGTAGTCCATTTTGTCGTGCACTTAGCGTTTGGTGGCTTAACCCACACGGTATCCCCAGTAGCATACTCGACCGAGGAACTATCACATTCCTCGTTCTCTCGATCTTCGCTGAGGAAGGGATTAGGCCATTCTGACTTAAACATCTGCTCAGATGGGGGCAGGCTTTCTTCTCCGTTGGGTGTCATGTTGTACCAATATAGGCATTCCTGAACGGGAGCCTTGGTCCGCGCTATCATGGTCTTAATTGTCCGGTGATTTCTTTCAACTATCCCGTTCCCCGATGGCTTGTACGCACATCTAAATGTAAGGGTTATTTAACGCAAAGGGAATTGAAAGCCTGGGAACGGAATGTTTTGCCATTATCACAGATGATTTCGTGCATGGGTCCCATGCAGCTGATGATCTCCTCGATGCACTTGACTACCTCAGGAATACTTTCTTGGTTTACCTCACGCCAGATCGCGAACCGAGATGGGCCACAATCCACCACGGTCAAAAACTTCTTAGATCCGACATGGGTGATATCAATGGCGACTCGTTTCCAGTTTGAAGGTACCGACAACGAACCCCCAACAGACAAAATAGGTTGTGGAGAAATTGATTTGCATACTTCACATGACTTAATTACTTCTTTCACCACGTCTTTTGTAACTCCTGGATCGACCTTTTGAGCGAAGTGAAGAGTTACGTCCCCTCCTCTATGATGTAGTTCATGAGTCCTTTTCACTGTTTTATAACTGATGCGAGCGGGAAGAGGAGTCTTGTTCTTGGCCCTAATGATCCAGTTTCTAGGAACCCGAGTTAATTGATCCGCCTTATTTACCGACGAGGGAACGAGACTTACATCCCAATTGACGCCGTACTCCTCTAATGTCTCCCTCAGAATCGATAGTCTCCGCTTGATAAGCATTTCTGAGATCCCCGACACCCTTATCTTCTTGTCGCGTGTCAAAGTGGATTTAAGCCATGAATAAACTGATGCGGAATCGACGAAAATGTCCAGCTTCGTTGTCCCCCACTTTAACGCCAAGTTCACCCCTTTTATGACAGCAGTGAGCTCTGCCATGTTAATGTGGTCCCCGTCTTCCTTCGCCCGTAGCCAGGCCCCATCTTCAATGACTGCACCGTCCTTTACTATCGCAGCCCCGTACGCCAACGAACTTGCATCGCACCATAACTCGCAGTTCCCTCCCGGCCGGACGTTCCACCTTCCTCTCACGGGATCGTCCCGTTCCACTTTTGATATCACTTCCTCAAGTAAGGAAATAGAAAGCTCTCCTGCACTGTCCTCCCATGAGGTCCCTGTGCAGCATCTCTTCATGAATCCAACTGCTGTTCTCAGCCATCCTCCGACCGGGAAATGGCCCACTAGCTTCCCGCATATAGAGAAGAGGTCACGCTTAGTGATTTTACCGGAGATGTTTAACTCCCCCATAGAGGGCCGTCTCCACATAAGGCCATTTTGGGTTTGGACGAGCTCGAGGCCTAATACTCTTGATTCGTTTAGAGGCACAGAATCCTTACTTTTAAGACCGTATTTTCTCAGATGAGACTCCACTTTCTCGGAACTGACGACCCCTAGATTGACGATTATATCATCGTAGTAATGATCGCAAGCTTTCTGGATTGCTGGATCAAGGGATAGTACGTGTGAAACGATCGCCTTCATTATCTCCGGCCCACAATTAAGTCCAAAGCCGAGCCTCTGCAGCTCATAGCTCTTGTTTTGGAAGCGAACATTTAGGTGGCGGCTACACTCCTTTCCGACGTGGACTTGCATGTAGGCATCCTTCAAGTCCAGCATGGCACACTTGGATGGCCATTGCCTCCACGACCTCAATTTCTCAGAGCAGACGTCCGCGTCAGCTCCACTACATTCTACAAAGTTATTCACTTCCCGAAAGTCCAATACTGGGCGAACCTTGCCCTTCTTTTCGTGGACAACTGCCATCAGCGGGATGACTCCGTCTTCTACTCTTGATTCACAAGGAATGATCCATCCACTTTTGATCCACCTCTTCACCTCTCCCTCGAACCTCTCCCTGATGGGGTTCGGAATCGAGTACTGTGAGACCTTATTTAATATCACTGGAGGGCGGATCCAATCCCAACACGTATTCCAAGAATTTCCGTCGAAATGAGCACGGAAGTTTCTCCCTTTCACCTCCACTTTCTTCTCTAATATCGCACACGCTGCGGGGGGATCGCGGACTATAACTTCCCCCTTCTCAATCAAGATCCTGAGGTGACGGAGCACATCGGTCCCGATAATGGCATCGACTCCTTCAATCATCTTGGAGCTAATAAGGCATTCTACTCTTGTTGAGACTCCACCAAGCATTACTACGACGGAGGCACTGCCGTCACAGTGAATGACATTTCCATCAAACGCTGTAACGGGAAATCTTCCTCTTTTAGAGAGGTTGATAAAGGAGGGTCCGAGGATGGTCTGGGTACATCCAGTATCGATGAGGCCCATTACTTCCCTCCCATTGATAGTGAGCCTCCTTAATGGTAGTGATGCGCTTGCTCCTCGGGACGGGAGGGTGCTCGCGCTGACACACTCCCCTCTTCGTTTCCCCGTTCCTGGCAAAAGCGAGCTATATGTCCCTCCTTCCCGCACTTGAAACACGTCCAGGGCCTGGGCGGCCTCACCTCTCTTCTCCTCTGATGTCGTTGACGAGGTTCGATCCCCCTCGTTAGGAGCCCGTATTGGTCACTCGGTTGGAGATCGGGCTTGGTTAGGAGGCCCCTTGCTACTCCGGCGAGCTCCACCATCGGCATCGAATCGATGTTCGGTACTGCTTGAAGTTGGGAGCAGACCTCGGGTGGCATTCCTGCAACGACGGCCACTTTCACTACGTCTTCCAGATTGCCGTCTTTGGCAATGGTATGTACTAGTGCTCTTGCCTGAGAGATATAAACGTCCACCGAGACACCCGGTTCCCATTTTTTAGTACAGAGCTGGGCGAAGGCCTCAAATTTAGACTTTGAAAAAGCACGTTTCAGTGCCTTTTTAATGAGGGCCTCGCTCTTTTTCTCCTCCTCGGACAATTGCTTGAAAACAGCGAAAGCATCTCCCTCTAGGAAGAGTGGAATCACTCTGCTGAGATCAATCAATCCCAGTAGGTCTTTCGCTATGTCCACTTGGTCGATCCAATCACCAACGTCTCCGTGCCCATTAAACTTGGGTATAGCATCCCTTATCTTCAAGGTCTCCATTTCTTAATAATCTGAAGGCCGTGATAGCTTGTAGTTCTTTATTCTCTAGTCTTGATTTCAACTAACTGTATTCTCAGATGTTTAAATTACACTTTTTTAATAACTCTTGCCATGCAACTTATATATACCGCAGACAGAGTACTTAAGAGATTAAGAGCCTGCTGAGGTGGAGATAGAAGTGGTAGGTAATCTGCTGTTAGTAAGCAGTCAATCCGCTACAATAGCTTGTAGTTCTTTATTCTCTAGTGTCTTGATTTCAACTAACTGTATGTCTCATGAGGGATTTAACATTACCCTTTTTTATAATAACTCTAATTTTACCATTTTACAACTTATTAATTCAATAAATCCTCACAACAACAAAGTAATAAATTCTCCTAGATGGGTGAGTAAACCCAAGAATGTTCTCAAGTCCTCAACGTTTTGAGGAGCCGGCATACACTTGAGTGCGCAGACTTTCTCTGGATCAGGGTGGATACCATCTTTGTCATAGTAGTTTCCGAAGAACTTGACACGTGGAACACCGATCTCGCACTTCTTTAGGTTGAAAACGAGGCCATGCTTGAGAGTTGCTTGGATGAGCTCCATCAAGTGTTTTCATGATCGTCTGTGTTACGTCCGTACACAGTGATGTCATCGGCGATTCCAATGGCTCCATTGCACTCCTCTAAAATCATGTCCATCTTGGCCTGGAAGTAGTCTTGACTGACGTTCAAGCCAAAAGGCATTCGAAGGAAACGATATCTTCCAAATGGAGTGTTGAAAGTAGTCATATGGGATGACTTTTAATCAAGTTTTAATCCCCAGTAGCCATGCTTGGCATCTAACTTGCTGAACACAGTTGCACCATTCAGCTTGTGCATTATTTTTTCTAGACGGGGAGTACGGTGGTAGGTCCTCTTGAGCGCCTTGTTTAGCTCAGAGGGGTCTAAGCAGACTCGTAAATCACCGTTATCCTTGACACTGAAGGCTAAATTTGAGACCCAATCGGAAGGTTCAGTGACCTTTGCAATTACCTTCATGTCCTCCATCCGATCTATTTCAGATTTCAGCTTGTTGGTAAGGTGAATAGCAAATTTTATCGGCGGCTGGACTCGTGGCTGGGCATCCTCCTTAAGCTCAAAGAGATGGTTCCATGGAACGCACTAAGTCCAGTGAAACACTTGGGATATTTGGCGACGATTGCATCAAGCCCTCCTAAAAAAGGCTTAACAGAAACTGCTTCAAACGTGACCTCTGAGTGTCCTATGGAAGTTGGCGAATTCACGGAGATAATCTGGTGTTGCATGGTGGACGGAAGTCCAAGCAGGGTCTTTCCAGGCACATCTGCTACGTAAAATACAGTGTCTTCCCATCCAGAATGATACCTGGTGGGTACAGTCACACAACCATATTGCTTTATCCGAGTGCCTCCACAAGCACGGAGAACAGTAGAGTTTGCCCTTAAAATGTCACGCCTTGGAAGTTTCCTTTCGTCAAGGGAATGTGGGAACATCTCCCTATATACACGCAAGGGTAATAGATTACCTTGGGCACCAGAGTCAACTTTGACACATAGGTGTCGGGATTCTTCTTACGATGAGGGAGCTGCACTTGCAGTGTCACAAACAGTTGATCTGCAGGCTCACGCTTTAGTACATCGAAGGTAATTTCATTAAAAGAGAACTTCTCTAGTTGATATGTGGTGTCATCCATGGTGAGTTCGTCGTTTTGTTTACCACCACCTCGGGGACGGTGACGGTTACGTTGACGGTTCCGGTGTGCTGGTTACCTCTTGGTGTCATTGAGCCTTGATTGGTTGTTGCCTGATTCCTGGGGCCATTCTGTAGTCGGGGTTTATCCTGGCATCTTATATTACATACAGTTGCCCAATGTCCTCGCTTCCCACATTTGACACATGTGGTTCCATAAGCAGGGCACTTATTACGTGGTTCCAGCTGGTGGGTACCTCTGCATTTGGGACAGTTCTTTGTGACAGTATGAATGGTTTTCTCCTCTGGACCGGCTTCGTTCATCTGTTGGAGATGACGAGCTGCAGATTCGTCTGCTTTTACACGCGCAATCACTTTTTCTAGGTCTAATTCTTTTTCTGCGAGTAACTTCTCCTTGGTTTTATTTCTAAGTATTCCCGCAATTATGGCATCTATGAGACGATCATTGGTGTCATGGAATTTACATCGCTCAGACTTTTCACGTAAACGTGATATAAAGTCTTCGGCTGACTCATCAGTCTTCTGGCGCATGTATGTGAATTCCAAACGATGTACACGGAAATTATCTTGGGGAATAATACGATCCTCCATCATTTCCCAGTAGGTATTGGGATCCTCCATCTGTTCTGCAGAGAGGTTGAATGTGTTGAGCATTCGGAGGCCTCTTTTCCCTGAAGCAGGTACAATGTAGTCCAACTGATCTTTCTTCTCTGTCTTTTCCCTCCTCAACCACATCTCCACAAGTTGCTTCCATTCCTTAAAGCTTTGGGCTGTGTCTGGGTCATCCCAGTCCATCTGTGGAAAAATAGGCGTTTTGGACATCCTGGTTGGTTGTCGTCGGGGTACTTCAACAGGGCTTCCTCGCGTCCGGGAAGAATCTCACTTGTATTTGTTGAATTAACAGTCTGATTTTATGAAGATGAGGGTTGTACGATCACCTTAGCTGCCACCATGTTATATTTCTAGACCGTGAACAGATACACAAGCGGATGATCAGAGATCTCAAAGATGACTATTTATTATTTTCTTTTATAGTACGTATTAATGGCTGTGGTGGCGCCACTGTACATGTAAACAATAATACAACATATTACAATAGTTAACTTCATAAGTGGACTTTAAGGATAAAAACTATTAGTAACGAAGGGTAAAAGCCCGGGGAGTGGTTTTCTTGTTACGTTACTCTATACTTAACTCAAAACAGACATTAACCAACTTCTAGACATCAGTAATGTAGTTGAAATGGCTGCCACGCGTGGTAAACAATGAAACAAAGGGAATGCGTCAAGGCGTGTCCAACTCTCAATTTTGGGGGCGGAGGTTCGAATCCCGAAAGGGGATGGTCATTTTGGTCTACCTTATTGATAAGATCCTAAGTTCAATATCTAATTTTAATACTATAATGCTTATTTATATCCACAAGGATACTTCAAGTCTGTCGAACCAAATAGGCAAAAATATATGATCGATAGTGTAAGAATACTCTAGGGCAGCGGGCTCAACCTTGTCCTAATCAGGAGCCGCATTGATGAAAAAATATTTTTGCAAGAGCCATGTAGCACCCAATAATGTAATAATCAGGAACGACCGGGACTTAATTTTTCATGCTAGACCGCGGGCCTTTAATGTATTTGTTCCTTCGGCTTTCTGAAATTGACGACGTTTAAAAAAAAGAAGTTTTGCCATTATTTTTTATAAATTTAAAAATTATTTTCTAAATCAGAGAAAAATATTTTTTTTTAATATATAAATATATTTTCTAAAAAAAACGTCGTCACTTTCAGAATGACAAAAATACCCTGTCGTTTCCTGGTAATAATGCTATAAATTTTCAGTTGGACTTAAAAGAGCAGCAACTAGTCTTAAAGGACCCGCATGCAGCTCGTGAGCCGCAATTTGAGTATTGCTGCTCTAGGGAATAGAAGAAGGGAAACGATAAAATAAACATCAGATTGTCATGCTATATTGATTACTTAGTTAATTTCATAACTTCTTATTTTGTTGCAATTTTCATAACCTTTTAGTCGCTCATAGACTTTGACGTTTCAAGAGATAATAATAATTCATTTTGTCTCTTCTTTGTTTTCATCACTTGCTGGCGCCAACGTTCCTCTTCTCGTATGCTATCAATTTTGCATCTAGATAATCGGTGCTAAGGATAACTAAAAAAATAATGACACATTATTTTCATTTGGTAGTACTTTTTTCTACGTCCGAATCTCAGAGCAATTATTCATTTATCTGCATATATGAAACATAATACACATAATTCCCTGAGTATGAGCGGACGCTTTATTAATTAATAATAATACGTGATATTGAAGGAGTCCATTCAAAGGATTCGACAATGACGTCATGGATGTAGCCCATGAAGAATAGGCAATTAGTATTTTTAAGGATTAATTTCTTCCTTCTGAATTGCCGATGTTCACTCCTTAACAGCAGGGATACTTTATAGCATAATGCCAACTGCTGTTTTTTAATTTTCCCTCTCCTTTTTGTTCAACCTATCACATTTCAAAAAACACCACTCTTTTGCCCAGCTCTAATTATGGTTATCTAATATTTTCTCTGTCTTTTCCCCTCTCCAGTTGAAAAGTCTACGTGAGTCCAACCTCCAGCTCATTCCTAGTGACCTCAAGGAGTATCTCAAGATGCTCCTGAACGTCACAGCAGAGCTTCGTCCAGATGCCTCCCAGTTCTCCAAGATCCCTTTCTTCGACGACGTGGGCGTCAAGACCCTCAACAATCTGGACTCTCAGTTCCAATGGGACAACCTACAAAAGTCCCAGTTCTACAAGGGACTTCCCCAAGTCATTCCCAGGTTGCCCAAACGCGTCGCCCTTCATCGAGTCGTTCCCTGCCTCGCCAAAGAGTTTGTGAATCCCCACATGATCCCTTTGTTCTTCCCAGCGTTCTCATGATAGCAGAAGAGGCCAGCAGTCAAGATTTTTCACAGTTTATCCTTCCGGACTTGAAGCCAGTCATGAAAATCGTGGAACCTATTCAAGTAAAACACATTTATATATTTTTTGGTTCGTTTTATTACAATAACTAAATAAGTCATCGGAATAATTCTTTATAATAGATCAAGCATGAATGATATATTATATATATTTATAGATCAAGCATGAAGATATATTTATTATAAATATATATATATATATATATATATATATATATATATATATATATATTAGATACAGGGTTAGGTAGAATTAGTGAAACATGGAAATGACACAATTGCTCCCAAAGTACTTAATTAAAAAAATATATTACATAGAAAATTTGTCGACAACAAACTGCTTCAAAATATTTATTACTAAGTTATTCCACGTATCTACCATTTGCTCGAACCACAGCCCTAAGTCTCTTGACCCCACCAGTGCGTCTATTACGCACAATCTCCCCGGGAATCTTGTTCCTAGCAGCCTCAGCTGTGGCCATCAGCTGGTCCTTATTGACCCTTGGTTTAGCATTGACCTTCCTCTACACCATCCCCTACATGGCAAGGTCAAGGGGGTTGTAATCAGGAGATGAGAGAGATCAAAGCTCCTTGCTCCATAAGTGGTAAAAATTGGTTGCACACCAGTCCTGCACAATCTTTGCAGTATGGGTCGGAGCTCCGTCTTGATGGAAGCAGACAGGTACTCCACCAAACTCTTCCTGGATCCACAGTAATACTTTGGTCTTCAGGAAGTCGAAGTACACGATCTTGTGGATTTTCACACCGTCTGGAATCCGGAGCAAGGGCGATTTCTTGCAATTGGAGGTCATGGCCCCCAGACAATCACAGATTCCGGCTTCTGCATCTGGTAGACGTTTCTGATATTCTCTAGGAGCTTGGAAGCATCCCTGCACAATATACGATAATTTTGAGGATTGCACTTCTTTGTGGTCTCGAAAAGTATATCATTAGAGAAGATCACAACGACACTAGGGTTGTCTGCGTGCCATTTGAGAACCAACTTTGATCTAGCCTTCCTCTTGACCCTGATGGCCACGTTTAGTAGATATATCTTCCTGTACTAGAACGGCTTCATGCCCAGGTCAGCTTTGACCACCCTCCCGATGGTCCTCGCAGATACGTTGTACTCCTGAGCCATCTTATTCATAGAGCGGGCGGGTTACGAAGTATCTTGCAGGCGACGGCCTTGGTCAGCCTTGGTGTACTCACTGATCGCTCCTTTCCTTCTCCAGGCTTCCTTGTGATTTAGCCTGTCTCTTTGATAACTTTTTTGGAACGCCAGATGAAGGTTTCAGCTTACCCCAAGCATGATCATGATAGCCTTGTGAGACGGGCCAGAGTCCAACAACTTCACGATGGTCGTTCGCTTGCTTTCAAGGTCCATTTCGTCATTGTTTTTTAACAAAAAGCAGATGTACAAATGTACATGAAACATAATTTTATATCATAACAAAACCTCTCAAACTCATTTTTTGAAAGATATTGCACTTACAATTCGATGTTTCATTAATTTTGCCTAACCCTGTATATACTTTCGATAAGCATAAAAAATATTGTCGTTCTGTGCATCATCCTTTTATTGCATGATGTGTCAAGTTAATATATTTATAACTTATGTTGCCTTGAGTAAATATGATTAACGCTATCATTTCATCATATAGCAATTTAAAAGATATATTACAGAAACCCTTGAATTTAGAAAATATATTCTTTTAAAGTTAAACCCAACCGATATCAATTGTTTTGTGAGCAATGCCGATACAGATGAATGAGAAACAAAGAAAAACGATATCCGATTAATTGGCTGACTTCGGATTTGTCCCGTTATATGTCAATTCATAAGCCAAATCAAATCCATTTTATCACAAAATATGTACCTTATAAAATTAAAGAAGGTTTTTCTTAATTACAAGATATCATATTTTTATTTATTTGACGCACCACACTTTTTGCTCCCGTTTTATAAGAAATAACCATATTTAATGTCATTTATCCTTTTTTGCTTCAGGTTCTTCTCTCATTTTATGCACAACGAATGGAGATGCTTCTATCAAAAACTCCGCCTACCGACGTCAAGTCCGATGTTTTACCCATGATTTATCGAGCTCTAGAGTCGGACACATCACAAATCCAAGAGCTCTGCCTTTCTATCATTCCAGGATTTGCAGGTAAAATAGATGTATTGCTTTATGTAAGGACTAAAATTTACCTTCAGTTTTTGTTTACCTGATTGTCGGAACTGAATTCTTTGAAAAATAGTTATATGCATTTGTTGTACATATACTTCATGCTAAAGATCTCTAGTGGAGAGTGAACAAGACTATCATATATAACTTTTTCCTACGTCATTACTTAGAAAAATGAGATTTTAATACGTTTCATTATATAATAATGTAACTCATAAATATTGTTAAACTTTATTTTGATATCCTTACAAAATAAAAGACCAATTCATATACTTAACACCAATATAATATTTTTATATGTCAAATAATTTACAACATTATTTCTATATTTAATGCATTCCACTAGATAAAGGTAAGTAATTCCTTGAATACTCTCTTGTAGATAAATAAATATATGCCCATATTAAACCCATGCTTTATTCATATAGGTCTCCTGGACTATCAGGCAATGAAGAATGCTCTACTACCACGACTCAAGAAGCTGTGCATATCCACAAACTATTTATCCGTTCGCGTGAATAGCTTGATTTGCATTGGGAAACTTTTGAAGCACTTTGATAAGTGGTTGGTCATTGATGAAATCCTACCCATGCTCCAGCAAATCCCATCTAGAGAACCCGCTGTTGTCATGGGAATTATTGGTAATGATGAGATATTAGGATGCTTAGACAATGCTTGAAGCAATATTTTATAGCGCTGAACATTAAGTTGTTATGATCGCCATTGTTGGGACAGAGAGCAACGAAAGAACGTCTGAGATATTTAAATTTTTCCATGAAATAAGGTTGCTATGAA
>CP045895.1:11424807-11542291 GCA_013387185.1 Caligus rogercresseyi | reverse complement strand
GGATTGTCTGGCTTCGTTGTGATAAACTAAGACGAGGGCGGCAAATTTTTGTGTCGTCCTTGATATTATAATATCTCAAATCCCAAAATTCTCCTCGGAGGACCTCGTGGTTTGTTCAATAAAAACATATAAACATAGAACTTAGTTGTGGCGAGTATTATTCTGACATTACCAAAGAGGACTCTTGTGCTTTGATTGCACCCCTAGTTGAATATTGTAATTCAAATCATAAACCTCTTCTCATCTGCGGTGACTTTAATGCCAGGAGTACCCTGTGGAGAGACAAATTAACAAACCCACGCGGTGAGAAACTGGAAGAATTCATGGCCAACTTTAATCTCAGTCTTCAGAATGTGGGATGTATCCCTACATTCGTCGGTGGAATGGGAGAATCAATCATTGATCTGACTCTCACAAATCCATGGAGTCAGTCCCTTGTTTCATCATGGAAAACGATTGACGACTTCTCAGGTTCAGATCACAGATTTTGTGTATTTCATGTCAATGCAGCAAGATACCTCACAGATGACATTAACTACCGGAGCGTCAATTGGGTTTCCTTCAGAGATCATTTATCATCATCACAACCAAGTAGACAGTTTCGTTATCTATGTGATAATGACATTGACATAGAAGCCAATAACATAGCAACTGAGCTACTGGGGGCATTAAAAAGCTCTTGCAATGTTAGATCTGGAATATTAAGGAAGGCAAATCCCTGGTGGAATGATGATCTCCGGATGCAAAGACGCAGGGTTAAATACCTCGAGCGGAAGGGTAGATCATGCCTCTACAAAGCCGAGAAACAAGTATATAAGAAAATGATTATTAAAGCGAAAAGGGAGGCCTTCAGAGAGTGGGTGACATCTTTAGAAGGACCAAAGGACATCTCCCGACTTATGAAATCACGAGCTAATCACACAAATGTTCGTGTAGGTATCATGGACAACAAAGATAACGAAAAGGACAGTCTGAAACTTCTACTTGATGAGCACTTCCCTGAATCCATTGAAAATGATCCCGCTGGCAGTGCACAGCAATCAAGCTTTCAAATCACAGAGCCGCTGGAAGATTACTTCAGTGCTGAATCCGTCAAAAGTGCAATAAAAAGTCTGAAATCAAACAAAAAGCCTGGTCCTGATCAAATACCTGCCCAAGCATATAAACATGTACCTGACTGCATTGTGAGCCGCTTAGTTACACTTTATAATGCTGTTTTTAGTACAGGATACACTCCTAAAATTTGGAGGGAGTCTAAAGTGATATTTATCCCTAAGCAGGGTAAAACCAACTATAGTGAACCAAGGGCCTTCAGGCCAATTACTCTCACAAATGTGTCTCTGAAAATACTCGAACGAATGGTTCAATGGAAAATCTTCGAAAAATGCGATTGGTATCTGGACAACCAGTATGCGTTTACCAAAGGGAAGTCTGTAGACACTGCAATAAGTAGGCTTGTGGACTGCTGTGAGAGTAGTTACTATTCAAAAGAAGAGGCCCTTGTTGTATTTCTTGACATTGAGGGTGCCTTTGATAGGGTAACCTTCGATCACATAATGGACGCCATGACCAAATTTAGGACTGACCATAGAATAATTATGTGGTATAAAAATCTACTACGAAACAGAATTGTAACTGCAAGACTTGGCAGTGAAGAACTGTCCGTGATACCCACGAGAGGCTGCCCTCAGGGAAGTATCCTTTCCCCGCTGGCTTGGAATCTTGCCTTCCAGGAAGCAGTAGATCTTATTGGTAAACCTATAAATAAAGTGGCCTACGCGGATGATCTTGCTCTTTGTGTGAGAGGCATAGATCGTGCAACTTTATTCAGTATAATGCAAGAAGCTCTTGACAAACTACTGCAATGGGCTGAAAATAGGAATACCACTTTCTCCAGCAATAAGACCAAGCTAATGTTGTTTTCTAGGAAGAAAAACGGGACGCACAAGTCTCTCTATTTGGGCGACTCCATAATCGAAAGAGTGAGAACCTTCAAATACCTGGGACTAGTTTTGGATGACAAACTGAGATGGAATGACCACATTAAATATGTTACTTCTAAAGCCAAAAGAAGTCTCTTCGCCCTGAAAAGATTTGTGGGAGCGGACTGGGGCCTAAGTCCTGTAAAATCCAAATGGATCTACGAAACTTATGTGAGAGCACTGGTGAGCTATGGAGCGGTAGTCTTTGCACCTAGACTTCAAGTAAATCAGTCGATGAGGACGGCTCTTCGTAAATTACAGAGACTGGGTCTCATGTCGATCACAGGGGCAATGCGTTCGACCCCAACAAGTACCTTGGAGGTGCTATGTGGTTTGCTACCACTTCATCTCTATATAATGGAGCGCGCCTGCATAGCTAGACTCCACACAAAAGAAGACAACAAACAATCGTGGTCCGACCCTTCTGCTAAGGGACATGTTCGATGGTTGGACAACTATATACGAACAAAAGATATTCCAACATTTATCAAGAGTTCAACGTTGTGGTCAAATGAACGGGGATACAGAGTGGCACGGGAGTGGAGCTTAAAGGACTTCGATTTAATTGGCTATACGGATGGCTCAAAAATTAACGGTCAAACCGGCGCGGGATGGGTCATAACGAAGGGTGATTTGGCCATAGAGCAAAGCTCCCTCAGGCTTGATGACACCAACAGTGTATTCCAAGCCGAAATAGAGGCGATTCGGAATTTAGTTAGTGGGCTGCCATTAGATAAAACGAAGGATAAGAATATTCTTGTCCTTTCGGATAGTCTCTCGGCCATCAACAGTCTAGACACACAGCCTGGGATCTTCTAACGGCGGAAGTGTTGAACTGCAAGCAGGCCCTGGATTGTAGCAATTGCGATATTACCATTGGGTGGGTGAGAGGTCATAATGACACCACCGGAAATGAATATGCAGATGTTCTAGCTAAAGCAGGTGCCCATACGGGCATTGCAGTTTCAGTGCCCACGTCAATTGGTCAAGCCAAGGGTGCTCTAAGGGAGGCATCCATGTCCATGTGGAAGGCCAATTGGCTGAAGATGAGTTCCTGCAGGCAGACAAAATATTTCATTTCCGAGCCCTATCTTGGGAAGAAAATATACCATTATAGGAGGGCTTCTATGACCCGAATTGTCTCCATGGCCAGTGGCCACATTAACTTAAATGGACATCTTCACCGAATGGGAAGGTCGAAAACTCCAACATGCCGTCTCTGCGAGGAGGAAGATGAAACTCCAATTCATCTAATCTACGATTGTCCACGGACACGGATTGGAATGGACGAACTTATATTGGAAACCAGAGAGATGAAGAAGACGCTGGAGGAATTTCTTTTAATTAGTTATAATTATTTGTCCAAATTTAATTTGTTTAAAAATATAATTAGTAGTTCCTAGACAGTTCACGACCGGCTGATACCGGATTAAGTTCCGGTGTGGTGGGGCTGATCTAGGAGCTAAACAAAACAAATGTTTTATCTTAATATAGGCTTTTCAGTGAACTCACCGTCGGTCATTACTTATTAAATGTTTCGGTAAAAATAATTAATTCACAACCCTTCCGTTTAAACCATTATAGGCTAATTTTTAAGTATTGTGATAAGCATCGAATATTTATTGTTGTAATAATAACTCATATTTAATACTTATTAATAATATAAGTAAAAAGTTATATTTGTCATCAGCTCATTGAAGATGTTCTTTTTTCATATAAAGGATTGCTCCTTTTAATAGCATTAAGAGATGTTGAAAACATGACGTAGGCTACGATGTAAAAAAACACACATTTTTCCTTTACTAAGGACCGACAAAAAGGACTGGACCGAACCGGACCGGAGTGGACTGCAGTCCTCGGTCCTTGATAAGATGTTCCATTTATGAGTTGCTTAATATAATTAATATTAATAGATGAAATTGGAAGGGTCCATTCAAAGGATTCGTAAATGATCAAGGCCCATCAGAAAGGACACCTAGGATTCATACAGATGAAATTCTTATCTCTGAGTTGATGTTCTCACCTCAACCAATGAAGGGATGCTTTATTCAACAATGCCAACTGCTTTTAATTTAATTTCCTTTTTCAAGTGAACCAATCACGTTCTAAAATACAATCACAGTCATAATGATCGTTATAATGCTGAAGAGCTCTATAAATATATTCTAAATTATGTTAACTCCAAATAGTTTAAAGTCCTTGTGTTACATGAGCAATATTAGCGTTCTTTATATATCCATATTTTTTTCAGCTTCATTTGTTGAACTTAAGCTCTGTTAAGAAAATTGCATTCCTTTATGTCTTATAAATAATTATTTTTATAAATCAATTTTATGATTGGATTTAAATCTTATGGTACATTAGTTTTCACAATTTATGAGTTATATTAAATCAATATGTTATATATGATATAACATATTCTAGAAATAATAAATTATTCTTTATCCGAGCCCAGCTCAATTTATGAAAGAATTTTACTATAGTTTCAATTTTAATGGTCTCCTTTGGAATTATACTAAATATTCTAATATAATTATCGATTGAGAAAAGCTTGAGAACTATCTGCATTCCTTGATCATAGTAAAAACATTATTGAATGGAAAGAGATTCATTCTATTGACTAATGAGAGTTTCCACACTCCCTTCTGTATTTGTTAATAGAAAAACATAAAACTATTAAATGGAGAAGACATTTTGTAGCCAAAGGAAATGAGAAAATATATTAGTATATATGTGTCAAATTTGGAACCTTTAGATAGCATTTCCGTTTCTTCCAGAGTCTACAGCAGGAATCAGTAATATAAAACTTATATGATACATATTCAAATTATACATTAATAACTTGAATAATGTACTAATGGACTGAGAAAAAAATATTTAAACATCTTGAGCTTGCGAATTGCCCGATGATAATATGAAGAAAATCAGAAAGGGAGTGCGATAGCCGTGTGCACTAAGGCGTGTTCAACTCTCAATGTTGGGGGTGCAGGTTCGAATCCCGAGAGGGGATGGTCATTTTGGTCCGTACCTCATTGATAAGATCCTAGGTTCAATAGACTAATTTTAATGCTATAATACTTATTTATATCCTATCGGATACAATTCTATCGAACCAAATAGGGGAAAAAATCAGAGTTAATTCTAAAGTTATTTGAGCTAAAAGTCATCTCGAAAACGTTGTGAGCTGGCATAAATACAGATGATTTTTTTCCTTTAATTGAGTTTGATATTTGTATATGAAGAGAGTCTAAAATACAACAAATTTATCTTGAACATAAAAGCTGAAATAAGATTAAGACTAAGGAGATTCATATCTAAAGCAATAAAGGGAAGAATAAAACGAAGTAAACCAATAAAAATAAACCAACTCTGCATTAACAACGGTTTTTTATTTGTGACATACATTAACAGGTCCTTTGTTTACGCGTCGTGATCCAATATATCTTCTTCTCCTTCATATGCACAAATCTGAAAGAGATGGCATTTGATTTTGAACTATGCAAGTGTGGAATATTTTGATAATTAAGATTGGAAGTATTCACACCCGTACCCTCGATTATAGTTTTCGTTTTAATCCGACAGAGGGAGTACGTTTATATATACAAAAAATGAAACAACTGGGTAATCATCTCCCTGCGTGCGACCCATTTTAACCATTCTACTGACAGTGAAAAAGGAATATGTGTAAATATGACAACAAAAAACATTTGGACCTTTATAACAAGGACTCTAATAATGAAGCTTTTAATATTTTAATCGAATAAGGGGATAACTTTTTTCATTTCTTAAAATTTGTATACAGAATTTACTCTCTCTCTTTCTTTTGAAACGAAAACCCCACAAATAAATCTCGTCTTTTAAGTTGGAAGCCTAATGTACTTTCTTGTTCAACATCTTGTCGTTCGAGTGATGATCTATTGATCAAACATCTATCCTTGTGTGTAGAGAATTGGTTTATATAATGAATACATAGTAATAGGAGATATTGGAAGAACCAATTCAAAGGATTCATAAATGACATGGATCGAGGCCCATGAGAATACACAATCTGGACTTCTAAGGATGATATCATTATCTCTGAATTGATGTGATCTCCTCAACAGCCACGAGTTAAGTGATGCCATTTTTCATAATATCAACTAGTTTTTTAATTAGTAAATATTCCTTTCTTTCAACCAATCACGTTCTAGAAAAAGATCCCCTTAATCCTTTGATATCGATTGTCCCGCTCTTCTTTTCTTTCTTTGATTGTGAATTATCCCAGTCTTAGTTATGAAACGTTGTAATCTTTGTTGCAAGTTAATAAATAGGCAATACGTAAGTTTGAGGATCCCATACTTGTTATGAAAGGTTGCGTTGTGGATATTTATCAATTGCCATATAAACAAAGATCTCAATGGTCCCGGATAGATAGAAAGAGTAGATAAGGGGCACAGTGGTTGGGTTGGAGGTCTTTTTTAATGGCGACCATAGCATTCTGGGGCCTGAAGGGAACTCTGAGGGCTTTTGAGCGAGGCGAGTAAGACCCACAGTCTACCATAATAAAGGAATCCAGAGCTCCACTACCAACGTTGCCAGATAGAAACAACGGGATCTTCTTGATTTTCTTTTTTTTTGTTTATATGGCAACATGACGAATATCAACAACACAACCTTTCATAACACGAATGGGATCCTTCTCCGTAAGGATTGAATAATAAATATATATCAAACTTATACATAAAAGTTTATGTAAAATCAACTTGATCCGTCTTTTCACTGATTACTATAGAGAACTTATATATGTCTTCAAAGTTGCTGTAATTCTAATCTACCAGTAAAAGAGAAAAATCTTCCTCCTCATTTATTTAAAAACATAAACTCCGAATTACATAATAAAGTTTTTTTAGTAGGCTCTTAAACGCAGAGTTTGTTACTACTTTTTCCCTCCTAAATTTGCTCAAGCATGAACAACGCAATTGACTCTCACTTTTTATTTTTTGATTATGCCTCTTGAAGTATAAGTATATCCCACTTGCTGAGTCATCAATTATTACCCATTGGGTGCCTTCTTTTTCTTCTGAGAGAGAGAGAGGACTTTGTATATTGTGTATGAAGGGCCGCATCAAAAATAACAAAGCAAAGATTCCAAGAAATCGTCAAATACATACATAGATAAAATATGATGAACGATGAGTTGAGTGAATGTGCGCTGATGAACAATCTATAAAGATAAGGATCGTGAGCCTCAAATAGCTTATATTTCATCAAAATAGAATAGTATGAATACATGTCTGGCAATCAGCAACTTTGCAGCGACTAAAGATTCAAAGATTCTATTTAAATAAAAGGAGAATTGTAAATCGGGGAATCAATTTCGTAATAAGATATATATCATAGGTAGGATTAACACCTTGATAGTTCGCTCAAACTCATTGATTAATATATATTTTTAGTTAGTATGCAAGGATAGACAACAACAAAAAAGTAAAAATATATGTTTATTTATATATTGGTATATGTACTATCTCTAACTCAATAAAGTCTTTTAAAAAAAGATACTGCAATTTCACAATTTTTAAATAAATAAGCAGAGCTGGGATTCGGTACCGCCGATTTGGTAGATTTTATTATAAATCTAACGAATATCGATCGCTGCGGTAGATAAGAAAGAAAGATAAATTTATTTATGTATCTGCTATGTACTTCTTCATATGCATTTAGTATCGGACTATTTATAACAAAAGATAATTAAGTACATATTTGTTATAGTTTTTTGAGAGATTATTTGAAATTTAATACATTTATTATTATATAAATCATATATGCACTTGGATTTTGAAGGAAATTGAAGGCTTTATCCAAAAAATTATTTCCTTAACTGTCTTTCTTAGTTGTTGTCCAATATTAAATGCTCTTTCAACTCCGAGGTCGTTTATTTATTTTGCAAAGTTCAACTTCTCCACACCAGGTAACAACGCTTCCAGTTCTAAATACTGATTTACATTCGGTAGTCGCAGCTCTGTAAACAAGAATAATATCACTGGATTGTTTTATTTAAAAAAGAGAGCCAATTTCATTATCTACATTAATCAATCGATCTCTTTTTGGCTCCTAAAGATCGTTGGATACTTTTAATAGGATAGTGTGTAGACAATTTTAAGCACTGGGGAAATAAAAATAGATAATAAAAATATGTTAAATAAAGACATCTCTGTAGGTTTAACGTCCTATGGGAGCAAATTAAATATACACAAATTGTACAAAGATGCATGAGAATCGTCCCCCACATTTGTAACTATATGGAGAGAGGGAATAAGAGTCCCTTAGCTTCCTCTTACGCCACCAACATCATCATTATAATCACTTAGATATTAAAATACCCCCCCCCCCCATTCCCCTCAATTAAAGTTAATAATGACTTCATCAAGGGTAACTGCTCCCAATAACATATTCCCTTTGTATGCCGTACACAAACTACTCCTAACAAGACCCCAAATAAGATCTGTTCTTCTGCTCAAAACTTCAGGGACGAATTAAACGTCTTTTCAAAATGTCTTTGACTAAAGTCAGCTCGTGAGTTTTGCACGTGATTATTTTCCACGTATAGAAACAAACCCTGTAACGAACTGAAACTCAATTTAAAAAATGATTAATATCCGAAAATAACTTAAATTGTTGATGACGGTCAGTTTGTTTTACACAATAAAACATAAGGGCCATGGAGTACCATTGATTCTTTTGATGGTGTCTTTTATCTGGAGGATTATTTTAATATTCATCGTTCTAAAACAAATTCTGTGTCTAAAGTCTGGTGCTAAAGAATGAAAAAAGCCATTTGAAAGCCATCGTATATAACTTATAGTTTTGAATGTCGCATTTATCTGATTGATAATTTGTGCATTGTCGACTTTGAATACGCAGGGATCATCAATCATCGTTTTTATGTTTCTCAAATAAAAATAAGGCACCCGAAGCAACAGGAGTCAAATCAGTTTTTTCTTAGAGGATAAATAACTGTCTTGGCATAGATTGAGACGAATGCCTTCGCCCAAGCCGTCTTGCACAATGCCGTATCGATTTCTTGATAACATACAAATGAGGTATCGTTCAAAAAAAATTAAAAAATGTATAGTGTTTTTTAAATAACAAAATGAAATATTTTTCTTAGCGATATGATACTCAGTTTGTGTTGAAAAAGATCAAAAACGGTCCCTTTCCGGTTTGCAGTATAACAAGTGACAAAAAAATTAGTCTTTAGAAACCTAAAACGGGTTCAGGAAGGGTATATAACATCGGTCTTATAAATGTACACTTGATAAAAGTATGCATTATTCATAATGGATTCATAATTTAATGAATGCATAAAATTAGGAGTTAGTTGAAGCATGTTTGAATTTTTTGCAACTACATTGGCTTATGAATAATTAGTTGTTTCCACTTAGCAACGCAATTATAAGTTTGTTTCACATAACAGCCAAGACTTGATAAGAGAAAATTTGCTAATTTTATGACGGTGAAATATGAATATATTATTTTATATTTGGAACTGCCTGTGAAATTACAAAGATTTTAGTTTACTTAAAAACGAAAACAAAAAACAGTCGTTTATACGCAAGAAAATATTAAATAATTGGGTTTTTATTTATGAATTATAATTTATTTCGTCTCATTACTTAAAAAAATCGAATGAAAACATGGATATATACATAATATTATCAACGATTAAATGTTATTCTTTTACAGATAATAAAAAACAATAAAAGAACACGTCAATAATGCGAGAAAATAAGAGTAATGATAATAAAAACAAGAAGGAACTTAAAAGATCTAGTTAATAAAATAGTGGCAGCTTGATCTTCTCGGTTCACATGAAGGGGAAATAGTTGTTTATATTCATATTTTTTGTTGTTCTCGTTTGACGCATTGGAGACCGAACGAGAGTTTCCATTTGTCTTCCGACGAGGCGATGGAGACCCACAGTTGTTTATTATATGGGTCGATAAATGAACCATGACTCTTAATATAAGACGTAGAAAAGAAAGAAAACAGTGTTACCATATTAGTAATCATGTTTTCGCTAAGTCTGCGAGAACTGCCATAAGGTCATCCTTCGTTATTATACAATTCTTAAGGAGCCGATGGGCCTGCAGCTCATTAGCTACTGTCTATGAGTCCCCCTAACTTTCTCTTCCTAATCAAAGGCACCCGAGATTTAGTCTAGAAGAACAAGATATTATTTGTCTGGTCTTGCGTCCTTACTTCCAGACATGGTGAAAGTTACTTTTCGCATATTCATAGAAGATTAAAAAGGCGTTATATCAAAACAGGGACGATATTGACCCAATTATTAGTACTTTAGTATCTCTGTGCTTCCCGTCTTCATCACTCATGCTGAACACACAAGCACAAAGAAGGAGAAGAAGTGACAATGGAAGGAGGGCACACAACTTCCTGTTGCTTGCTTTGATAGTAGCATTCAATGGAGGGTACACATATAATTGTAATTATTGTATTGTGAGGTTTATTTTGTGGTTTTACGGAACCCCTCCCCTTGCATTACTTCTTCAGCTTTCCGCTTTAAATGACTGCAACTTTAGTAGAAATATAGTTAGTGGCTAATACTACTTCTATGAACATTCTCAATCATAAACATCACCAATTCCGTTCAGAACTATTAATTATAGTGTTTATTTGTGACGTCATAAGATCGAAAGCATTGTAAACCAATTTAATAGCATTTCTAAACATTATTGTGGATACTCTAGTTGAACTAATTGATTAAGATTTTAAATATATTAAAAAGGGTTTTATTTTATGTATATAAACATAGGACAATACATAAAACCAAAATAATATATGAGTACATCAATAATTAGTATTTCATAGGAGATCCAACTTGAGCGAATTTACAACTCATCATAGGTCGAGAAATGGTATCAAATATTCATATTTTTAATACTAGATGAAAAAGTCATGCATATCACAAAGACAGAAGGCAGTATTTTTATATTCATTTGCAGACTCAAAGATCTTAAGGATCACGATAGCCGTGAGTGTGTTCAACTCTCAATGCTGGGGGAGCAGGTTCGAATACTCCCGAGAGGGGATGGCCATTTTTGGTCATCCTCATTGATAAAGATTCTTGGTTCGAGTGACTAGTTTTAATGCTATAATGCTTATTTATATCATGTCGGATACTGCAATTCTATACAACCAGATAGGCAAAAAAAACTGTTAAATGTGTCATTTCATGACATGTTCTTCATACGTAAAATTCAGTTGTTTTTTAAGAATAAAAGTAGTGTTTTGTATGCTTCACATTGTCGACCACACTTATAGGATCTCTATTTCGAGTACCTTTCGAAAACCAAGCTACTCGCTTTACCGTATTATTGTTTTAATATGTTTAAAGGGGAAATGTTTTTAGTAGGCTAAATTTTAGTTTTTAAGCTCTAAAAAGGTGTACACCATTACTCATATCCCATTCCCTCAGGCTGAAGAAATAAATATAAATTAAATAAGGATTTTTTTATTAATATAAAATGCTGGTTTTGTTTTACTAGTGATTTTTTTTCTCTGAGTTAATAAATCACGGGTTACATAGAGTAATAATAAGAATAATGCTATAAAGGCTAAAATATCAACGGGTTTAATGATATATAGATATATACTTATAAATATATAGATTTTTAAAGATATTAATATATAAAAATTGAGTTCATACACATTGCAGGATTGCAATCCTTACACATCATTTAAATGCCTTTCTGGAAGAAAAAAATAAGAGTAGTAATAGGTATATAAAATAATAGTTTTTGAAGACGAAATAGGAATTCAAGACGCTTTTCATCACAGTTTTCAGTTTCACTTAGGGGAGCGGTTTTTAGATACTGCTCTCATTGGGTGGATAGTAGACTTTGAGAAAGGACGTTGGAACGTATCCCTCTCCGGAGTCGTTGAAGAACTTGAGGCTGAGTCGCTTTACGCGCGTCCATCCGGAGTGATCGAAGTCCTCCTCCAGGACTTGAAATCGCTCTCCTTCACCCATGGGGATAATGTTTTCGGTGGCATCATCTCCGTCGTAGGAGTAGAGAGCAGAGCACATGACGACCTCGTGTGTGGAAGGGGCAATGATGAGGGGCGGAGGGGGCGGAGGCAAGGGGCTGTTGTCGATTTCGTCGCTGTTGTTATTGCTCTGGCACTCGTGCCAGGAGTTGTTATCCTCAGGGACAGAATAGTCAGGGCTCGTGTTCATGGCTCCACTGCCCCCGTTGTTGTATGGGAGGATCCGATGCTCAAATTGCTGGACTGAGGCTTCCAGAGCTCTGACTACCCGGTGATCCTACTGAGGAACATCGGGGAATGCGGGCTCCGATTCTTGAGGCTCTCCAGCGTGTCTTCCACACGTCCCAGTTCCCCGTGAGAGAAGAGACCTCCCGCTCCAGTGCGTCCTTCTGGCTTAGGTATTTGCTCCTCTCCACGTTGAACTTCTCCGTGTCTTTCTTGGAGCCAAAGGAAGGGTTCTTCTCGTAGGAGGATATCATGAGATGATACTGCTCAGCGTCTTGCTCACGGCGCCAACTCCTTTCCTTCTCTTCCAGGGCATGCTCCAGTTCTCGCTTACGTGGGTAGAGGTTAAGGTTGGAGGCCTTCTCCATGGGATCCTTGGTGAGCATTTCGTAGGGGTTGGACATGTCGTCCATCTTAAAGTCCCCGGGGGGAACATCTCGGACTTGAAGCGCTCAATGTCGATCTCTGTGTCTTCCTGAGGGCTGACCTTGCCAGAGCGCTCAAAATCTCGCTGGTGCACTTGCCCAGGATGGGGAGGATGTCTTGCTCCTTGGACGCGTAGGAGGAGAGGGCCTCGACTAGTATAGATATTTGCTCCCGCTCCAGACCCTGAAGGGCGTCCAGAACGTCGGGAAGGAGTCGGGTGTAATAATCCCGCTGGAAGTCGTTGGTCTCCAGGAGTGAGCTTGCGTAGTGACCCTTGTGGACGTCACAGGTCTGGGAGCGGGCGTTCATGACGTTTTTGAGCTTCTCCATCTCCTTTGGGGAGACGTTCTCGTCCGCGTCGGCGTGGCGAAAGGACTCGAGGGATTCTCAGAGTCCTCGTAGGCCTTCCGGAAATCGTTACGGGTTGACTCAAATAGGCCGTAGGTGCGCTTCAGGTCAGACTCCAGGCGGTTAAACTCCTTCAAATTCTTCTTGCGCTTCTCTTCAGCTTCTTGACTTGGTCTTTGATCTTTTTGCAGTTGTCCTGTAGGCAGTGCTCTGCGATGATCTCATGCTGGCCCGCGATGTAGCCAACCTCTCTAAGCATCTGAAAGAGAAGTAAAAATTATATAGTGGACAATAAACATAAATAGTTTTTAACATAGAATGAAGATTATCATATTTTTTACAGTTGCCTTTAGCAATCCATATTAATTTATCAATTCAAAACACGAAAATAAAAAAAATAGAACCCATACAACTAGCATTGTGTCACAAAATATGAAATGTACGTTCACTACTGAATGAATATGATGAAGAACTAAAGAGCTAAGAACTAAAGTACTGGGTTATGGCTGGTAAATCGAATCATTTTTGGTGTGTTGGATCTCCCAAAATGTATGGACCGAATAATTATCGTACTAATGAGATTGTTCAATACATTAATATTAAAATATCAATAATGATATGTCAATAAACTTATTTCGAACTTTCGGTTACCCAAACGTTTAACGTACAAATATAGGAATGTCAACCTATAGGTAACATAATTTTAGAATACTTGAATTGTAAAGGCTTGTTGAAAATATAGTAATTATACTAATTATGATTAATGCAACTTTTTGTGCCTATTTGGCTCGATAGAATTGCAGCTTGCGACGTATATAAATAAGCATTATAGCGTTCAAATTAGTTTACCGAACTTAGAATCTATATATACGGTTAGCCCAAATCGGCTCACCCCTCTCGATTCGATCTTTCAACATATAGAGTTGAATAAAAACTTTAACACACTGAACTATCGCACTCCCTCCTCCTTTAACTCTTTGTCTTCATTTGCTTTGATATTATTAATATTACTATATACGAGTACATTTTATTGTTTAAAAAGATGTCTGTTTAGATAATAATAAAAATTAGCACTGACTCGTCTGAAAACACATATGAGTAAATTTGCTACTTTTCAGTTACTTACAAAACATGAGACCCAGAGATTTTATTATTAGAAAACATATATACATTTTCCAAAAAATACATGAGCTATCAAAACAACTATTTATGCATATCTTACAAATATAATCACAGACGGTGTACGATAATACGAAATAGTAAATAATTAGCTAAATACATAAAAAATCCTTCAAATGTTAATTCTTTGATTGAGAGTAAACAGAAATAAGATATCTTAATACTAAGCAAAAATTATATAATCCTAGATGATTATGACTCAACTCAATTAATTGCGTTATTCTTATTTAAACATTAGTTATCTATGCGATGCTTCAGTTTGTTTAAACAAAAAAAAATGCATGTATCCAAGGTCACTTGAAAAGGACACTGCTGGGTTTTAAAATAAATACAAACGAAAGTACAGTAATATCATATTAATGTTATTACTTGTTAATAAATTTATAATAAAAAGGAATTTGACTAGGATGTACTCAATATATTTTCTCAAGTTACTCATAGTTACAAAAAAACTTGGGTGCCCAAGTGAAGAGTTAAGGGATATCATAAATATGATGACAGAAATGAGGAGAATCTCCCAATAAAATATTTGTTATTTTTATATATTCATATGCTAATAATTTTATAAAAAAGATGCAAACAACTGCATACAATGACGACATGAGAATGTATTTCAAATCCTCATATTCAATTTCATGACATCACTGAGGACTTCATACCACGCGACGTATGAAGTGAAAATTCTTAGTCATTAAATAAATCCCTGAATAGAACTAGAAAATGTCGTTATCATTAAATAGGATTCTTTATTTTGAAGTACTTCATAAGTAATAAAACGATCATGCTAATAGATTAAATGACTACAGACCTGCGAATGACTACACTTTCATACTGAGTTAACTTTAAAACATTACCAACAATTAATAAGTATAAGAAGAGTTCCTGAATGATGACAATATGTACGTTTTGAAACTTTTCTAGTTTTTCTTTTAGAAATACAAATGACAGACATACATTAATTAGGACTGAAAGCCTATTGGGTCCGAAGGTAGGATCTAAGAATGTGAATACAGGTGGAGTCTTTGATCCAAGGCTGAATCGAATTATAAATACTAATCCATTTTATCACTTAATTATTGTAACCATGTTATTTTTTTATTCTTCCCTCTGGTGGAAGGTCAATAGTAAACCAAATTTCTAAGTGAGGCTGGAACCTGCTTCACCAACGTCAGTTCAAACATTTTTGAGCGTACTAATACTCCTTTATAGCCATCGGTCGGCCACAAGCAAATGTGTTATATATATAGCTTAGAAAAACAAACTAAATTACTTAATACATATTTTAAATCCATATTGTTAATAGGCACACATTTTGACACTCACACTACTAAAGGCAAGATACGAAAATATCTAATAGATATTTTAAATCCATATTTTTATGTGTATCTCTTTTGATAAGCACAAATCAAGTTTCTTAACAATGACCATCGTTATAATTGGAGGATCCTTAAGTCCTAAAATTGAGGCAATAAAATGCTTCCTTTCCTCCCCATTTAACAAAAGCAATCAATATGGTCTCAAATAAGACCCATAATTTTTTTATACAGCGTATATTTTTAATAAAAAGGCAATCTGTGTGTTTGTATCTAAGCTTTTTAAGAGATTTAAATTCGAAGAAATGAGTCATTGATAAATGATTTAAAAAGAAGTATTTTAAAAGGTTGTTTTTTAGATGTATGTAAAAGGCTAGTTCTTTTGAAGATATATTAAACATAATTTGGATGATGATCTGATACACTACAGCAAACTATAAATAATCAGGTGGGTGTGATTGAAAAACATAGTTAAGAATAAACATTTTAAACACTTTGATGGCTATTAAAAATATAGGCCTAATAGATTATACCTTAATGATCAAATGGCAACATTATATATAACTTTATATATATATATATATATATATATATATAATATATATATATATATATATATATATATATATATATATATATATATATATATATACACCTTATGTTAGTATATTTACGCTATATTTGATAAGTAATTTTCAGTTTTCCACAATTATCAACAGTATTGAAAAGTTAAAGAAGACGAGATTAACTGTTTTTACATAGAGAGTGTTGTTTAATCGAAGTCTCACATTACGTTTTATATTATTTCATGCATTATAGCACTCCTTCATTATGAAACTACTCAAAATTCATTTACATATTTACACATGTTACATGTCTGCTATAAAAATGTGAACTTCCTTGGTCATATTATGTACTGCTTAAAAGTTCAGTTCTTTAAAAGAGGAGAAAATCCGAACCAGCTTCAAAAATGTAATCCTTTGAATTTATTTTATTTCTATTTGATGGGATAAAAAACTAAATTTTAAAGTGAATATATTAGCTTTTCTCTAGTCTCTTGTAAAAAAATAATAATTAAAAACTTTTCTCAAAGATATGATTTCGCATGAATGAGCAATACGGAGATATATAATTAATAAAACCACACAAATCCCTGTACAAAAGGACATGCACACAGCATTGTCTATGATTAACAGACAGTAATTCCTTTCATCGTATATGGCATAACCTTCTTGGTACTATATAATTTTTACATCGCCACATAAGCTTTAGTTTGTCAACATAAAAAATCATCAGAAAATATACATTTATCAATAAAATAAGACAGAATCAAATGTTTGTGTCGAATGTAGCAACGATTATATAAACAAAAATAAAGACTGAATCCACGATGACTGTCGAATGAACCGAGTAGGGAAAAGAACGATCTTTTATGAGTAACAATAATTACATATTTTATACAAATTGGAATTCCACCGTTAAAATTAAGGAAGCAGAGCATTGAATAAGATAGGAAGAAAATGAACGTTTAGTTAGCTTGATATATGTAATTATAATGTTCATACTGAGGCATGCTTATATGGAAACATGGTTACACGATCGACATCACACACAATCAACACAAAACTGTTTTGACAACTTAAAATTGAGTAAAATCAACTTATCATAATACTGATAAAATGCCAGGAACACCTTCATTTTTTTAAATATCGACACCGATTAATCATTACTTTCTTCATAGTACACCCAACATAGTAGCACCTCAGTCATTCTGTCAAAGAAACAATTTGGGGGCAAGGCTCATAGTATATGTTGGTCTATGAGGTAAGGTAAGCGGAAAATCAAAACAAAATACAGCACCCAGTGACGTCATTAATAAATAATTTCGAACAATAATGTCATCTTTGGATATATATTGACATCATCCTTTAGACGCCTTGACATCATAACTTAGAGGAAATACCTTTTTTGGTAACTTATGTGTCTATACAGAATGATGACCTGTTGAAACTGATGACAATCATCCTGAGATATGGAAGTAATTTAATGTGACAACAATTAGTGGCGTCCATTTAATAAATCAAATCCCCAATAATTGGTTAATGGGGCTTGATTACATCATGGACCGAAAAACCAATCCCGCAATGGACGCTCATGGTGATATAATTATGTACAGGGAATCCGTTCAAGCATTGATTTTATGTATTCTATTTATTATTTAGTGTATTTTATATTTTACTATATTGATGTGACAAATATGAAATAAAACTTTTGTGAGCAAAAAAAACAATTAAATTAATCTTAAGAAATTGTTTGGACGTTTTCAGACTGGTAATGCGTGTTCTATATTTTACAATTTCCTTGTATTTGATGTGTTCAAACCAAGACTCATGAATATGATGTTACCTAACTCAAAATTTCCTAGTCAAACCACATTAGTGAGTAGCCTTGACATAGTATGAAACTATTAAACGTGACATAAGTTGGCAAATATCCCTGTTAATGTTGCTCTAATGCGAATGTTTCCTTTTTTATTAAAACGCCGGTAATAAATAAATATTAATGAAAGCACTACATGATTCATCCTTCACACTCGAAAGGAACGCTAGCCTTCCGCTGAACGCCATGTTAAATAGATTCAGTCAATTCCAAGGAGTAACGCACTGATATATATATATATATATATATATATATATATAATAAAGTTTTATAAATATTAAATACCCAAATATTATTTACATTAAAAGGTACCTTTTTTTAATCAACAACTCCAAAAACGTATCCACAATACGTTTACAAGATCTATTTTATGGTATAAACATAGGGTTTTCACTAATAATCTTCCAAAACTAAGTCAAAGCCATATATTCTTATTAACCCTTATACTTTTTTCAAAGTTTCATTTAGACCATTTAGTTGTCCCGTAAAATAAATATTGAGCCCATGACACATTGCAGTAGTGGTTAATGAACATTTTTTTAACACACATGGAAAGGGAATATATATTTTTATACGCTTAAACTCTTTGCAATGGTGGACTGCAATAACTTATATAAGGAATATAAAAAACAGAAGAAACACTAATTTACACATTATTTTTAATATAAAGACTTATTTTTTTAATTAATCCGAGTTATTTTTTATTTCAACCCACGTGAAAGGAGTCTTAGAAGGCTATATTTAATTATAATATCATTTATGCATGGCACACTTTTCAAAAATCCATGAGAGGGAATCATCATATTTGTAATACAAGTCCATAGGAAGTCAGAGCAATTCAGTACCCTCTATATTAAGACGGTAAATAAACTCTTTTTTTTGTGCCAGCAAGTAGTAGTTATTTATTATTGAGAATATGTATTTGCCTATTAGTCCAATCACATGGAGTACATTTTTATCTATTCAAGAAGGTATAATATTGATAAAATAACGCTAATCATGAAGTGTGTTTTCCTCCCTTCAAATCATGAATCACCAGTTTTTCTTTTCTCTTACGCATACCATAATCAAAATGACTTTCCACTAAAATAATAATACTAATATTCATGCACCAAGTTGAAGACCTACCTCTTTATAGCCGGAAATATATGAGTACTCCTCATTGGGTCGAGCTCCAGCCACTGCCTTTCCATTGGGCTCCTTGGGATGAAACTTATCAATGAGCTTACGGAGCTTGTGAGCATACTCCTTTTCAATCTTTCCTCGCTCACTCAAAAAACCAGAGACAGAGCTCTCCAAAAAGTCAATCCCACCGTCTGAATGACGGTAAAGGACCTTGTAGCGATCCCAAAGCTCAGTGCCCCAACTCATGATCCACTCTTTGATCCAGGAAAATGATCAACAGATCCTCAGACGGCCATGGTAGAAGAAGGAGAAGAACAATGAATAGTAGTAACCTGGATCCCTCACAAAACACACGGAGCAAAATTAACTATCAGTGGATAGCAATAATAACAATAATACAGAATATGAACACAGCACGCACTCACTATAGACACCTGTCAGAGCACCACCGGAAACCAAGACAAACTGAGTCAAAGGTGCTCCCTTTGAATGTGAATGAGTGTGGAGGAAGGGGGGGGAGGGGGGAGGGAAGAAACGCGCCCGCTACCTAAAAATAAGAATGAAGGGCCCCGCAATATACGCGCACGCCTTTCTTTGAGGCAGAATGAAGCATCAAGGGGAAATCCCCGGCTGCTCTCCTACCTACAAAGGAAGGGAGGAAGATGTTTATAAAATAAGAGGAATACCAATGACGTCATAGGATTATTTTATTTTAATAAAAAACGAGTTTGGGCATAAATTATGTATGTGAGAGGATGGGACCCCACTCCCTGCCCCCTGTTTTTATTGAGTTTTTTTAATAGCCCAAAGTCATGAATAAACGAAGGATGGGTCATCATTTAGAGGGAATAGTTACAAAAGGTTGAGTGGTCTTACTGGATATAAATGTTGCGTAAATTTATATTATAAATATTCAAAATTCATAGTTCTAATTGTTTCTAAGAATACATCAATAATGAGCGTAAAAAACCTTCCATTATCATTAGAGTGTAAAGATCCAGTGCATTTCTTAATAGGTCATCAATCTATCTATCATCATCATCACGTTAGTATTTTTTAGGAAGGCCTGCTAGGACTTTATTTGCAGGGTGAATCATCAATATTCATGACTGAGAGTGATTCTATTAATGGAATACTTCCTATTGAATCTGGATTTTTATTTTCCCAGCTATTTAGCGAATAGAAGTCATTCATTCTAAGGGAAATGCAATCGGGAGCATTCATTATTTGAGTATGAAAAAAGTATGCTACAAAATTTTGTAGATTTTTATTTATTAAATAAAATAAAAAGTGATATTCGATACACAACATTGCAAATCGAAGCAAGATGTATAAATTTAACATTGATGTCACTTTATCAATATCAATAATTTCCATTCTAATTACTTTTTTATTATTACTTTTTATAATTACTTAATTATAAAAATTATTTCTTCCTGAAAAGGGCCGATGTATAAAAAAGAAAAGTGGCTTCGCCTTAAAATAATATCAAAATTGGAGTAAACTCTTAAAGCAATTTTATCACGGACAAATCTAATGCCTTCACATTATGTATGAATATATATAAAAAATATAAAATTTTATATGTCTTATCGGCTGTGGATGATTTTAATACCGACTTGACATAGAAAGAGAAAAAAACTGAATACAAAGAGACATCTCTCTGGCCTCTCTTTTATTATAGTATTAAACCTCACAAACCTCTCCCTTTTTCATAATAAAGCTGTTATTATTATTATTGCGTTACACTAAACAGCTTGAGTTATTTAACTCTAGAGGAGGAACCTTGATACGGAGCTCCCCCCTGTGTCCGGGTCACTTATTCGACAGGATTCCTGGACGAGAGGAACTCCATCGTCTCTTGTCGGGACTGACTTGTTCTTATGGTAAGTAGTTCAATGCCCCCTCGTCACGGAAGGCTCTCTAGGCTTCCTCTCAAAGCTTATTAATTATCTAGCCTTTTTCTGACCGATTTGACGACGAAAGTGAAGGAGGAAGACAGTAAGACCGCCCCTCATAATTTATCTAGAAGATAAAGAAACAACGCATCAAAATGAATTGAATTTTTTTGTAATAAATGTAAAAAATAATACAATAATTAGTGAAAAATCTGTTAAAATATTTTTTTTAAAGGGAGAGGTTTGTGAGGTTTAATATTATAATAAAAGAGAGGCCAGAGAGATGTCTTTATGTTTTCAGTTTTTTCTCTTTCTATGTCAAGTCGGTATTAAAATCATCTACAGCCCAAAGTTTTTATAATTTTTAGACTTTCACGTACAGACTTTTCAATTTCTTTAGTGGTACCCGAATACAAAGTATTAGTATTATCTGCATAGGTTTGTATTTTGTTAGGTACTGGGTCAAAACTGATTCCTTTTATTTCTTGAGAAAAATTGTTTTTCCTAATGAGTTGATCAACAGCTAAAATGAACATACTAGGAGCCAGAAACCTCTTTTAATTTGGAAACTTTGACCCTTCATACGGGTACGGTTACTTTGATCTCCTACCTGAGCTAGAAACAAAGAAAAACCACACTTCAACACGGCCATCGTGCTAACATTCCTCACAAACCTCTCTATTATTGTACCTATTATAGAAGGATCTGGATCCGCGAGTCCGTTGAACATATTCATGAGCCGAGTCAGTGCTAGGAGTGACCACATTGATGAAGGAGCTCCCAAACGTCTCGTCTCCTCCTCCGATCATTGAGGAGGAGGATGAGACGAGACGGAGCAAATATAATGACTGAAATCATGCCACCCGTCCACTCCCATTCGAGAAATTTGATCCCAAGCAATGATGAATCAATGTAAACAATAACAATAATAAGAACAAGGCACTCTGGATGACGAATACTTTTTTCCTTCTTCTTCTATAATAAGTACAATAATAGAGAGGTTTGTGAGGAATGTTAGCACAATGGCCGTGTTGAAGTGTGGTTTCTCTTTGTTCTAGCACAGGTAGGAGATAAAAGTAACCGTACCCCTTCATACAGTATGTAGTGTAAATTTCACGAAAAATATAGATATCATATTTACAAACTTTAAACTAAAGCCATACTGGCCACACATTTAAATAATATAGCTGTGAGAAATACTGTCAAACGCTCTATGAAAGTCTATTGCATTATGGCTCTATACTCTTCTGTTGTTTGATCTATAGAATCCATAATACTTCTGACAGCATCATTAGGGGGTATTATAGAAACCTAATATAAAGATATCAAAATTTATCCCCCTGCGAAAGTTGCGTCATAAGAAACTAAATGATCGTAGAAAAATGGATTTTGGTTTGATCCCCCCTACCCCCCCCAAAAAAAAAATTGAGTTCAAAGGTTTCGTTATGAAGCAAACCTTTTTTTTTGTTGTTTATTTTGAAAAAAAATTAGTTTTTAGTAAATTTAGCTATAATCAATTTATGACTTTGTTATTTTTTGCAAATTTCGTCAAATAGTATTTTGTGCCAATAAATGAACATAAGTGCTGACGCACCAACCATTTTTTAAATAACGGCTCCTACAAAGGTTCTTTTATAGTTTCAAGAAGGATAAAGAAAAAGAGGGTACTCATATTGATGTTTTTAAGTTATTTTTTAAATACGTTTGCTTTTCACATCTTAATTTTCATACAGTAACTCCCTCACAGGGTTGAGAATATAAATCTATGACGTTGATTATATCCATAAACTTTTGCAGATAATAATATAATGACGAAAAATGTTTTCTCAAATGATAAAAATAGTTATTGTTAAAGGTAACTTGTTATTCTGAAACTTAATTTTTATTTCTTAAAAAACAATTAGAATTCCACCATGAATACATTGATCACGTATTACTAAAAAATGGCATAGTGTAAGATCAAGCGAAATAACTACTTTCAGTAGTGGAAGAACATTAAAGACATGACACTTTGGTCACTGTTGTGTGTTACGGATGCAACACCAATGTCAGAATATGGTAAGGAGTAATAAAAAGACTCGACTTATGTCTTAAAAGACCACTTCAGTGGATACACAGGTCAACAAAAATCAACTAAAAAATTTAGGTCGGACTAATTTTCACTAATTCTTATAGAGTTTTATCCACTGCTTCCTAATCTGATATTCATTTTTCAAAGTTAGTGATAAATTCAGAGCAAATGGATTTCAAATTTTTCAGCACTTTTTCGATTCAGAGCCATTATTGACATACAAGGACTGAAGTATAGAAAAAATAAATAGCAAAAAATGTTAAAAGTACTACCAATAATTATTGATAGTACTTTTAACATTTTTTTTAATAATTCCGCAATAGATTTATGTGAAGAATTCAACAAGGTCAATGGCCTTAAACTCTTCACGTATCTCGGGTCATTCCCTTTTTTGGAATCAAAATCAGTTGCCCTTCGCTTATATATTTTTTTTTAAATGTCCTGCAGATATAGATTCTTTAAAAAACTTTCTCGAGTAGTAGGGAGATTGGGTCACAGTATTTTTGATAAAATTATATTGCAAAACATCTGAGCCAGGTGATTTATTTTTCTTTTATAATTGCATATGTATTCTTTTATTTCTTCCGACATGATGCCAGAGTCAAGATAGTTTTTAAGGGTCTCTGGGATTTGAGGTGTAAAATGGTTATGTCAATTAAATTACTTTTACATTTATCAGTGGAGAAATATTCTCATGTATAAAACAAATTTCAATGATTTCCATTCTAATTACTTTTTCCATATAATTTAGTAATCCCATAAATTGATTATATTTCAATATTACTAACTGAAATTATGCAAAATAATGTAGGGTTGTGGATTGAACGGAAAAATGGACGCCGTTAGCGAACGCACGTTCAAAAACGAACGCTTGAACGGATTAAAAAATGAGCAGACAAACGTAATTTTATTTGGCGTTTGTCAGTTAAATTTATATTACAATATGAATACATACTTTAAAATATGAATGAACTTTTAAAGCATAGACAATTAAGTTTAGTAAAATTTAAAGACAAAGGACATGCTAAAAATGTAGCAGAATACAAATCTCTCAGACCCGGCTTATCATATTTGATACGAATGATTCGAAATTAATTTGGGGAAAACTGCATATGATACCTCACATATTTTTTAGCACTGAATCCAAATCAAGCCATATAATTGGCACAATTTAACTGTTATTGAGATACTTGCTAATACTTTTTTGCTAGAGAATAGTCTCATAATTTACATATAATAAATTTTGTCAAATATATGACTCACGTTTTCTTCACATATTAATTTTATGCAATAGATTTGGTTTTCGTAATTCAGATGCATATTCTCAATCCAAAAAGGAAAAATTAAGTCGAAAATACAGAATAAGGCTAAAGTTATGAGTGAAATACTATTTTTGTGTGTTCATGCCTATTATTACATCTTCTAGGAGTTAAAGAAAAAATAATTTAATAAATTTGAATCCTCATGATCGAGTAACTAATTTTAATGCTATAATGCTTATTATATCCTGTCGGATGCAATTATATCGAGCCAAAAAGGCAAGAAAAAAAAGTTGTATAATGGACTCTTCTATATTATATATATATATATATATATATAAAGCGACTTATTTATTCTAAGCAGTGATTTAGTGTAAATAATACATAAACCATTGTTATATTTTTAATCAAAAATTATTATTTGTATAGAATAATGAATTATACATACAACTATCGATTTCATTCGTAAATTGTAATTTTATGTTTTATTGCTAAATTTACCATTTCTTTTTTATATTAAATTTTAGATCGAACATTCATTGAATTGCCTTTTTTAATTTTAATAAACAACTGTAGTTGAAAGTTCTGCTCAGTAGAAAAAATGTCTCTTCATTTTGTGTCAGATACCCAGATTACTCACATGCATTAATTGAGTACTTCTATAATGTTTGCATTTTTTAACGCGACGTATTGGTATTGTATCAATTTTACAAAAAATAGTAGGTAGACATTTGATTAGATATGATGGCTTAATGATGCATTCCACTTAGCCCTAGATACCATTTTATATTAAGTAACCATCATACAATACAGCAATTTTTAAATGTGTATTATACACATTTAAAAAATGTTGTATATATACAACTTTTTCATCATATTGACCCTACGAATTTTGGACTATGAACTATAAGTATAGTTTTTTTAATAACTAGTTTTAATTTATTTCATTATTTTCTAACCTAGAAGAGGTTTAGAGAGGAAACAAAATAACCGAGAAAAGATAAAATGCATGCAGAATCAATAACTTTCATCTAAAATAATTGTTCAAAAAAGCTATTGGTCTATAGACACAGGGTATCTGAATTGAGACGTATTAACTATTGAGATCGGACCACCAGCTTGAATGTATTGGATTTCCTCTTTTTCTAACCTCCCATATACATTTCTTCACTCCCTCATCATTGATTAGTTTCATTAGATATTTTCTTAGCTTGTGTGATTGGGTGGAATTTAGAGAATCATCTCTAGGTTATATGCTTATAAAATATTGTATCTTAATTAAGTGGACTTCCGTACGCCTGTTAATCTATACGTATATGCTTCAGTAGAACATGTAACAATGGATTTTGCATAATAAGATCAACTGGCAATTGGTTGAAACCAGGATGAAAGAGGATTTCTGCATTTTTTACTCGTATATTTATAATTTTGTTGAAGGCATTTTTATCAAGTATTCAAGTGGCATTGAATCTTTTGTCGACACGGCGTAACAGATTATTCCGACCCACTTCCCCTCTTTTGAAACCAAAATATGTTATATATGACATTTGGAACCACATGTCCAAAGGACATTTACAATATCTGGAAGTTCATGTTAATGGACACATAAAATTCACAATTTCCCCCCTAAAATATAAAGCAAAAAAATCCTTAAAAGATTATTATATAAATCACTATCCAAATAACTTTATATGTGCAACAGTATATTCGAATACAATATTGCAATTGGTAATATTTCAAACATGTCGTCGTCTAATATGAAAAAAGTACAATGATTCACTTAATGTAACGATGCACTCATTATCCAATTCAACATGCTTATCTATTAAGAGCGTTCTAATACCAGTAAATTATTAAATTAAATTGTATCCTATCTTTGTTAGGAAAAATTGGTTAAATTTTTACCTCCTTTGAATAGACATCACTAAGCATTTATTATATCAAAATACCTTAGCATAATGTATATTAGCATTATGAATAAAAGTATCCACCTATTTAGTATGCGTATTGAATGTCAATTTATCGTTGCACAACTCAAGTTTATTAGACAAAAAATAATTTGTTTACATTTAGATGAGCAGGCCTGTAGTAATTTGATGCTTTGAATTCACCTTGAATTCACTTTAAATACACTTATATAATAATAAATGGCATCTCACAAGATTGTGTTGATTTCCTAATAAGTACATGCATCTTCAATTGAAACAAATATGATTACATTTAATGAATGCACCCAAGTGTTGCTTGTATCTTCTCCAGTCTTCGACCGGCCCAAGGAATCCCAATGCTAACAAGTAATATATGTCTAAGGATAAAAAGTCACCCTTTTTTAAAACGTGATTGAATTAACGATAAGAAGAGGAAATAATAAATAGCAATTGCAGTTTGCAATACAGATTCACTTCGCTACGGTTGCTGTTGAGGAGTGAACATCAGTAATTTAGAGAGAAAAAAAGCATCCTAAAAAATACTATTTTTATCTTCTTCATGAGGCTACACAAATGACGTCATAGTCGAATCCTTTAAATGAACTAATATTATATTAAACTTACATATAAATATGCAATGAATAAAGCAACTGCTCATTCTCAGGGAACAATGAGGTTTATTATGTTATTTCATATCCGTCAATAAATGGATCATCACTCTGATATAAAAAAGAAAGAGAAAAGTGTTACCCTATGAGCAAAAAATCATGTTTAGAAATTGACTTGCCGAGGTTGATAAGAATATCAACCTTAAGATATACATATTCTGATATATTATTGAAATAATTAAAAAATACATAATATTTCGAAGTATGCGGACAGAAAGGAATCAAGCGCCCTTATCGCCGACTAACTTATGCGAATAAAAATTCGGAGAAGCTGTTTTCGGACAAAAATAATTCCACACAGGACTTATCAAAATTTTCTTGGCGAATTGAGGAACAAATGAAAGTTGCTGTCAGTATCATTCAATAGTACGAAAAAAGCATTCGATGAAAGTTTCCCATCAAAAGGCTGTATGGTTTTAATGGAAATGAACACAGCAGGAATTGACTTTACAACCGAAACCATAGATCCCACCTTACTTCTAAACAAAATGACCTGTAAGAATGAATATGCTACTTGTTAAAACATCTTTATCTAGGCTGCGAAAAAGCATTTAATCCGTTCATCAATTATATAAATATACAAACTATAAGTTTATAAGTTTATTTAAAGCTATAAAATGGTCAAAAGTGTTATGTTGTCGTGATCACAGAAATTGTTTAAATATCATGTTCTCTCTGGGTTAATCAAAGTCCAAGAGTCCATGGAATTGTGGTATTGTGAGGTTACAATTCCCCTGCCAATGGACCCTCGGTGGCCACCTATTACAATGCACCCACAATGGACACCTAAATATCCAAATACCCCAATGTGCCATAATTGGGCTTAGAGAACCCGAGGGTTCATTGGCCCCACATTTGCAGCCCAAATATTTCATATTTGTGAGCCCGAGAGTCCTTGTCGATAGATTTGTAAGCCCGAAGTACCATAACTTTGTCTTGTGGAGCAAAATACTATAATTGTGTCCATCAGAACCCCCAAAAGGCCATTGACGGGGAATGTGTGACCCAAAAATACCATAATTGTGTTTGATAGAACGTCAATAAAGGAACAACTCGATTGTTGAAATCTAAAAAGGAGCAAAGAGTAGTTAAAACTAATAAATAGATGCCAGATTAAGCTAAATTGTATTTCCTATGTGGGGAGATGCAGCTTTTTATTCTTAATGGAAAATATATTCTTAAAAAAATATTATTACTTCATTGAGGTTTATATCGCTTGAAACGCTAATATTTCAAGTTTTAAAAGTACACCATTTATTTTTTGCGCTCTGTTTATTTTTTAGAGTAAGAGAGTCTGGACCAAGGAGAATATAAAGAAGGTGAGTGAACAAGGAGGGTCACGTACACTTCGTCCTTTCCATTTTGTCCCTGCCCAAATCGTCCCTGCCCAAATTGTCCCTGTCCAAATCGTCCCGTGCCCAATTCGTCCTTGTCCAATTCGTCCTAGACCCAACTCGTCCCTGCCCAACTCGTCTTCACTATTTCCCAGAAAAGAAGACATACCCCTAACATTCATTCATGAGGAGTTCCTTAGCTTCAGGGAACCCTCGTCCAATAGACTCTCGGGTTCCGTCAAGCACAGTGATAGGGTATTGGGGTTTCTAACCCTCGGCCAATGGACTCTCGGGTCCCGCCAAGCACAGTGATGGGGTATGGGGTTTCTAACCCTCGGCCAAAGGACTTTCGGGTCCTGCCAAGAACAGTGATGATATATTGGGTTTCTAACCCTCGGCCAAAGGACTCTCGGGTCCTGCCAAGCACAGTGATGGGGTATTGGGGTTTCTAACCCTCGGCCAAAGGACGTTCGGGTCCCGCCAAGCACAGTGATGGGGTATTGGGGTTCCAAACCCTCGGCCAAAGGACTCTCGGGCCCCGCCAAGCACAGTAATGGGGCATTGGGTTTCTAACCCTCGGCCAAATGACTTTCGGGTCCCGCCAAGCACAGTGATGGGGTATTGGGGTTTCTAACCCTCGCTTAAAGGACTCTCGGATCCCGCCAAGCACAGAGATGAGATATTGGGGTTTCTAACCCTCAGCCAATGGACTCTCGGGTCCCGCCAAGCACAGTGATGGGGTATTGGGGTTTCTAACCCTCGGCCAATGGACTTTCGGGTCCCGCCAAGCACAGTGATGGGGTATGGGGTTTCTAACCCTCGGCCAATGGACTTTCGGGTCCCGCCAAGCACAGTGATGGGGTATTGGGGTTTCTAACCCTCGGCCAAAGGACTTTCGGTTCCTGCCAAGCACAGTGATGGGGTATTGGGGTTTGTAACCCTCGGCTAATGGACTTTCGGGTCCCGCCAAGAACAGTGATGAGAAAGTCCTTTGGCCGAAGGTTAAAAGCCCCAATACCCCATCACTGTGCTTGGCGGGACCCGAGAGTCCATTAGCCGAGGGTTAGAAACCCAATACCCCATCACTGTGCTTGGCGGGACCCAAAAGTCCTTTGGCCGAGGGTTAGAAACCCCAATACCCCATCACTGTGCTTGGGCGGGATCTGAGAGGCCTTTGGCCGAGGGTTAGAAACCCCAATACCCCATCAGTGTGCATGGCGGGACCCGAGAGTCCTTTGGCCGAGGGTTAGAAACCCCAATACCCCATCACTGTGCTTGGTGGGATCCGAGAGTCCTTCGGCCGAGGGTTAGAAACCCCAATGCCCCATTACTGTGCTTGGCGGGGCCCGAGAGTCCTTTGGCCGAGGGTTGGAACCCCAATACCCCATCTCTGTGCTTGGCGGGACCCGAAAGTCCTTTGGCCGAGGGTTAGAAACCCAATACCCCATCACTGTGCTTGGCGGGACCCGAAAGTCCTTTGGCCGAGGGTTAGAAACCCCAATACCCCATCACTGTGCTTGGCGGGACCCAAAAGTCCTTTGGCCGAGGGTTAGAAACCCCAATACCCCATCACTGTGTTTGGCGGGACCCGAGAGTCCATTGGCCGAGGGTAGAAACCCCAATACCCTATCACTGTGTTTGACGGAACCCGAGAGTCTATTGGACGAGGGTTCCCTGAAGCTAAGGAACTCCTTATGAATGAATGTTAGGGGTATGTCTTCTTTTCTGGGAAATATTGAGGACGAGTTGGGCAGGGACGAGTTGGGTCTAGGACGAATTGGACAAGGACGAATTGGGCACGGGACGATTTGGACAGGGACAATTTGGGCAGGGACGATTTGGTCAGGGACAAAATGAAAGGACGAATTGGGCGGTTACGAACAAGGAAACTTTACGTTGTGTTTTTTATTATTATTGGACTTAGGTTTTCAACATTGATGTCATATGTTTATTTATTATTATATTTACAAAATCAATTTCTCAAAGGAATTGCTTTGTTGTGGAGTGATGTGTGAGTGCAAGAGATGGAAAGTCGAGGGATATTTTGGGCGTGTGAAAGGAAGAATGTCTGAAGGGTGCAATTGAGTTCAAGCTCCTTGTTATCACTATTCTCTCTCCTCTCTTGAGGAATATTTATTTCATTTATGAAGCAGGCCAAGACAGAAGGTATTTATTTTATATTTGAATCTCTGTTTTTGCTTCCGTTCGGAGGAAAGAGAATAGTGATAACAAGAAGCTTGAACTCAATTGCACCCTTCAGACATTCTCCCTTTCACACGCCCAAAATATCCCTCGACTTTCCATCTCTAGTGAGTGCCAGGAACAGCCTCAAGTCAATTGTGCCATTCAAACATTCTCCCTTTCACACGCCCAAAATATCCCTCACTTTTTTTCCATGTCTAATAATAATATGCATATTTCAACAATGACGTCATACACAGCTGAGTCAGCTAACGCTAACCTGCCTGCCTTAGAGAGTTCGTTGTTGACACACCTTATATATTCTCCTTGGTCTGGACGCATTATTGATGAGTCATAACATAAAATTGACAAAAAACCATAACAAACAAATTTCATATCATAAATTAATAAGCGTGTGGATTTAATATACCTCATTTCTATGTATCTTGGTAGCCAGAACTCTGATTGGAGATCTAATAAACATGAATTAAGGACACACTAAGACAGACCTTAAGTCAGACGAACAATGCGTTTGATTTTATTTGTTCCTTAGATTATATCAGGCTTGTGAGCGATCAGGAAAAAATAGCGATCCGATCAAAAATAGCGATCAGAAATTCTTTGCGATATAGCGATATAACGATCAGGGATTTTTCCGATCAGCGATCCGATCAATTTAATTGCGATCAACAAAAAAAAATACCTATGTAATACTAATTCTAAGCAAAAATTTAAATGTATATACAGTCAAACCTTTTAAGTATTCATCTTTATATGGCAATGGAATGATTTTTTCCCATAGCCTATGAGCTCCAAAATAACGACTTCTCCATAGGCGCCTGTCTGTGTATTTAAGGACAAAAATATCAGAATGATTGTTTCTCATAGCCTATGAGCTCCAACAATCTGGCTCCACAATTGACATATGTCTGCATATTTTAAGACAGGAGATGCCAGAATAAATGTTTCCCATAGCCTATGAGCTCCAAAACAATGACTTATCCATAGACGCCTGTCTGTATATTTTAGGACAAAAATATATCAGGATAGCACACACTGGCTTTTTCCATTAGTATTAGTCTGTATTTTGTGTTTGCTAAACAAATATTAGTTTTTGGAATGGATTTTGGTCAATGTGACAGCTAGTTAAATTTTAAGAAATTTTTGTCTCAAAAATCCTTATTACAAACATTTTTTCTTTTTTTATACAAATTGATCGGATCGCTATTTTTTAGTGATTTTCTTACGATCAAAAGATATAAAGATCAGGACCTTTTGCGATACTCCGATCAGCGATCAAATATCGCTATATCGCTATTGATCGCCGATCAGAAAAAACTCCGATCAACAAGCCTGGATTATATAAATAAAGTATGGCAATAAAACAAAAAAATAATTTGGTTTGAATAAAAAAGGAGATTCAATATATATAAACACTATTTCTTCCATTAGTGTATTACCAGTTATAATAATTCAAATATAAAAACAAGTAAAAAAAAACTTTTTTTTTACTTTCCAGGGCTGTTTGTTTGATTTTAAGATATTCTACGCAAAAAGCAAGATAAAAACTTTAATGAGAAAAGTCTTTTAAGAGCGAGAAGGGGCGAGTAAGTTATGTGCATATTTATTCATCATATCTTATTTAAAAAAGAGGGGCTCGAGAAGACTTGGATAGAGTTAATTAGACTATAAAACACAAAATTGTATCTTATGTCTTCGTTTATATAAATACATAGGTTGGTATGCTTGTGTGTGTATAAGGCTATTTGATGATAACTTTTTCTATCAAAGTTAATTTACAATGTCAATATTTACTCATAAAGCTATATTGTATAAATAATTTCATTCAGAAGCTAAGGTAAACAAAGTGTGTGTGTGTGTATTTATATATTCTTAAACCAGGACCTTGTTCATATGAAGGGAAATAAATGAGTGTTTATTCATCTAATGGTCTTTCTAAAAAATAGGCAATATCTGTATTCAGTTTTATAGGGATCGTTAATTTATAGCTCACGAACAAGATCACTTGGATTATTATTGCCTGTAAGATTGTCCACCTAATTAGGCTTTTCTCTTACCTTTTCATACATTAATATTTGAAAAACTATACACTAAACACGTTTAATAGACGAGACTATTTTTCAAATAGAAAGAAAATTATAAAATTCAACTTATAGCTCACGAACAAGACCATTTTGATATTTGCCTATAAGATTTGTCCACCACATTAGACTTTTAAGTGGCCTTTTTATACATTAATATTGAAAAAAATACCCTAAAAACGCTTAATGTTATTATTCAAAGAGACAGAAAAGTTTAAAATTGGTCGCGACTTAGCGAGGATAATTGTTAAAAAAAAATACTGATTATCCAGTTAAAAGGAGTGATTTTATCTTCATTAATGAGATCTCTTTATCTTGGATCATCTATGCATACTCAATCATTTCATTTTCTCCTTACTTCAGTCGTCATTTTTCTCTTTATTTTCAAATTTAGATTACCATTTCGGCTATGGATCCAACAAGAACTTGTGTTATATCTGTATGATGTGATGTTTTAATATAATGAAGATACCTTTAATGTATATCGTTATGAATTATACGATAGGGACACATTACATGCAGCAGTATTCAAGCCAATCTGTTTTCTAAAGTAAGAGTAAGTAATTTTAATGGATTATTGGCTAATTTTTCTTTACACACATTTAGGTCTTTTTATCAATTTGTCTAAAGGTTTCTAAAGAAAAGAGTTAACAATGTTTTTTATTGACATCGTGCATTCTTATTTTCCTGTATATATATATTATGTCTATTTCAGGCTTGTGAGCGTTCAGCTTTTTTTGCGTTCAGCGTTAAAAAAAATTAGCGTTCCGTTCAGCGGAACGCTGAACGCAAAAAAAGCTGAACGCTGAATGAGTTCAATGTGTTTGCGTTCAGCGTTCCGTTAGCGTTCAAATATTTAAAAAAGAATTTCCCAAAAAAGTACTGCGTAGTGGTGACGTTTATTATTATTATTATTAATAATAAAAAACGGAGTTACTTTTTAGCTGTGCAAGGAGCAACACGTCATTCAGTGCGTCTTCAAGTTGAAGTTGTTTTAGCGGAGTTAGGAACTCCTTGTACGTTTTTAACTATGTTATAATTGTTATAAGTGCACTTCCTTCCTCTTCCGGATCAATTTTGGACTTCAACCATCGGAATCAGCCCTATTTCAACGGTTTTAGATCATTATTGGTCCAAAGCTTTTCTTCTTTTTTCTCTTTATGAGAGAAACTCCTTACATAATTTGTGCGGAACGTTAAGAAAAGTTATTATCACAAAACCTTCCCAAGATGAGGAATTATAAAGATAACGTCAATCAAAAAGATTCGAATCAAACCGAATCTCTAGAAAATGAAAATGCCGACGACCTGAAATGGAAGACGGTTACATCTAAAAAGAAAGGCAAGATGGGACAAGCCAATCCCTCCGAACCAACAAAACCGTTCAAAAGAAAGAGGGAGGACAAGTCAAATGAAACTCCCCCTCCAAAAAGAGCCGGAAAGAATGAATTGGGCTTACCTCTACAACAACAAAATCATAACAAAACTAAGAGACGGTTTCTTTATGCTGAGATAGCAAAAGAAGCCAATGAGCTTATCATTGTTCGTAAGAACGGTGATCATATTTCACTTGATGAGTGGAATAAGACCATTAAAATTCTAGATACAGACTATGTCAGTCGTATGTCCTCATCTGTTGGAAAATGGATTCCCACTTATGAAGGGCGCCGATACACAAACAAAAGAGCTGTAATATATATCAACGATGATGCTTCTGCCAAATATGTGCGAAAAATTATAGCTACATCCACACCTCTACTGACAACTTCATGGGCAGAAGCAGAAGAAATGAGGAATGCCCGTAAGGGAAAAAAGATGCTCACAGGATTTATCCGAGGAATCACCGGTGACATTATCGATGATATACTTGCTAAAATCATTAAACATCAATGCACTATTCGTGGCATTGAAGGGAAAGTTGAAGTTGCAAAATCAGATCTAACTCAACTTGGAAAAGTTCTCTATCTCTCTGTAGACCAACAAGCGTTTAAAAGTCTCCAATTAGTGGATTTTACTCTTCACATTGCATCAGCAGGGAAAGTGCGCTTTCAAGACCCCCGGGATGCTCCGACTGTTGAAGAAAAAGAAGAAACTGTTGAAAAAGACGACATCGAACTTGATGATAATAAGGAAAATAAAAATCAACATATTGACAATGATAGAAACACCACAGAAGATGGAAACAATAAAAAAATTAAAGACACTGGAAATCATGACAAGAACGACAGAAAAATCTATGGAAAAGAAGCGAAATATCCTATTACTAGATCTATCGGATTAACAGAAAGTGTTCCCAAAGACAATAAAAAACAGTCAAAAATTAATTGTTTTTTCAAGAAATTGAAATGATTGTTAAGAAAAGTAATTGATCATGTGGTCATATTCTTGTACTATTAAAATGTAACTCCATATTACTGTTGTAGCACATATACCCCGTTGCGTGGTCGTGCTCATTTCTTTAGTTTGTATGTGTGTTATATATATTCATATGTATATATACGTATATCTATTGTGATGCAGTAATAAACTTCTAACTAACTAACTAATAATAAAAACATTCGTTTTATTCTCTCACGTTAAAATTATACAATAAAATATCATCGAAAATATGTATCAAATAGTAGAACTATGTTAGAATGTCATGTAAAAACACCTTAAAGACATGCCTTTAAAAGATCAAATATAAAACAATATAAGCCATCAATAATAAAACAGGTTTTCTTGATACGCTTCTTATCCGTCAACGGTTAGTGACGTATTGCTTGTTGTGTTAAGACTTCAGGCATCATGAGTGAGAAATGTTAGTAGTTTTTCCTCTGAGGAGCTGTTGAATTCCCTCGTTGCGAACCCCACGAGTCCAATAACCAAGCGTCCTTCCCGTCTTCTCAGAGCATTTTTTTTTAGAAAAGAATTTCCGAAAAAAGTACTGCGTAGTGATGACGGTTTTTTTTAGAAAAGAATTCCAAAAAGGTAATGCGTAGTGATGACTTTTTTTAAGAAAATAATTTCCAAAAAAAGTACTGCGTAGTGATGACGTTTTTCCGAAAAAAGTCCAAGAATGTTTGGACAAAATGAACGCTGAACGCAAAACTCTTTTTTTTGCGTTCAACGTTCAGCGTTAAAAAAAAAGTTGCGTTCCGTTCATTGAACGTGCGTTCAGCTGAACGCCGTTCAATTTTGCGTTCCGTTCACAAGCCTGGTCTATTTTATATTAGTTTTTCAAAATCTAATTATAACTCACAACCAGACATCTACCATTGTTGCTACTGAGTAGACCAGGTGTGTCCTAACTTTTATCAAAGTTGGGCTAAATTTTTAAATTAAAGAGTTCTGAGCGAACTTTTGTCAAAGTTCATGTAGGATTATGAGCTGATCCGCCTGTAGTTGGTAATATCTTAGGTTCAATGGACTAGTTTTTATGCTACATGGATACAAATTAAATTGGGCAAAATAATAAACAAACACACAAATTATTCGATTTTGAGTCTGTTTGGATCGACTTTGCATTATAAAAATTGTTCTGTATTTAATATGATTATATGAATATATATTTTGGATCTAATATTTTTTTCTGAAATTACTGTTAGTTATTCCCTTCCCTTGCAATAATGATTTAGCGAATTTTCACTACTTTATCAAAATGCATATTTTTTTGTTATAATTAAGGCATTGGTTGAGTGATAAAGAATGAGCCTTAGAAAAACTCGGAATTTTCATCAAAATCATATAAATACTTCTAAATCAGTAAACATAATGCCTTCCGACTGCAATGATGTCGTGGCAGTGGTCCCTGAGCTTTTGGAGATGGTCGAACTAAGTAGACTCTCTTCATTGCACGCTGCACGGCCAGTTTATTTGCCCCAATAATCATTGTCATTCTGGAGCAAGTAACGGTCGCAAAGGTTCAGGTAGTTTGGACTCTGTTTTGCCTGGGTCTACGTCTCTCCGGGTCAGAAAGTCCCTGCTTTCACTCGTTGTCTCTTGTTGGGCAGATAGAGCTGGTGGGAGATGAGTACACTCAAAACGTTTCGTAGTCTAAGATCCTCCGTCAAAAGCTGGAAATGGTTTTCTGTGGAAGAGAAACCTCAGCGGTAACCTGTCAAGTGGTCATCTGGGGGTTATCCTCGACCAGGTGCTTCACAGCGACGATCGTCTCCTGCGTCCTCGTCTCCCGGCGTTCTTCCTGATCACGTATTATTTTCCAGAGCAAAACTGTCATTATCTAAGTCCTTGTTTCATCTCTTTATGGTGGAGAGGAGGCCAGGGCAGAAGTAAGGGAAGGTAGAAATGGGGTCCCCATGGATCTCGTTGACTGTCTTGGCGAGTTTGATCCGGATCAAGAAGTAGGAGCAAAAGTCGTGTGTATCCATTTGCAGCGGCGAGAGGGGTAACAGATAGAAATGGTGCGAGTGTTGACTATTTCTACTATCTGAGTGGCGCCACATAGCTGTTTCCCACACCAAAAATATGCAATAAGAACGCTTCCGTTGGAATTTTTGAGCTTCTTGTTTACATTTCGAGATAATAAACCTAGCTCATTCTTTATGACTCAGCCTAATATATATTTTGAATAACTTTTGATTGGTGATTTCTTTTCCCTATTAGGATGATATATTTTTAATTGACGTCGATCTTATCTAAAGTCCTCCTTCTCAAATGATTTTTGGCTATGAAATAATAGTTTCGCTAAATAAATAATAAAATTCAAACATACAAGGAATATATATGTAAAATAATTTTCTCTCAACTTTCTGCTACCCCGTCTACTTTTTCATAATTTAGTTGAGACTTATCTATAATATAATTGATTTTCTTAAAACACTTTCTAACATTATTGGAAAGAATGTATTATCTTTTAAAAATGAAAAAAATATATGAGAAAGTAGAGGCTACCCTGTGTTAGTGGACTATAGCCATCACTTATCAATAGTGGGCACTTGCCCACCCAAATTTTATCAAAATATTTTGTCCGATACTAAATGCATAAGACGAAGTCACAGAGCAGATACATAAACAAATTTATCTTACTTTCTTATCTTACGATATTTGGTAGATATATACTAAAATCGACCGAATATCGAATCGGAGGTAGATTTTTCTACCGAATCCCAGCTCTGACGTAGCGTCAACATATTACATTCGAATATAGAGTCCTAATGTATACTCATTCATACAACGAAGTGTCAGACCGATACAAAGATAAAAATATTTTTGTTATTCAATAAATTTTTATTTGTTCCAGAGGAAAATACAAATATACTTAAATAGTAGGCTGAGGAATAATATTTATTTATATTAAAAACATAATATTGGATTTTTTTCTGGGTCGCCCTCATAAAATATGCAATCATTTATTTTGAGGGATTGGCTGAACCCATGTATCCCCGCCACCTAACCACAAAATCCAACAAAAGCTACGCCTGTCAACCCATCAAAAATCTGACAGGTAATTTTCTCCCATCAAAATAAAGACTCTGAATTGCTTAATTAAAAGTAATCATTATTGTCATTGAGATAGTCACAATCTATATATTTATGTTATAGTAAGGATATATAAGTTTATATTTGCGCACAAAACAAAAAACTGATACATGGTAAGGAGATCAAAATACACGAATCAATGGTTTAAACAATAGAAAATGCGTGTTTTTTCATGTATATATGTATTGTTGTAAAGAGATGTAGAGTTTTGATTCTAGAAAATAATAATGATAATTAAAACAGGGTTCTCAAAAAGACTCCCTAATTTTAGAGCTTAAATAGGTAAATATAAAAGTTCAGAGATAAATAATATATACTATTTGATACCTAAATGGAAAACAAACAAAAAAGAAAAATGGCTCCTTTGTAAAGAATGGAGCATTTCAAATTTTGTATTGTTGAAAATGCTCTTTTGGGAGAGTATGTTTTTTTTTAAATAAAGAGTAGGAACTACATCGTGGCATGTAATCATTGTAATTAATAAAATGGCAGAACAAGGGGCAAAAAGAGAATGGGGAGGGTTGGGGGGCGGGACATTTCAAAATATTGTGTTATACATTTATAATCAGTATTATATAATTTGACAAAAATATTCTACATTTTCTTCTTCTAAGTAGAAGTTCTTTGATTAACTGAATATTCGTTTACCGTCTAGGGACGGCATTATTTAATGTTGTTATTCATTAAATATAAATAGAACTAACATAATGATCCCTAATTAGTTATAATTGCTTTTTCTCAAAATGTAAGTCATCCTGCTAGGCACCCATAATATATGTAACGAAAATGATGTTTGGATCCAAGAGAAAAACCGTAAAAGTCAATGCCACTAATACGAGGTTGGGGGAGAAAAGATGAGCAAGAGGACCAAGGATTCAAAATGGTGCAAGGGGAACACACTAATACAAAATGAGCAAGAAATTTCTCAATTCTTTGGGGGTGAAAATCAAATGCTGGGATTATAAAAGCACATAGGGGTTCCATAAATTAAAAAAAGCAGGGTTACAGTCTGACAACTCAAAAAAAAAAGAAATAAGTGTAAAAAACCTCTCCACATATAAGAAGAAAATAAAACATGTTAAAATAAGTAACTTGTTAACATTGAAAACCTCCGCTATATTAATAATATGAATAATAATAATAAAAGTTGAGTATCACAAAATATTGATGATATATATGTTAAGAAAGAGTTTTTTTGACAGGATAAACAATTATAATAATAATAATATTATTATTAGCCCTAAAAAGAAATTTCTGTAAATGGGAGCAATTTGATGATATGAAAATTGATTGATTATGTTATGTGATGCAATCTATATCAGAGTATGGAATAGAGTAGTAAAAAGAGGAGGAGAGGTAATTCATGGTTTTCAATCAAGGATATGATGATGGTGGTGTACAGGGATGAATGATAATAATAATTGTTTAAAGAGTACAGAGATTAATAAATAAAAATAATTGTGCAGCAGGGATAATAATAAAAAACAACAACGGTCATTGCTTGACTGAGCATCAAAGCTTTGAGCTTTGAAACATAGAAAGGAATATAATGGGAATGGGTGTTGTCGAAATGCAGGATTTTTTTTTGTAGTTGTATGTCCGAGCATACAATGAGAGAGAGAGAGAGTGTCCGAAAAAGGAGAATAAATGAATAAAAAGCACGAAAGAAGTCTGTTTATGGCACTGCGTTTACACGTGAAAAAGCTGGTTGAAGTAATCATCATCAGAGGGGTGGATTTTTCGAGAAATCAACTTTTCAGTTCTGAAACATCGGAGTCTGTGGCTAATTGTGGTTGGTAGTGGTGATGTAACTGGGCGTTGTTGCTAGATGTTATAACGCCACTTCGAGCCGGTTCCGCCAGTTGATATGGAGGGGAGTATTCATTGTCTTCTTCTTCGTCGTATGGCCGTATTTCGTCCTCTTCCCGCTGCCCGTTATTGTAAGAGGGCTGGGGAATGTGATGATAGCGTCCGTCGTTGCGAATGAGTTGTAGGGGGAGCCCACCATTCCCGCCGCCGCTTCCCCGCTTGTCCTCCTCAAAATCATGGTGTGGCTCTCTTCGCCGTTGGTTGCGGCGAGCCTGGAGCATGTTGTTGAAGGGATCAATGAAGAGTCGGCGAGGTCGGGATAGGAAGCCGGACTTGAGGCGTTTCCAGCCGGAGGAGAGGGAAGATTCTCTATGGATGCGGATGTGCGGCGGCGGGGGGTAGACCACGGAGGAAACCGGGGTTCCACATGGACTGAATGAGGATCGCATGGCCACATTGGGCGGGAACTGAAACATAAAACAACAAGAAAGCTCATTATTTGTGTGTTTCAACTGAATTTTTTTGTTCTTTATGTAGAACCATTTATTTTCAGAACTACTCTCAGATGGGTAATTGGTGATATTCGGAAACTTTTTTATGGAATGTAAATTTTGCTCTGTCAAGTGTATATTGAAAACGATTGCATCAAAAAACACTATAGTTAATTTATTTTCCTTCAAGATGACTTAATAGTTTTTTTAAACGACAGATTTGTTTTATGCGCTATTTTTAAATTAAGAATATTATGGCTCTAGATAACAATCCTCATATCAAAATAGGAGAAAAAAAGGATAATTCATATTTTATTATTCATAAATTGTGACTAAACATCATTACCAGGAAGAGACAAAAAATTGTTTAAATTTTTTTTTGACATAGATCACACATTTTAAAGTAGTAATCAGGAGTATTTTTCCTTACGTGGAATCTAAATGAAACATATGGCAGATTGGGTCTCGTTGATAGAAGCAGGATGACGTAACGATTTCAGACTCCGAGTTCCAGAACGGTTGATTGTCATTCAGGATATATTTGATCGAATGAAGAGAGGTATTCTAGTGCCGCCCGATAGCAGAATTGGTATTGATCTTCCGTCTGAACCATGGCTGGCCTTTGAGTCCTGAGTGAGCGCACGGTCTGGAAGGTGTCCACGACCCCTTCGTACTGGAGTCGCTCTAACACGATGCTTAAAGTAATGAAAACCCCGGTTCGGCCCACACCCGCACTGCAGTGCACGGATATGGGACCTCTTGGCCAAACTGCTCCTTTGTTTTGTGGACCTGGCCAATGAATTCGATGAAGCCGTCCCCTGACTTGGGTACGCCCTGCTCCGGCCAGTCCGTGAACTGGAACTGTCTTACTGTGCGGGACTGACCGTCGCGAGCATCCGTGACCTTAAATTCACGTAGCAGGTACTGAGGCATATTATACTCCGCAATGGGGTCCACCACGAAAAACTGGTAGCGGGCCGAACGGTCATTTGGCCAGTATTGAGCACACTTTTCCTGAAATTATAAATTAAATCAAATATGAGTGAATATTCATGACATAAGTCAAAGGGTTAAAGTTATGTCAGCAAGGAGGCTGTCACATGTTCTACTGAAAACCAGAACAAGAGTTAAAAAAACCTAATCAGTCTTTTAAAAAAAACGAAGAAACAAATTCATATGCTTAACAATATAATTAATTATCTTCTCTCTTCTTTGTACGCATTATTTCAATTAAAAGATATCTCATTTGAGCCATTATGATATTTCCAACTTAATATTAGATGGATTATAGTCCCGATCACTTTACGCCGAATGATTTTTTTATTTATTAAAAAAAATCCGAATCATCTCTCAATATCTACGTCATCAAAACAATTCATATAAAAACACAGAATGTTACTTTTTCTTTTTGACACACCTTTTATACATTTTCCTTGATGCCAAGAAACAAAGCATTTAATAAAATTTTAGCAAAAACGTACAAATATTCACAATTTTCATTGATGTGATTAAAAGTAATATCACACCTTCTTTTTACGAATGAATTTTGAGAACACATTTTTATAAACATGTACAATAACTATTTAATACGGGATCCTCTACATTTTCGTGAATAAACATGTAGACAAACCCTTTTCAAAACTTGATTATTTAATTATGAAAAATAAAGTGAAAATACGGGTATGCTGTTATATTTTATTTAGTATTTACCCTCCCCATCTCTCGTTGTTTGGTGAGCATGACGACTATCGTAGAGTTGTGCTCCCATAGCATGCGCCAAAAGTCTTCAATGGTCTCATTCAGGGGTCCTTGTGTTGCTATATAGGCGTTGCGATACCTATAGCCATCAATATAACTGGCGTTGATATAATCTGACCCTTCGACACCTGGAAAAATAAGAGGATGAATGAGATATTTGGTTATTACACAAATATGAGAATCCCTTATGTCTTGTTATGATTTGGTAATTGTTGAGACCTCCTTTGAGTCTTACACTTTTATAAAAGACAAAATATTAAAATTCGGTTCTTTTAGTATGTAACGTCCAGACTGACAGCCATAAATGAATAAGTTTCAATATACCTTAAGAAATACCTAACACGTTTTGGATGTTAGAAAACGTATATTTAAAATAAATTACATAACCCTTACTTTTATAGAAGTAAAAATGTTAAATTTATATTATTTGAGTATGTAACATCTGGACCTATAATAGATGTCAGTTAACACAATGTTGCAAGACTGTAGGCAATGACTAAATTTCACTAATTTTTTTTTGGCACACTCTGGATATTGAGACATCATATTTTGTTTTGTTAAAATATCAATTCCTTACCTCGAATAGGCTGAAGACAAACTCGAGAGGTTTCGAAGGGAAGAATATTAACAAGTCTATTTTTAAATTTATTGACAGGTAGATTCGCACTGAGGAATCGTGCAGGCTCTGCCTTGACATTGGAAAGCTTTTTAAACTCAATCTCCATCCCCGTAACGTTATCCCTGGCTCCGTTTGCATGAGGGTCTGTATGTGGTGATGAAGGTTTCGTGCTGAGACCTCCGTGTGGCCGCGAGAACGGCCTCCAGGAGGGCATCATGGATGAAGACGTACTGGTCCTCGGTTTGAACCATGTAATTCCGTTGTGCCGGAGGCAGGTCACGTGTCCGTAGACATCAATTGTCTTTTCATTTTGATCCGCTCTAGCATGGAGTCGATGACGATGAAGGCTCCCGTTCGGCCCACGCCAGCAGAGCAGTGCGTGATCATGGGACCTGCGTCTAGAGGGTTCATGGCATTGATCCGCCGGAGGAAGAGGAGGAAGGGTGCAGGGTGCTCAGGAACACCGTGATCAGGCCAGGCCGTGTACTGAAACTGTTTCACCTCACGACGATCAGTGAATCCCATCTAAAAATAAGGATTAATAAAGTGGGGTCAAAGGTCGAAATCACAAATGAGCTCTGTGCAATATATATGGACAAAGAAAGATAGGAAGGATATAAAAAATAAAGGGAGATAGGAAGAAAATAATTGATGGAAGGATGGAATGAAGTATTAAAACGAAGAGAGAAACAACCCACAGGAATCTTTAATTCAACCCCCAGGCCACATATGACTCCTAGAATGCCATGGTTGACCATCCCATACAAGGAACAACGTCATATTTAATTTTCAAATCATGTTGCAGATCTTATCGAACCCCCTAGTAGAGAAGTTACAATCAGCGGGCATTATTTTATGAGAAATCTCAAAATGACTGATATCAAACTCCTACTTGAAGTATGTATTCAGTAAACACTCAGCAATAACAATTACAAAAGTTTCAAGGACAAAAACAAAACACTACTTTCAGAGATCTGATGCCTTATTACAGGGGATTTTTTTAGTTTTTGGTGAAAAAATGAATGAGTTGTAGAGATGATTTTTTTTGATTTCCTCTAGGAAATGAAAGCATTTATGAAGTAGGTACTAAAGGGCTTATGTAGATTGATATCAAGTTCCAATGTTAAATATGTACATATTATTTATTAAACACACAATAAGCAAAAAATTAAATAATAAATAACTATATTAATGAATACTAAATAGGATTGAAAAAATAATTGCACCAATATTTTGTATTTGTTTATAGGCGAATGTTCTAGTCATTATAAAAATATATAAAAGCATATGGCCAATAAAATGGGACTAAGATTTTTAAGCTTTCTCTCGTAAATGTATTTTTTACTTATTTATAATAAAGCAAGTTTGATATTTATTCGCATCATTTCATAAGCTCAATAAAAAGGCGATTGCTTCATACTTCATTGTTTCATAAAAGTAATAAGTATATCGAAGAACCTCTTAGGCTTTTATCTCTTATACTTTCTATTTTAATCAATTTAAATAGCTTAAGGAAAAAGCATATAAGAATTCATGGAATAAAAAAGTGAATATGAGAATCTCTTATTTAAAAGAAACAACTTATTTGATAGTCTCTATTTTAATCATTTCTAATTCTCGCTTCAAAAACTTTAATAAAAAGTATTAAATTAATCAAAGAATTAGTTTATAATCTATTTATATTTCACATTTGTAATTTTCATATTAGCACAATGAGAAACTAACTCCTTAGGATGATGATTCATCCTTCATATGGCTTCATCCTCTATTAACTAATAATGATATATATATGACGTACAAAATAACAGTCTAAGAGGAACATGCATATTAAATGAGGAATTGCGGTGGGAGAGTTTTAAATTTGGTGGGCATTATTCAGGTAATAAGAAAAAAAGAAAAAACAACAACATGTAAATACCAACAAACAATTATTAAAAACATAATATTTGCGTGTAAGAAGCGCTTTTAATTTTTTATGGAATAAATTAGTTGTGTATAGGAGGAAACTAAGAATGAGAAGAGAGAGGAGCACAGGGTAGTTAACAAGCCTAATCGATATTTGTATAAAATAGGCATATATATATATATATTTACTTGCAAAAAAAGGGGGGGGAGGGGAGGGGGTGATTACATGGATCTACTACAACCTATTAGGGTATTTTATGCATGTTCCACGGGAATAAAAAAAGAAAATAAAGTATGGCAGCATGCTTTTCGAAGAAAAAATCAAATATAAGAAAAGGAGGGAAACAAAAGGAGTGGTTGCGTGATTTAAAGCAATTAAGTTCATTCTATAAGACTATATAGTAATAATGTTCCCTTTCAAAAGAATGGCCTTTTGGCCATCAATAAAGTTGAAGAATAACTCCATTCATGACCGACCTTCCTATAATTTCAAATAAAACTCACAAAAACCTTAGTTTTCAAAGTGGGCACAAATTAATGCATTACAACTCAATATATCAAAATTATGTGTCCTTCCAATTATTCAAAATTGTATTTGTATAACAATTGGGATCACTTCGGATTTGATATTTGGTTCTTTATAGAGAGTCGATAGAATATAGATTGATAGTACAAATTTTGAAATGGTAAGTGTGCAGATTGTCAGCATTGAATCATGGAAGTCTTATTTTAAAACTCGGTGTAGGACATTTTGCTAATTAAATATTTAGAATACATATCTCTATTTGTAGGTATCTTTTCCATCCCATCAAAATTGGTTGATGTGCTGATAGAATGATTGACTTTGATAAACAACAATATTTTCGGTAAGAGTTTTTTTTCGTCAATTAACTTCACTTCACATAACTGACACTTGTTGGCATGGAGGGATGCACCCTTGTCAATCACATCACGTCTGGTCATCAAACGCTGAAAGAGTTGTTCAGTAGGGGAAAGCAAATCTTTAATAAGGGTGTAGAAAGGATATTGAGGATATTACTCATTTCGTCGCCACAAACCTTACCCAGGAATCCCCCCCACGAGAGATAGAGAGACGGGGGGAACACAAAGGAAAATTAAGATGCACCAAGAACACAAAACGTGTGATAACTAAGGAGGTAAGGGACTAAGGATTTGCTTACATTCAAGGAACTCACTCGTTGGAGTTGAAATGTTCTTATGACATAGGTTGCTAGCTCCTGCGTATCCGTGAGCGTAACTGACATAACGCCGTAACTCTCTGTGCCCCGAGTGGGCCAGTACTGGTCACACTTAAGGCGAGCACGCTCCTCTAGCTTAGTGAGCATGACTATCGTAGATGACCTCTGCTCCCAAACCATTCTCCAAAAGTCCGCAAAGGTTTCGGGAAGGGGCCCTGCAATATAATAAGATGACCAAAAATTTCGTATTGTCCTTTAGGGTCTTTATAAATATGTCTCACCTGCGTCGCGATGTAGGCATTTTGTTTCCGATAGCCATCACAGTAGTTTGCATTGATGTAATCCGAGCCTGGAACTCCGTCTACCGGCTGAAGAACCACCCTTGAGTGATCGTAGGCAATGACATTGGCATATCGATTCTTGGGCTTGTTGATTTCCATGGAGGAATTGTCCCAAGTAAACTGTTGCCCTGGCTCAATGCTTTCATACTCCTGAGAAAACTTGAGGTTGTCATTGGACTTGAGGTCATCGATGCGGAGTCCCAGTTCGTTTACGGGTATGGGGGGATGGGACATCATTCCAGGGGTCTGGAAGTTGAGTCTACGAAGTTCGACGGGGTCAGAGGGGGGAGGCGGCGGTGGATAAGAGATGACGGCGCAGTTATTGTTTCCGGCCGCGGCAGTGTCGAAGCCGGACATAAGAGGCGTCATGACGGCACCTTGTTCCAGGCCGCCCACAAGCCCGTCGTCCCCTGCCAGGGCCTGCTTCGGGTTCTGTCGCCGTCTTCGGAGGACAACAATGAGAACGACCAGGAGTGCAAGGGCGATACCAGCAATGACGGGTCCCACGACCCATATCATGGAACCTGTGTCGTGGTTGGGCATGCCTTTAGGATTCTCTCCATTGTACATGTCCCTTCCGGGTCTTGGGCGCTGGGGTGGAGGTCCAGGGGGTTCTTGGGTCATCCCAAGAGAGAGCTCTGGCGAAAAGGGACTGGAGGTGTACAGATGCTTTTGAGGGGTGTCCACATAAGCTCGAACAAATATCTTGTACATTTTCTCCTCTTCCAATTTCCGGTTGATGAATCCCTCGTGATTTTCTCCATTTCCTAGAACAAATGTGTATGGGATAGCCCGTTGGAGGAACTTGGCAGCAATATAAGGATCGTCTTCCTCGCCTCGCTTCCTTTTTGAATTAGCTACAAGGTCAACGGTGTCATATTGATCCGGATACTTCACAGTAGACGAATTACTGTTGGGGATGACGACCAAGTAGTAGTGGGAGATGGGGCCATACTCCTCTGAGGCTTGTGGCAGGAAAACCGTTAGTTCGCCTTTGTTTCGCTTTCTAACTCCGTAGAAATCAGGCTTAACCATGGGTTGAGGCGCTGCCATTTGAGTAGTGACTGTAATTTTGGCCGGAGGTCGATATCGTCGATCAGATGGAATGGCTGTCACATTCACATGATAGGTGGTAAAGGGGCTCAAGTCCTTAATGACGTACTCAGTGGTCTTAGGGGATACGAGGATGGTAATTGTAGGTATGGTGGCGGACTGAGTGATGCCCTGTGCATCCACAAATTCCTTATATGCATTGTAGGATATTTTGTAGTTTATGGGAGTAAGATGAATGGGTTGGCCCCAACTGAGTGTCATTGTGTGCGTAGTTACATCCCGAGCTCTTAGATTGACAACAACGTCCCGAGGACGAACTTTGACATTGATACGCTGAGAGAGGCGACCTAGACCTTCATGGGTTCGAGCAGCCACAGCCACAGCGTAGCGAGCATCACTTTCTAAATTAATGAGGTCTGCTGAAGTAACGAGTCCCACTGTTTTCCGTTGCCACTTATCTAAATCATCCACTTCTGTCATGGTATAGAATATTTCGTAGCCAATGACCTTGGTTCGTAGGGGAACCGCCTCCCACCAGACCTCGATGGAAGAACCAGAAGTTGCCATGGCCTGAACGTTAAGTGGAGCACGGATGATGTTTCGATCAGTGCGAAAGGAGACTTGCGTACTCCAGGGTCCATATCCCTTACGCGTATTTGCTCGGACACTGAACTTGTACTCTGTGTTATCTTCGAGGTTCGCAAAGACCGTTTTCCTTTCTGTGGTAGAGCGGATCCGCTTCTCATCCGGAGATATGGCCTTCCAAAACTGTATGTCATACATGGTGATTGGCCGTTTCGAGATTCCTCAGGCGGGGCATCGTAAGATATTTCTATGACGTCGGGGGTCTGAAATCGGGTCGTGATATTCTTTGGGGCATCTGTAGGAACGCCTTCTGGGGTTAGATAGGGCTTGATGGCCTCTTGGCCCGCACCAACTTTGTTGATGCCAGCTACTCGGAACTCGTACTCGATCCCTTTCTCCAGATTAGAGATTTCTTGATGTTGTACATCTTTGTCTGTGATAAGAATTTCTGTGAGCTTGTAGCCGCGACGACCATAGCGAACGCGATAGCCTTTGAGTTCGCCATAAGTTTCCACAGGCTTCGTCCATTCAATGTCCATTGTGATGGTGGGATCTTTTTTAATGAGACTGTAAATGGGGAAGAGATCATTATTTCTAAGTTAAGTTTGTTCCTAAGTCAAATTTATTTACATACTTATAAGTAGCTGGCAAAATATAAATTATGATAAAAAGAACAGCGTTAGCTAAGAAGTATGAATGATGAGGGCACAGGTTTTCATTCGAAAAAGTATCCTTTGTTTAATGCAATAGCTTGTTAATAACCTTATGGATGCAATTGAATCGAATTAATTAGTCAAAAAATGTACTACAAATTAAGTGGTTGCAAATGCTTCACTTCTAAGCAAACTTAGGGCAGTTTCAATAAAAACAGATAAATATACACCAAATATAAAAATTGAAGAAATTAAATAGACAATTAGTCAAATTAATAAAATATCGATAGGTGTTTGCGTATAAAGAGAGTGAATCCATAAAAACAACCCGACAATCAATAAACAAAGCGTATCTTTACAGCCTTTTCGACCTATTTAGATCTTTATTTCTATGTCAAGCTTTTTTGCACCCATTCGTAGGCTTGTGACTAAAAGAGAAAGCTACAGGGTCAAGGTCACCAGCGTTGGACCCTATAGCAACCTTTCGTAGGCTTATTACTAAAAGAAAAAGCAGTAGGGTCAAAGGTCACCACCGTTTGAATAAAATTATATCTCCCCTTACTTGATCTCAATGTTAGGTCTCGAAGGAACCCCGCCAGGAGTTTTGACTTTAGCAGGTTTGCTCCGTGTACCATCTCCTTTCCGTGTAAGCGCGGCCACCTGAATAAAGTACCGCGTGTCCGGCTGAAGCCCCGTGACGTTAAACTCCGTTTCCTTTCCATTCCCAGTATTGAATCTGAGAGGCATTGTGTAGTATTCGGACTCCTGTTGTTGAGAAAAAGGAAAAGAAAGAAAGGAATTAATTATGGGGGGGGGATGTTATTGCTATTTGATTGTACATATGAAAACTGAAGAAAAATGAATGGGAGGAGGGGGATAGTAGCCCTCTTGCCAATTGGAATACTTTTATTTCTCTTCATAGCATAGTATGCTATCCACCTTTGTGTGTGTATGTTGTATTATGATTAATATCATATATGCTTGCTTGAACAGGGATGCATTAAGCAAATCGAGTATAGTTTTTCATTGTTTATGTTATTTGCTACAATTATTCAAGCAAAATAAATAGATTAAATGCTATTAATTATTATTATTATTATTGTTAGTCTATAAGATGAACAAAAGAACCATACAAATTACAAAACATATTTATTTTTCTATCATCCTTGACATTTGATGAGCGATTTGATATTACAAATGATAGAAAGCCTACTGAAAGGAGAGTAATTTGAATTTTTGTGCGGGAAAATACTGGCTAAACAGTTAGTGAGATCACAAACAGAACCAATTATTTTTTGGCATCACCCTGAGTTATAATAGAAAAAAGGAAAAACAATATTATATGCAATTATTATAATGTATTCTTTCGATGGTCATTTGTATCCATGAAGTGATCAGAAAGAGTAGATTCTCTACAAATCCCTTTTCAACAATCCTGTTACAATAAATAGTATTTGCAGCTGAATTGCTTCAAGAAGTTGCTCAAAAATAACTTCCTCATTTAATCTGCACTGATTTATTTTAAAATACTATACTACTTAGAAAACTATGATTAAAACCATAAGTATTAAAAAACTATTATTAAAAGCTTTGATAGAATACTTTAATATCCAGAAAAAAAAATTATAACGAGCTATGAAAGTAGAAACATATTACGTAAAACTAATATATTTCCTTCAAATTTAATATTTGTCTTAAATAAAAAAAACAGGTATGAAAAATATATATGCATTCTTTTAACTTCTCTATGACATAAAAAACGAACTTACAGAGCTCTTAGGTTTGACATAGATTTGGTATCCTCGGATAACTCCGTTCTTATCGTCATCATTGGGTGGATCCCAGTTGACCTGCACGGAGCTGGAGTTAATAGCAAGGGCTCGAACATTTAGGGGTTCTCCTGGGACTATAAAGAACAAAAGAGAAATAAAGACAATGAGAATACACAGACAACTTAATAATAATAATTCAGATCCTGTCACTGCGTTGACGTCCAAAGAACAACAAAGGAAACTGATTCTTCTTTGATATGATAGAAAGAGAGAGAGAGAGAGAGATAGACATAAATATTACATGATATTGGGTTAGTAGTAAGGGTGTTAAAACTACAGAAAGAGACAGTTTATAACGACTTTTTATTACTGGATATGACTTAAGATACGTCTAATAAATATAAGGTATGGTGAACAAAGTCTAGTGTGACGTCCCGAAGAAACTATGTTCAAAAGTAAATTCTGTTTTAGATGATGACGTCATAGGTAGGTGGCATTCTTGTGGCCACATTATGTTTATTAAGAGCCGAGGTACATGTTTTGTTTGTTCCAGCTTCAATTAATGCACAATTAGTTAACCTTTGAATACTCCTTGCAAACTCATTCATTCAATTTTCTGACTTTTAATTAAGTATAATGGCTGGGGCAAAAAGGGGGTTACCATCAATTTCCATTGCAGACTTCATTTAAAGATTCGAAAAAGGTATTTTTGTACATGATTCTCATAATTTATATTAAGGAGCTTCAGGTTTTATGAGGATCCCTTATCACTTTATCTAAAATGCAATCAGTAATTAATAAATATCATGAAAAACAAAAAAAAAAACAAGCAATTTAGTATTAAATAGTTGTTTGGGATATTGGTAGTTATACTCAAGAATATATTTCTGTTTGATTGCACTTATTTTAGTTAATTCTGTATCAAAAAAGTCAATAACGGACTGAGTCTAAATATATATATTGATTGAAAACATCTAAAATTCAAACAAATAAAATTATTATTGCCGTTTATTATGAAAGACTGAAATAAATTTAAAATGACCAAAAAACTTATATTTTATATCTGCCCCTGCCTTCGATATGTTAATTAAAACAGATGAGAACCCTTGCAGACGTATGTTTCTTTATTGAGTGATGAAGATATTATTTTAAAGTCTCATTTAAATCAATCCAAAATTTCACAGTCTCTCTTGTATATATTCATATTCCAATTTATATACCGGGTGCGTGGTAATTCCGCGGATGTGATTTTGAACGGCTAAAACTCTTAAAATACTTGACAATTGGACAAATTATAATTTAAGAGAAGTCGCGTGAGGAAATCTTAGATATTTTCCGTTTTTTACCGTTTGTTCCTAGGTTACTTCAGACCAAAACAAACAACATTTGGTGATCGAAGGTAAAAATGGAGGCTTTCCGTAAGAAAATAGTAGAGAGAATTGAGGCTGGAGACAAGCTCAAGGACATCGCCATGAGGTTTTCCATAAACGTGAAGACTGTTTACAAGGTCAGGGACATGATGAAAAATGGAGATACCAGTTTCAAAGACAAAAAACGACCAGGAAGTTCAAAGACAACTCGAACTTTAGCAAAATTGAAGAAACCAGGGCACTCATCGCACAAGATCCATCAACGTCCATTAGGAGGCTCTCCAGGGAGATGAAGGTGCCTGAAAAAACCATGAGAGAGCTCTTGAAGGAGGACTTGGGTCTGAAAAGCTTGGCCAAGACGAGGGTGCAGATGTTAATCTCTCTTCAACGTGAAAAGAGGGTGGATAGATGCCGAAAAATCAAGAATTTTATAAAGAAGGATCTTAAGGGACGCATTATTGTCTTCAGTGATGAGAAGACATTTTCTGTGGACAAATACACCAACAGGCGAAATGACAGGTACATCAGCACCTCCACAAAGACTGCTGACCCTGAGATCAGGTTCGTGCCAAGGTCCAAGCACCCCCAAAAGGCGATGATGCTAGGCTTCGTGGGCTCAGATGGTAAGGCCTTTCCTCCAATTTGGTTTGATGGGTCTGTCAATGCCACCACGTACCAGAAGGCCCTTGTAAAGCATGTCTTCCCTGTCCTAGAGGCCACCTACGGGCATAACGGGTACATCTGGACTCAAGATGGGACCCCTGCCCACACCAGCAAGGCCATCCGGAAGTACCTCGAGAACAAACTGGGATCCAAGGGAGTCTGGTCCAAAGAAATGTGGCCTCCCTCATCTCCGAACCTGAACCCCCTGGATTTCTCCATGTGGCAGCACATTGAGAACAAGGCTTGTGGAGTCTACCACAGCAACATCAGTGACCTAAAAGCTATTGTCAATGATGTCTGGGCTGCCATGGATGAGACCTTCATCAGGAAGTCCTGCTCCGACTTCAGGAAGCGCCTCAACCTCTGTATTGATGCTGAAGGGTCCATTTTCGAGAAATGAAATTTAAATTGTAATAGTTTCAAATGATATTTCTGAAATATAAAGCTACTTGCCCAAGAAAAACGTCTGGGACACCTTTTGTGTTGCGCAAAAAAAAGTCCGCGGAATTACCACGCACCCGGTATGTAGCAGAGAAAGTAAGCCAAACAATTATTTCTTAATATTACCATGGAAAGCTTATGCTTCGATCCGTTTACGAAAAGCTAAAAAAGAGCTTTAATGCACATCTAACTAATAAAAAATGCAAATGAATCCAAATAGAATAAATAAGTTATTTTTGGATAAAGTATTTACATCATGTTCAGTTATGTCAAGTATTAAATATAAAAATAAGATCAAGTCACACCATGGATTTTTATAATCAATAGCCCTACATGCTTATAAATATTGCTTTTATAAATTATTCCTAACCTACTATTTAATCTTTTTTAATACATTTTTAACGCTATAATGCATACTCATATCTACAAGGATGCAATAAACCAGTGTCATTTAGAGCGTGGACCCTGTATATATTTATATATATATATAGGTAATAGCCTCGAATAATAGTTTTCTAATCATCATAGCTATCCATACTATAAACTGTTTTTATCTTATTGCCTGAGATGATCATTTTTTGAGATGACGGTTATAATTTTCAAGTTTTAATTTATTTTGCAACTATTAAAAAAACAAAAACAACGTTCATTAAGTTTTGTTTAGAGATTATTTCAGTGACTAAAGGATGTAATTGTGCTTTCACTTTTATAATATCAGGAGTCAGTGCTCAAATAATGTTTTATGATATTAACATTTATCTCTATGGCAATATTATCAAACATACACATGTGGAGATCGCAAAGATATATAGTAAGCAAACGTCGTAGGTTTTAATCATTTTGAGGCTACAAAATTAGTAATTAGTTGTGAGAGATTACAAAACAAATATCTATCGAAGCAGTTTGTTAGTTACAGATTACCTTTGTTCAGAAGAATGCAAGCGCAAATGACCATCATCTACCTACATAATTGATGAAACCCTATTTATTTGAATAAGCAAAAGGCCTAAATATGTACCAAACTTCTCGAAAAACATATCAGCCTCTATAGTGAAGAATCCTCATTCATTTAACCCCGCCAAATTAATAGCTGACTCTGTTGCTGGCATTAGTTTTTTTTGTTTCAACATAGCCCTCAAAAGAAAATATAAAAAGCATAGGCTTCTTCAACCCATTGTTATATATTTATGAGCTCATGAAAACCCCCACATATTTTATTCGCCATAAAATATAACAAAACCAAATTCCTTCATAAAAAGAGAATTTATTAAAAACTGATCTCTTTGTTGTTCTTGATGTTATTTTTGTTGTTGATAGATAAATTAATAATAATAAAAATATATTTTCCTTCATTCATTGAAAGAGGATTCAAAAAAGGCGGCGAGTGGATTATAATACAAGCATAATAATAACAATAATAAAGAGAATCCACAAAAGAGAAGGTTGTATTATTATTAATATTGCTATTCTTCTTCAAACAGCAAATATATATATTTGAAATAAACCATAAACATTTTGTTAGGTATTCCTTCTCTTCTTCTTGAGCTTTTCTAGGGAGAAACGAGAGCAGGAGAGAGAGAGAGAGAGGAAGGTGGGTAGAACCATCGTAGAAGGATAGAAAGCAGGTATGAAGAAGCCTCCTTTATTCCATTTATTTCCTCTCTTTTCCCCTTACTATTATATTATTAAATACTTTTCTCCATTTCCTATGCATAAAATATGTATATCGGCCTCCATTTTGTGCCGCGAAAATTTGAATGGCTCAGGGGGGGGGGGGGGGGGTATCAGATTTGATTCTATGATGGACTATCAAAACTACTTTGTGAAGGAAATGTGAGCGCCGATAAATACTCATGAGACATTGCAGTTATGTACTTTTAACAGTACATTGCTCAAGAACCTGTATTCGCTCCAAGTAGCCAACCATTAAAGATAGTATAGATATATATGTGCTTCTTATCTACACATCACTTTCAATGTAGTAAATGTGTTCAGTCAGTTTAAAAAAAAACCATCAATATGGTTCCAAGCAAAGGCGGACATATAATTAATTATTCAAAAACAAAATAATTATAACCGTAGTTCGGACTTTTTACTTATCAATTTCTCGTTTGCCAACAAGTATTTCTTTATATAAAAATTGTTTTTTTTAAATCCGAAACCCAAAAGGACCATCTCTGATCATCCCTTGGAGGAAATCCAAAGCCAGAGTGAGCAACTACGAGAACAACGCTCTTTTTCTTTCGAGCCATCCCATTACAGAGTCAGGAACCATTAGGAACCATTTATTCATATGAATGATAATAGTGTATTAATATCCTTTTAAAGAAAAAGGAGAAGAAAAAAAGAGGTTGCCGTGACGTCATTAATGCCATGAAAACACTTTTTTTTGTAAATAGAGGCAGCAATTCATCATAAAAGCAACATTTAAGTAATGAAGCCTTGCTTTATTAAGGTTTATGCATAATAAAAGGTGGTGGGGTTGTTGTTGAGTTGGGGGGAGGAGAAAGAGAGAAAGGTGCTAGCACATTAAATGACTCAAATAAGCTTCATGCAAGACACTAGATATACTCTACATACAAATGATTTCCTCGTTATATATGTGGTTACTTATACACAAAATGAACTAAGACAAAAAAACACTTCTACAGAAAAAGAGGATCTTCCCTTCTTCTCGTGATCTTCTTGCATTCTACACATTATATGTCATCGGCCAATTTAATAACTGGATACTTAACAGGAAAGAATATATAAGTCCATTTAACTCGACTTTGCCACTTGGTCAAAACATGAAGTAGTCTTGGGAATAGAAAAAAGGATATCCTGCAATACATGCCCAGCGATATAGCTAGTAGCCTATCTTATGTTTCATAAAAAGTAGTTCCTTAAAGTGACGTCACTGAAGAAACCATTTTTCATTTCCCCTTTTTTCTCCCCCTCTAAACTAGGTATTTTGACGTCTCAAGGGATAATGATTACTCCTTTCTTCTCTCCTTTATTTCATCAGCTGCCTCCTTGAGCATTGATCTTCACTTATCTTATTTTGTATATTATTAATCCAGTTATTATAATGGTCTGTGGTCCTGTCCAACAAGTAACATGGGGTAAACACATTATTCAATGCAAGGTCAAATATATTGCCAGTCATCATTATTAGTGCATGTTTATGCAACTATGAATGAAATTCATTGAAAATCTAAGCAAAAAGAAAACCCCACAGGTAAATAAAAGCAACCTTCTTATGACGTCAATTGTTCAATTTGGAATAGCTATTCTCTAAGAAAACGTTAGTTTTTATGCAATCATTGTAGTGGCACTACTTCCATGAAAACTAATATATGAATGGATCTTATTATTGAAGTTTTCTTCTATTGCTATGAAGGTGCTTGTAATGCAAAAACGATACGTTAACCCGCCTAGACTTTAATTCTTAAAATGCGTACTCTTTTTTAATAGGAAAAAACAATAAACAATTTAACATCTAAGCAATGAAAACGGAGAAAACAAAGTTAATATTACTATTATCGGTTTAACTTTTCTATTGATCCAAAGGTAAGAAATATAATTTGCTTACGTCATAATGACTTAGCCTTCCACGATTACAATTCCTCATTTACTGAGATCTAATAATTAAAAACCTTGACCATTATTCTTCAAAACTCGAAATTTGAAAAGCTATTTGAATTATCCATAATATTATGATGAATAAGCAGTAGCTGACGAAGGATCTTCATTTGAGTAAAGAGTTATTATAGTAAAGGCTGGTCGGCCTATAACCTTTTAATATTTATGAACTCGTAAAAAAATTAAGGGGATTTCATGCAGAAGACATTTTAGGTGTGAGATACAAGGAATATTTATGTTGAGTGTATGTGTGAGAAGATGTTTGTTGCTTTTTACATAAAAATGTAAGACAAACGTCTGAGAGGAGTTTCGACCTGCAGCCTCCATATATATCATTACTTACTGTAAACGGCTGTTGAGTTTTTTTGGTGAATGCAGAATAGAGGAGATGTTGATGATGAAGAAGTTGAATTAGATAGGTTTATTTTTTTGTTTTGTTACACAGAAAGAGAGAGAAAGAGAAAGGGATGGAAAGATATAAAAAGCGTTAAAACGAAGAAGGAATTATTGCCAAAAAAGAACAGCGTGACTCTTTTTCAAAACTATTCATCCAGGAAAACAGAGGTAGAAAAAGGAAAATAAAGCCATCAGTGCCGTGTTTATAATGACAAAGGCTTTTTAAAGAGGGTGTTGGAAGAGAGTCAAGGATCATCTGGGGCTGGTAGGCTCCTCATTTCACTAAGATGCCAAATGAGACTCCATTTTGAATGAAGACGGAATGCGAGAGATCTTGACAACGCCTACAACTACAAAGCAAGAGTTGTCTTGGATAACAGATTTGGGATTCATATATGATTGGGATATCATTGATTGATGATCGTTCAAAATGTAAAATGGTTTAAAGTTCTTGGACTATTTGACTTCATCATTTAAATATTATTTTTAAAGTCTAAAAGTCAATCATTAACTTAATGTAAAAAAATAGATATATTACTTTAATTAGATGGTAACATGAGCTTCACTAAAATTTTAAAACCATTTATTTGTAGAAATTGTAGAGATCTCAATTTTGAGTCTAAAAAAAATATTTCGTCACAGAATCCCAAAACCCTGGACTCCCCCTTCCTTCTCTTCCAAGATCATCCTTTCACTCATTATGTCAGCACACACGGCATCACATATATGTATACGTATTGTAAGCGGAGGGTGTATAGCAACACTGCTACAACTGATAGTTTTGAACAATTACAATAAGCTTTTTGGTTTACCTTATTCTTGGGAAAACGAGTCTTATGAGAGAGGATAGAGAGTGGGATAATAGGCGGGAAAGGATTCGAATACTGTCCCTACCATATAATTGCCCAGTGAAGAGAACGATTAGCAGTGACGAGAGCCTCATTTTATGAAATAGTAATTTTCGCCTTAATAAGTATTACCATAATTACTTGCACCCTTTAACAATCCTCTAGACTGTTAAATATAAACAAAAACAAATTGACCACATTATTTTTCCAAAGAGAAAAAACTTGCTTAAGTTCAAAGCAAAGCTATACACAATTCCATGTTTTCATTATAGTGAAACGTACGTCATTTTATATAATTATTCATGACGTATCAAAAATACATTGAAGCAATAGATTTTGATGACGACAGCGGGGGGAAACACATAACAAAATGTTATTCTTCCCCCTTGTCCATGTGACGCCATTAAAATGGCTGAAAAGCGAAAAGGTAATAAGGATTAGTTTTTCACTTATTCGTGGTTAGATCCTCTTGATTGAACATATGTAATATGACAATCAAATACATAAATATATGTGACTATATCATACCTTTTCCCTCTTGCATACTGTAACCCCCCTCCCATCGGGGAAACTTTTCTATTCATGTGGATATGTAAATATATATATATATATATATATATATACAACAAAGCTCTCTGTCACTCAAAGTTTTTTCTCTCTCCAAAAGTACCACCACAATAAAGAAATATCCAATTATAATTACAAGGTGTCTTTAATTAATGGTGGTACTTGTATGAATAATATGAGGGATAAGGACCAAATTGTAGAGACAGAAACGAATCCATAAAGCATAAAGTAACAAAAGCGTGTAGTTTATGTTTTTTTTTTCTGATATTTTGACGTTGTTGCTGCTCCTGCTGAAAATGTGCACATGAAGGTTTTTCAAATAAAGAAATAATTAGAAAGGAAATAATAATAATAATAAAAGCAATATATAGAATGGTTCTTATGAAGCATGCAAATATTTGTTATTTTACAAGTTGAATAGCCTCATTTGAGGGTGGATCCAGAATGATTGTTTTGTGTGTGTGAGTCTCGCTCAGCAAAAGCGGTACGTAGGAAGGAAAGACAGGCGCAAATTGAAAAATCAAAAAGACTTTTTCGTGCAAGAAAATTAACACACAAAAAAGGAAGAAAAAACCATAGTTGACTCCCTCGTAGAGTTTTCGCGAATTGACCTTACAGCGAGTCGAGAGGAAAGGGAGAGGTTGCGATAATAAAACTCATTCCTTGACAATTTCCGTAGAATATACTACTACCCCTTCTTCTACATCCTAAGAATATTTCATGAATTACTGTTATTTCTTCCTCGTTGTTGGATATGTTAGTGATCCCTGTACACGCGACAAAACAGAATTAAAGTGAGACGTATTAAGACCTTACCATCTTCATCCGTCCTCACAACAACGGGATAAGAAACGGGGCCGTCTCCTACGGAAGTGCCGGCAAGCATCCAGAGTCTATACTCTGTAAACTTCCTAAGTTCGTCAATGACGTATTCCCGTGCCTCTGGGTTCTTGATTTCGATCATGGTGGCCTCTGAGTCGGGGCGTGCGGAGGGAACGTAGTAAATCTCATAGTAAGTGATTTTCCCGTTCCGTTTCCCTAGAGGAGGTGGACTCCAAACGACCCGAAGGCTAGTGGAGGACTCGGCATAGGCCTTCACCAGGTCGGGTGGGGCTCCAGGAACTAAATAATGTAGTGGAGGGTCAGTTAATTTATAGGAAGGGGAACACAGCTGATGGGGGAAACGACGGCACAACACGGACGAAGATCCTGTTTTTTCTCTTTCTAGTTCGTTTGTTTTTGCAGCAAGGCAAAATCCTTTAAATCTCTCAGACGTATGTTTATATTTATTTGAAATTACTTGCTATCATTCAAAAATGTGTGCAAAAAGGGAGGGTGCAGTGATCGTCTTTCAATAAAACATGGCCGGATTAAGTCTGAGTTTTTTAAGGCCCAAGTGCAAAGTGATATATGATTTTAATGAGGGGGGAATACCTCTTTAGGTTAAGTGCCAAGGGTTTAAGTGTGCTTTGTGTGATTGTGTGCATGATTATTCATTAAAGTGCCAGGATGAATTTAAAATCAATACAAAACTTACCGTACACTGTTTGAGAAAAAAATATAACAAAAACAGCTGTCCCTACTTACCATATTGTTCTGTTCTAACTGCGATGGGTGGCGTTGTGGCACCCTCACCTCTTCGGCTCTTGGCAGCAAGCCAAACGTGATAGAGGGTGTTGGGATAAAGGCCTTCCAAAGTAAAGTTTGTAACAACGTCAAGGGTTTGTGGTTTTGAAACTAAAGACATTCAAGAGAAAAAGGGGGAAGAAATAGGGAAATCATGAATGTATATTCCGAAAAAAATATGTTGCATATGTATTATATTATTTATCACCTAAAATTTAGGCACACCTCCAATGTGACAATACTTTGAATTATCCGGACAATATTCTACTACACTAGCTTCATAAAGGTTCAACACTGGGTTTATTTACGTAATAATTAAAAAAGTTATAAGCCAACAACTTATAATTTTAATTTCATGTACCCTACACAAAGAAGGCACTTAGTTGGATTTCTATTGCAGTTCCAAATAGCTCAAAAGAGGCTCAGCTCTACCACCACTAAGCGCCAACTTCCATCATTCAGTTTGTTATTGCTTTAATTTATTCTTTACAATAAACGCAATCTTGAAATTTAATAAATTAAACCTTGAGTTTCAAATCAAATGTTCATCGGTTTCAAGAAGACCCAATAATGTGTCAGCTATTCAAGGAGAATTCGTCAGCTAACTAGTCATAATCCTTCATAATAGTACTTATTATCCCTCCTTACATCACTGGTGAAGGTATCATTCCAGTATAGCTCGTAGGAGACGATGTTTTCTCCAGAGTGGGAAGGGCTAGACCAGGCCAACGTCATGGTTGTCGCCCGAGCTTCTGTTACTCTAAAGTTGGATGGTTGACTGGGCACCCCCTGCTGGGTCTTGACCTGAACAGGATCCGAGGGCGGTCCTGGGCCAATGGCCGTATAGGCCTCTACTTTGATAGTGTAAATGGTGTGGGGAATGAGATCCGAAATGGTGGTGAGCTTGTTGTTGTCCACAAACTGGACTCCCATTGGGAGAGGGAGAGGCTTGGGTTGGTGGTATAGTAGACCTTGTAGCCCGTGATTTGACCGTTGTTGGCCTGGGGCTCGTCCCATTGGATGACCATGGTGCTGGAGCTAAGGGGTCGAACCTTCACATTACGAGGAGCAGAGCCAGGCTCTAAAAATAAAACAAAAACCCAATCTAATTAACTGTTTCTGCACTAAGCAATATATACCGGTACTCCATGATGGCAAATAAACGACATAAACAAATATCCAGTGATGATGTCATAGTACCTATGTATATATTCTTTTTCTATTTTTGACATTAATTATTTATATTTCTATATTTTGGAAAAGTATTCATCAACTAAAGGACTGGCAATTTAAGCCCACAATTGTATAACTTATATTTAGTACTTTTGTAACCCATTTCAACTTCTCCGCATTCAAATGACCAGTCAAACCGACTTATTTACCACAAAAACCTACAAAACTGTACAGAATTAATAAATCAACACAAACGAGAAAAACCTTTTTTATAATGATGACTTCTTTTAAACAAAAATTAATTAATTATTGGAAATCAAACGTAGATTTCTCTATATAATATGTGGTATTTAGATTCGAAGAACAAAAGGCATATACAGAATATTAAATACAAGAAATGATAGTTATAAAAATATATACAAGACGTCATCACTGTTCGCCTTTTGTTTAGAACTACTTTACTTCTTACGTCGTTATGAAGGAACCCCCTTCCTTGATAATTTGGGACCATAAAAAGGTTGTTCATCCACATTCACCAAAAACGTGATTTTTGTATGTGATGCAACTATTTTCTTTATTTTTCCACGTCCGATAGTCAGGGCTATGATCCATTTATTGACAAATATAAGCCGATTATTTATGTTGAGTATGAACAATTAATAATGGGTGAGATAGGAGGAGTCACTTCAAAGGATTTGTAAATGACATGAATCGAGGCTCATGGAGAAGAGACAATCTTACAAATGGATTTCTTCTCTCTGAACCACTGACGGTCAATTCTCAACAGTGAATACCATCATGCATAATGCTTTTTTATTGTTCCTTTTCTTTGCATCAAAACCTTTTATGAAAAACACCATGGATATATCTATTTTATATTAAGAACTTTACTTACTTTTCCCAGAGTCCCGGCCATCTAAAAGGAGTATCCATGAAAAGAAGATAAAATGAGATAAAAGGGGACATTACTTTGCATTTATATCGAAATAACTTTATGGTTATTTACTATGTCGCTTTAATCTAACATAAAAAATATATTTTTATATGTATAGGTTTTATTTCTTCTTCTCTGCCTTTTCTCCACTAAAAGGGGAATAAAAATTGGTCAAAAGGCTTTTAAAGTCCTATCATGATGTCCTTTCTCTCAATACAGTCATTTATGAATGACTATGTATATGTACAAAACCATATACTATGTACTATTAAATATAGAATTGCCTGTTTCTCCTCATACCCCTGTTCTTCTTCTCCTTCTGTGAGAAGGAAAAACTTTATCGTCATAGCATCATGCATATAAACATATGCATGTCTGCAACTTTTTATTCAATGGCTTATTCATCTTAGATTATTATAGCAAAAATAATATTTTATATGCATATGACTTCAATATCAAATCATATAATATCTTCTTTTGATTCTTGCTTTGAAGTACAGCTCTACAACTGCTCTCTGTTTTAAATAAGGCAGTCATATAGTTAAATGATAGGGAATAACTCTGATCATCCTTTCAAATAATATATAGATGATTATTATATTATTAAATTGATTACTTAGATTCGTATTATAAAGTGGTTATTTCCATTGACTGGAGTCCATACATTGAGTCTTATATTACAGGAGATAAATTGATTAATTCAATGCTTATTTAAATGAAGGTATTGAATAGCGAATCATCAATGAGATGCATTCATTTATATCGTTGTAATAGATAGATAAACTCAATGGTTTAATTGTACCGATGTGACGATGCAGGGCCTTATTGAAAATGTACTAGGAAGGAGGAAAAGTACTTTTTCTCTAATATATAAGGTGATTGGCATTGAAATGACAGCCTATGAAGTAAATATTAAGTACGGACTGATTTTACATATTTCAAAAATATGGTTATTGCCAGCTTCTTCGGCTAATTCTTCCATAACTTATTGCTTCATTAGAGCTTGCAATGTATTACGCCCTCACTTACCTGTCTCTCCAGTTGTGGCCACAACGGGTGTAGAGGACTCTCCACGGCCAACGTTGTTGACAGCCAAAATAACAAACTCATACTCAGTAAAGGGACTAAGCCCTCGGATATCATAGAAATCTGTGATGATCCCAGACACTTCCTTGTAGTCCCACGAGGCCAGTTTAGGTTTGTACTGAATAGTATAGTACATGACTTCCGCGTTATTCCCGGGATATGACCATGAGAGCCGTACCGTGGTGGGCGTGACGTCCGTCAGCCGAACGTTAGTTGGAGCTCGGGCCGGGCCTGGACCTGGACGAGGGTGGTATGCTCGATAATCCCTAGTTTGCTCGCAGCGACGCAGGTGTAATTGGCGGACTCGGAGATGTCTCGTAGCTGTAGAACATTTCGTCCAATTGGTGGCGTAAGGGCAGACATGTCTTGGGAGCCCTTTCGCCACTTGACATAGGGCATGGGGCTCCCCACGCCCACGCAGGTCAGGTTGAGGGAGGAGCCCATCATGACGTTGTAAACGTCGTCGGGTTTGAACAGAAAAAGTGGGCGGGACGCGGCGGACGCGAACGTAGACCTGAGCTGCGTAGGAGTACTGAGTGCCCACGGAGTTCTCCGCCACGCACTCGTACTTACCCTGGTCGGATTCTTGGCTGTCCTTGATCTGAAGAGAACCTGAAGGACAAAATTAAGGATGGAAGTGAAAAGGAATGTTCAAAAAGTGAAGTCCTTTAAATTAACTCAGTTGATAAGATGCTATTTAAAAAAAAAATAATAATAATACTCAACTATACTAAAATAAAACTAAAACTTATTAGAACAAGTTAAAATTGATGGGAAAATAAATATACCATCCATGATTTTATCAACTTTGAGCAACTATTAACAAAGTCAACCTCAACTGTTTTCATACTTTCTATATAACATTAGTGTCAATCATTACCATACGTTTATTTAGAGTGCTATCCAAATATACTAAGAGAAAGGGGGGAGGGGGATAGTTGAAGGTGATGACTTATTTATAAAAGGACTTCATAAAAGTACATCCCCAAAAATATTTTATTTTCTTTCTCCCAAAAAAAAAAAATGAAAGTCAACTCCATATATATTATTTATTATTATCATTATTATAAAGAGTACCATCAGAGATGTGAATGACCATTTTAAATCATTTAATTTTCTTTTCTTTCTTCACATTGTTGAATGAAAGCTCCTGACCTCAAAAGTAAGTCATTTTTTTAATTTAAAAAATATCCTCTCTTTTTAATCTCAATATATATATATATATATATATATATATATATATATATATATATATATATATATATATATATATATATATATATATATATATATATGTGTGTGTGTGTGTGTGTTCTGCTATTTACCCAAGAAAGAAGAACTATTTAAAAGAGAATAAATAAGCATTGAATTTCTTAAAGTAAATAAATTAATTAAAACTCTTTTTTTCTAAATTTTGTGCAGGTTGGAGGAGGGCTCATTTAAAAGTATGTGAATTAACCAAGGCATAAATTAACTGAAACTTAATTGAATGTGCAAAAATAACATATTTTTTTGTTGTAAAATAGTAGTTTCTATTTTTTTAAATATACATATTTATCTACGGCTGAGCAAACCATCAAAGCAAAGAGATGGAAAGGGGGGGGGGGGGGGGAGATGCATTAGTGCAGAATAAATGAATCTTTAAATAGAATACTCATACTACTAGTTGATGAAAGACATTTTGAGTCCGATTTATAAAGCATATATTTGCACATTAGAGGATGTTAATATTCGTGAGGGAGAGTATATTATTAAGTGATGTAGGATTATATCATGAATGAAAGCTCCTCCCTGAATGTTGTGATGGATGAGCTGAATAAAAGGGATCTATTTTTTTGCCTAATTGGTTCGACAGAATTGCAGCATCCGATAGGATATAAATAAGCATACTAGCATTAAAAGAAGTAGTTCCTCGAACCTAGGATCTTATCAATGAGGTAGACCGACCATCCCCTCTCGGGAGTATTCGAACCTCCGCCCCCCAACATCGAGAGCTGAACACCCTTAACACTCACGTTGCAACTCTTGATTTGCAAAAAGTAATTGACAAGGAACAGGAATTACGGGGTCGACTATATATATATATATATATATATATATATATATATATATACACACTCAAAAGAATCTAATGAGCCAATCACTAAGGGATTATGATGTCATAATGCTAATTTTCAGAAGCATATAAAGCTTAAACTTTTTGAATATAATGCCATTAGTCCATGTCATTTAGAGAGCTATAAAACATATTCTTATCATTAAAGGAGTGTTCAAAAAACTTGCATCAATTGGTTTAGTGTCAAATCAATTATATACCCTAATTATGTCACAATCCGGAAAGACTGGTTTGAAAAAAAGTACAGTACTTAATGCCTTGCTTGCAATCTAACAATCTCCAAGACAATGAGTAGTTTAAAATGACGTCACAGGAGTGGACAATGATTAACACTATATAATTACTAAATATACATGTTTTTTAACTTATCTATTGTTTCGAGATATCAACTTTTAAGTGGATAAAATTTATCATGTCCACATACTTCATTAGGAACAAATAGTTTGATGAAATTGGCGCGCCTTATTTTACGTTAAGATAAGCAGTATTAACATAAATCAGCATGACGATTGAACCGAGTTCCTTTACTCAATTTTTTCAGCCTTTCCAAAAATAGGATAATTAATCATATGTCAATAAAACACTCCTTTTGAAGTATTTGATAACATTTTTAGACATTCTTCTCTTCAAACCATTTGCTTGGGAGATGAATGGCTTTCCCCTTAAAAAGACAGGGACTAAAGAAAATATTGGATGCGAAGGGCAACACTAATGCCCAAAGGATCAATATTTAAAGGAAGAACTCTTCTTTTGAAGCTCTTGAAATCCTTGAACTGTTTAAATTGACATTCAATTAACATCATCCTAAAATTAGAGATGCCACGCTTAATTATTTTTTGTGCATAAAAAAAACAAATACAAAAATTATATTTCTTGCAACCATAGCAAATCCCCAAAGATCATTAAGTCTAAAACAAATACCTATCCCTCCTTTAAAAGTTTTAAGGAAATCATTCTCAAAGAGTTTTAAAGAGTAATGTATGGTTTAAAAAATCTGTTTCTCCAGCAGCTTTTGAAATCCTTTTACTTGATAAATTGGCATTTTATAAAATGTATTATAAAATTTAATTCTTCAACCCTAGCTTGGCGAATTCAAATATCTAAAAATCGTCTTTCTTGGGACTATAGTATATGATACCCATCGATCATAAGAATATAGAACAAAAAGCCTCGATCCTAGGTTCGATAGACTAATTTTAATGCTATAATGCTTATTTATATCCAGTCGGATGCAATTCTGTCGAACCATATAGGCAAAAAAAAAAAAAAAAAAAAGCCTCTTCAAAAACTTATCATTTGACTTAAATGAAATGTACTTGCCAACCGATATAAAAGAAGAGTCGAAAATCGTTCAAAAAGTAAAGAGCACTATCCAGCATGCACTTAAAAAATGCATCAAAAACAAAGAAACAGATCATTACTTGTATGAACTTTATATACTCTTTTTTTGCCGTCGTTTTTTTTTTTAAATTAGAACATGCACATATAAATTGTATCACAAGGAAGCCTTTGCTCAGTGGTTAAGTGTGTGTTCCAGGTTCTACTCCTTTTTATGAGCCTAAAAATATCCTGGGTTCATTCTAGTACTTTTAACGTACCATAATGTTTATTCATGAACACACGGATGCAACTCTAATTGAACAATAAAAAATAATGAAAGAAATGAGTTGGGTAGCAACTCATACTATTCTAATGTACTTTATACCTTTTTTTTTTGCAAGAGGCTCTTCAATCTATATGAGCAATCATTTTATATATTAAAATAAATATGTATTCATGCAAATCCATTCTCTATGCATTGATGATAAAAGATAACCTAAATAACAATAACAAGTTAAAGGGTAAATAAATACTCAAAGTGCTAATAAACAACAAATATAGTAGAGAGAGAGAGAGAGAGAGGAAAAAATCTATTTGGCCGTGATCAAACAGTGTGAAGAGTTGCTTCGGACTAAAGTATGTTGAGTATGAAAAAAATAATATATATATATATGTATTCAATTATGTATTTTGCCCAAAAGATGATTGACATTCATGGATGTCGGTTGTAAGTAGCCTATACTCCACATTATTCATCCATTCTTGTTTGTCCCTACTAAACACACATATACAATGTATACTTATTTTTGTATATATATATATATTTAAAACAGGCTATCTCATGTTTATTTACATACATGTTTCCCCTTGCATAGAAAAAGAGAGATTTTAATGGTAAATAATAGGCCTCGTAAGCCTACCCCCAAACGACCGTTTTTCTTTGTTTACAAAATCGATTAAGCCTCTACATAATAATAATATATAAATGTAGAGGCAAAGCAAGTTTGTTTTTGAGTTAATACACCTTCCCGTAACTACACAAAGGACTACTTCTACTAAATAAATAATGGTCTAGGCTAATGGTACAATCATCTAGTAACGAGCAATCTAAGTCAGTCGCAGTATGAAAGGAATCAAGAAAGGGTTCTACAAATTTACTTACTCGTTAGATTATCTACGATTCCACAGCTTATATATTACTCAACTACATATATATATATATATATATTTACATACTGTTTCTAATATACGATACTTTAGTTACGACGTCTTGGCAAATGAAGTGCAAATATGCTACAGGAAGAGCTTCTTTTCTTGGCTAGGAAAGAAGAGGCTCTCCCTTTAGCACAAATATTAAAAGAAAAAACAACAAACCATCTTGTGAGGTTGCGTGATCATCGTTCAAAGTGAGTTTTTCTTCTTCTTTTCTCTCTTACCTCGAAGTTTACCTTGCTGAAGGATCGTAAGGCGGGGATTTGCATCCACGTCGATTTTCATGGTGTCCTTGACCCAGTAGACATTTACATTTGGTGTTCCCACGGCCTGGCAGACGAGGAGGGCGTTGTGTGCCTTTTCCACGACTTTCATGCCGGGGTGTTGCTTGATCTCAGGGAATCCGCTGGGGAGGTTGTTGTCCTCTACAACCTTGAGTGTGGCGGAGGAGGACACGGGATCCCCGCTACCGTTCTCGGCAAGGCATTCGAACTTGGAGTTGTCAAACTTCCGACGTGCAGGCTCGATTCGGAGAAGGGAGCCGCCGGGAAACTCAGATATTAAATATCTACATGAGGGAGAAAGAAGGGAAGTATTTAAAACAAGTTCAATCAAGGAAATAATCTACATATATACATAATGTGACTGCGACAAAAGTCATATGTAGCAAAATTATATGATATCAAACTCACTATTTTTACTTTCAGATTCCTGAAGTCTTAACAATCTCTGGCACACTTACTTGCAAACACAGTAGATCTAGCATTCGTTATCTTTTTACTTCCATTTTAATAACCAAGCATGCTACAGAGATTAGCTGAAACTTCTCAAAATCCACGGTGGTGGATTGATATAAAAACACAATCGATTCGGTAGTAAGAAAAAAAATGACCGGCAAGGGTAGAACCAATCTACCGAAAATCAATCTGTAGTCACAAATCTTCCCTATATACCGATAAGAGGGCCGAGTGCAGCATCGGACCTCCAAAGGAGTCTAGAATCATGTCACTACTAGACATTGCCAGAACCCCAACTAGAAGCTCATTATCTACTTTTTTGCAATAAATAATGTTTTTTTTTCTTATTAAATGTATTTTTTATTTCCTTTGGCCGCATAGACTCAACAAAAAACATACTATGTTTATTAAAAATATACTAATAAACGTCAATACAACGTAATAAACTTTAACGTTATTAATTTACCAGTACATATCTCATTGAAAGACATACATTTTAAAATTACATTTATGACTTTAAAATAATGTAAGCATTTCAATATCTATACCCATTACATTATATCAGAAATAATTATTATTTACATCTCCATTTTCCATATCATTGTGATGTAAAATCTTGATTTGAAGCCAATCAGGCAAGTGTATTTTAATATATATATTCCACTTATACATGTGTCTAAGTATGACACACATATCTATTAAGATATGTATGATATTATATATCTTTCGACTTTCACAAATGGTTTTACAATTCTTCTTATTCAGCAATAATGATGATCTACACTATTTTCTTGCTATGTCTATGAATAATGATATTTTAGTTTGACATCAAAGCGCACCCAGGAATATACACACAAAAAAGTTTTTCTCACCTGGTTTGTGAATAGCTTATTTTCTTTCCATCCTTTCTCCAGAGAATATGAGGCTTCGGATCTCCAGATGCATAACAGTAAAAGGCAGCGATTCCTCCGGAGCGAACAGTTATGTTTTTAGGAGGAACCGTGATTTCCGGTGGATCTAAAAGTACAGAAGGAAATATGTAAGCATATGATTGCAAGTGAATGTATAATTAAAATAATTTGAATATTGATTCGAGTATGTCTTGGAGCAGAGAGGTGACCCTAGAGGACAGCAAGGAAAAATAATGTATTTATCACTTTAAATCGGACAAGGATCGCAGAAAGGGACAAGTATTCAAAATGGGTTTTGTTATTCTTTATGTACTTTTAAAAAACCTATTTACAACACGGTTTGGTGTTAAAGAATGTTAAATAAAAGCTCATATAAACTGAATAAATAAGTTCGGCCTAATACAAGAACACAGCGACAAAAAATGACACATTAGAAGTTTTCGAAAATACTAGGCATAATGATTAATAGATTTTCGATCTAGAAGTCACTATTACATAATTATTTTGTATGATTTCATAAAATCAATCGTTTGCATCGACAGAAGCAACAATGGCGTAATACTTGTTTATTTTGTTTAAGCGTTATAAAGTTTGTTTAGTTTTTGTTATTTCATAAAAGTATTTTTTTGGTTGCATTGACTTTTTCATTATTACAAACACCAAAGTATACCAAACCCGGATACGTTTATTCCATTAAAAAAATAGTAGTGAGACCTCCACTATCGTACTATTAATAGTGACGTACCAAAAATATATTTTAGCAATATATTTTTATGATGTTAGCAGGAAGAAACACATTAGTATTGGGTTTCTTCATTTATTTGCTTCTTTGGCTGGTTAGAATTGCATCCGTGTGGATATGCACATTATAGCGTGTAAATAAGGCTATAGAACCAAGGATCTTTTCCATAAGTTTAGCCAAAATTGACCTTCCCCTCTCGGGAGTCGAAAATGCGCTCTCAAACTTGAAAATCGAGCAGGCTTCCACTGAGCTAACAAGCCCCCTTTGTTATTCCTCTCGCTTGTCAGTGTGACATCATTAAAAATAGTCAGCAAGCAAAAAGTTGGCTCTCTATGCAATATGGGCGCACCTTTATTTTTTCAATATACCTTAGTACATAACTTAAACGTTTTAATTGTATTTACATTAAACATAATAAAGTCTTTTATTAAACCCAACCTTCTAGGAGTGTTTTACTTGTTTAGGGTCATTCACAGTGTTTTCCCTGCTCCTTACTTACTGGAAAAGAAAGTAAAAAATGGGGAGTTGAGCACGACTTCCGGATATTTGGAAATCATGGGGGGCTGAACCAGGGGTGGCTCAGTGGGGAGTGGGAAACCCAGCTTCTGAACTCAAGATCTGACATTTCCGTCACTCCCTCTGGATCTGACAGGTTGAAGGCTCCGGATAGAAACTCAATGCTGGCAGAGGAGGAAAAACTATTACTACCGCTGCTGCTGCTGCTCTGTAAGCCACTCAAATAGAGGCCTCGACGAATAGCTAGAAAATGAAAGGGGGGCACGTGGAAGACTCATTCGGAAATTTAGCTCTCTTATTTTTTTGTGCATCCCTTTTTATTTCATCTCTATGAGGTAGATGCTTCTTCTTATACTTTTTCGTATAAGTATGATGCATGATACCTTCTTCCTCAAGTAAGAACATGCATACCTGAGTGTGACTTGCGGAGTAGTCAAAATAATGATAAAAATGGGAACCCTCTCACGTCATGTACAATAAATAACCTGATAATGGACCACTTAAAAAATATATTATCGACAGGGGAAGAATAATAAAAATATTATTATCTGCCTTCAATAACTCCATTATTGACAAGGAGGAGAGACACATCGGCGTCTTTGAATAATTTACTTTTTCATATATATATTTCCGAGCCTCTCACACCTATAAAAATATCGAATATTATAATCGCCAAGCATTTAGACAAATATGAAGGCTCATAATGTCCAAGACAAGAATATCAGTTTTAATAGGTATTTGCAATTTGTTTTATATAAATAGATATATTTTATTATATTTGTTATATCTAAAATATTTTAAGCCTCAATAAAAAAATAGACCCTAAAAATTAGATATGTACCATAATTTTTTTAGACACTTAACTAATAATACTATATGAATGATTGGTGATTAGTTTCTATCATTCAGGGGTCCCTCGACTAACGCAACCAATAGGTGCCCCTGTAGTGCCGACAAATCAATAGCCGTCAATGTTAAGGCTTTAATTGCGTAGCAAAAGTAAAGCAATTTATATATGTAATTATCTACAATCTCTTAATGCAGGTAGTTCTATCTGCCATGTGTATATGAAAGAAGTCGTTTATGAGCCATATAAATTAGACAGATGATCCAACAATGTTAAAAAATATTAATATACTAAGTATGCTATGGTTCTCTTCAAGAGCGTAATTAAATTCATTACCCACGTATCCTTTGACTCTTTCAAAAGCCGCATTGTTGAAAGGGATGTGCTAACAATGAAGGTCTTCAACCTTACTTACTTATGCTTTACTAACATTTAAAAAACTGGACAATATGCGTAATGCTTTTTATATCAACTCAAAATGTCAGGAGCTAGATTTCTCTTGAACCCAATTATATATATATATATATATTCAAAATTAATTCATTTTCAATAATTAAGTGTAAATAGTGTGAAGTGTACAATTTAGAAAGATAACGGGAGTACATCTGAAAATATATCAGGGTCATCCTTGACTCAATCGTCCTCAAAGGGTTAATCCACTCTCTGCTATGCATATTCCATAATAGACATAACAAATTTAATATATAAAAAAGCCCCACACCTGAACAGGATTTAGTTCCTTCATTACTTGTTCAATTACTTGTGAGCACACAATTAATCTCTCTTAACAACCCAGAGCCACAGATAACTCCTCTCCCTCGTTTCTCCCCCAAGCTTTCTAAATGGTGTAGGGTATTAAGCTAGGCTTGCCTTCTGTGTTTCCCTTTAAGAACACATGAACCCCACATCTGAGTGTAAGGAGGTTATCTTACACTTACACAAGAAAATGGGATAACCCATGCCTTCAGACACTCTATAGAGTAGAATAGCTCTTCCGTTGAACTGCACTTTGAGTCAAAACAGAGGATACATCCATTTAAGATGGATTTACAACAAAAAGAGAAAAAAAGGACAGCTAAACCAATAAGAAATATATACAAGTGGATAAATATAAGGGACCCAACCTGCACTTTAACAAAGACTGAGACACATATTGAAATAAAGACCCTAATATTGAGGGAGAGTGACGTATTTAATCAAATTCGGATATAATTGCTTGCCATGTTTATTAATGTAATTGTGAAAAAGCACAAGGCCAATTATAGCCATACAAGTAATTTAGATGTTAGGGTCCTACTTTACTTTTACATAAGCTATTAAAGTTTTTAAGATGAAGAAGACCTTTACTGTTTAGATTGATTGAATTATTGAATCAGATATTTATATATAAATGTTTAATACAAAATGAGAGATACATTTCAATTTAAAAGCATTAATTGATTAAATAATTCGCAAAATTACAAATATAGAAGATAAATTAAATATTGGAGGTTCTTTTGATTTTTTATTACTTAGTTTGCATCTCCATTTTTCTTGCACAAATATGGCGTTCTCGATAAAAAAAGGGAATAGAGTTGGAAAGGATCCTTGATCAAACAATATCCCATTATGTATGAACGAGTAAGGAGAAGCAGGAGTAGCAGTCCCTTCTACTCAAGGAATATTATAAAAAACACAAGAGTAAACAGAAGTGTCTTCTTCTTCTTCTTCAACAATAATGATAAAATATGAAGGGGGGAACGTAGTCGATTAATCAAAAAGGAACTAGTTTAATAAATTGAATATTCATACAATTTAAACAACCAATAATAAACCAAGGAAAAGGGGGAGAGAAGGGAACAAAGAAGTAAAAGAAACAAGACAGAACCACAAGGGAATACAACAGCAAAATAAAGAAGGAAAACCTTAAAGAATCTTCTGCATGTTTGATGTTCCTTCGACTACCTCTATTATAGTATTCCTCTCCTTTCTAGCCAATACTATCTTGTATTAGTAGGTAATCCTGCACAACCATCTAGCACTTTAAAAAAATTACTTCAAAAGACGAACCAAAAGAGTTGTTATTCTTCATGCCTTTGTATAAAACATAATAGGAAATATATACTTTTATTATTCGTCGAAAGGATCATCATCAAGTATTGTCCCCCCCCCCCCCTCTCTCTCTTTTCTCTCAATCTATAATCAACTACTTAAAAATGATTATTTTTTATTATAAACTGCTCGCTTTTTTAGACATTAGTGAAACCTTGGATGGTGGCAGGAAAATTCCTTCATTAGAACAAAATGAACAAAAGTTTATAAATAGCTCAGGGCTTACTTTTCTGTGATTATCAAGGCTATCATCATTTGTAAGCTTCTTTTTTAGTAGCAACTCAATTGAATTTGTACTCTGATTGTAAAAGAATAGCTAAATATCTATCCGCTCTGTATTAAATATAAATATATATTACAACGTTTTATTCTTAAAATTAATGCTCCGAGAGAGAGAAAAAAAACACAAATTTATATAGCAGGGAGTCTTATAAAATTGGACATTAATATAGTAAGACTTTTTTTTGCTGCCTGACGTCAACGAGAATAATTTTATTTGGTGAATGACACATATCTGGAACAGTTTCTGCGAATACTATTAACAATCGTATTTACAACTATAATTTATTTCTTGAAAATATGACTTGGATTTATTTACGATAATTATTAAATGGCTAACAATTCAATATCCTCGAAAATCTAACATAAATAAATTTTTATCATTGGTAATGTAGTTTTACAGGATTTTCAAGGCATTAATTAACTCTTTTGCCTTTCACGTGTCAAAAATGATAATTTTATGATCTTGCGAATAACAAAAAAAATACTAAATAATGATTTCACATCATCAGAATACAGCCACCAAACATCACTAAACAACTTCAAAGTTAACTAGAGGCATATATACACTCAGAGAGTGCAAACCTCCGCCGTCACGGGGTCCTTATGAGCCTTCCGAGGCAGATTTTTCACGACTAGGGCGGCGTAGAGGGACGGAGGAGGGTTCCCCTCGACGGAAATTCCGAGAGGAAGACGCTCCCGGCACCCGATTTCACAGCACAGCGACATCTATTGGCAGAGTAGGCTAACTTGAAATATTTATTAGTATTGAGCTCATTTTGCATCTTAAAGAAGCACTCAGAGATGCCAAAATTTAATCACTTGTTCCTTTTGGCATTTCCAACAACTCCACAAAGTTTCATCCGAATCCGTTCCGTACTTTTTGAGTTATCCTGCTGACAAACAAACCAACCAACAAACCAACGCCAGTGAAAACAGTACCTCCTTCGGCGGAGGTAATAATTATATTATCCCTTTTCCTGGTCAAACACAGGAGTAGACCACAAGAGTGAAATGCCTCCTCCATGGGGACGACACAAATAGCAGCAGGCTAGGTCCAAAGTTAGCGTACAAATCATATATTTGGACTTACCGCATTTTTATATTCTTCAAAAAGATGTCAAAGTGCCACGGCGTTTTTATATTAGATTTATTTAAATTATGAAATGATCAAGATGTCTATTTTTTCTTCTTCTTCTGAAGATGGGATTCCTTCCAACTATTTTTGCTTTGCTTACGACGTTCCTCTTGACAGTTTATGCAAATCAAGTTCTTCTCAGGAACACACACACACATATATATTTATTTATTTCCCTCTGACTTTATATTAAATAATCATATTTCTTTCTTTTCTTGTGGTATATGAAGAAAAAAAGATAGATAGATTATGGAGAATGTAATGATAATATCTTACATATATACCTTAATATGCTTTGAATAAATGTGAGCTTTTCCAATAATCATAATAATAATATGTTTCCCATGGGAAATGAACACCTGGGAATTTCATGCCATGGCGTTGTTGCGTGTCTCTGATGTTCTCTTCCTCTTCTCTAATGTATTTCCCCTCAAATATACAAGAGTTCAGATGTTAGAGACTTTATCCCAATGTTTTTCTTTTTCAAATCAAATCTTTTTCATACAATTACTGAGGATGATGCCAACCAACTACATATATAGAAATAACTAAAATGTCAAAATAAGAACTCACTCGTCTTGAAGAGAGCTGACGGATAAGGAACTAAATGACTGCCCTCCAGGATGAAATAATTATGTAGTATTCTTCAGAATAGAACTAAGGAAATTATCCCATAGATTCTAGTAAAGAGCATGAACGACCTAAATGGCTGTCCCAATTGAAAAAACTATTCAGTTACCCTACTTTTTATTTTGAGAAAGACCCTTAAAATCACGTTAAGAAAATGATTTATGACTTTTTCTATTCCTTGCAACTTAAACTTTGACTGCTCAAGGGAAAATAATAATTTTTTTGTAATGGGAAGAATCATATATATAGTTTGTATTCGATACACTTCTAGTTTCGCTTCTTTTACGCATCATCTGCTCCATTTATTGTCCATCTGAGTAGTGATTAAGAAGAAATTCTGCTAGCCGGAGTCTCTACAGGAATTGTCATAGTTCATTGGAAGCCTCAGTGAGGGATTGGACATGCTACGAAAGGCATCCAAGTACCTCTCCGATCGCGAGGAACATGATAGCAATCCGAGTCAATTCATACATTTTTCCTCTAGTCTACAATGAGAAAAGCCTTTCTCGAATACAGCCCTTGGTTCCTACATTTCCTGCATTTCAATTTTCTCAATGATGTGAAACAATTGCCGACCTTTCTAACTTGATGAAGAAGTCGATATAAAATAATGTTGCTAACTCATTAATGCTTACAAAAGTTTTCTGCGATTTTCTTTTGTAATTTATTTTCATAAATGGCTGAGTAAGACGGCCATTATAGTGATGGGTCCCCACCTCATTTCCACCAAGACACACCTTGACTGATGAATCCCTGATGTCGGAACCCTTAGCCCCTTTTCCTAACAAGGCATGACATCTCATGACGGTCTAATTTTATTACAAGTATCTTATTAGACTTATTATTCCTTCGTCTTCTTCAAACTCCCCCCCCCCCCCTCTTTTTTCCTTCCTTCCTTTCTGAGGGTCATAAATTTTCATTAAGATGCTTATAAATGTATACAGGGATACCATTCCAAGAGGGGAAGAGAGCAAAGAGACGCATAACCCACTAGAGGCAGAGAGATAGCGAAAGAGAAAGAGTTCAAAACCCTGATTTGCCCTTTTTTTTTTGGGGGGGGGGGGGGGGGGTATTGCACACCCCATCAACAAGGGCGAATAAGTTGTAATAATAAATGGCTCTACTCCTATGGCCTCAGCATTCCTTAACTTGACCTATCCAATAATAATCCATTGATCAAAAACATAATAGAAACATAGCTCAATGGAAGTCCCCTCGAGCCTTAATTATAAAGTTCGACTCCTAACGAGAGGGTAAATGTTAGATGGGAATTTAGAAACTTGTTATTATGGTGATTCTATGTAATGCTTTTTAATTAACGGTGAACTTTTGTGTGTGTGTGTGTTCATTAATCTGGAGATAAAATATTTATCCTTTATCTTTATTCAACAAGCATTTATTCAATATCATATTTTATTTTTATATTCTTTATTTTTTGCTCATTTTTATATTAGTAAAAAGAGTGAATGTTAAAAATACTAAAAAGATATAAATAGTATCGTATAATACTTTGATTATATATTTCATTTACTTTCGTACTAGTTGAATGGAGGCTGTAGCTTTTATATTGATTATTTCGAATAATAATTTAAGGGACTATTTATCAAACATTTACGAATATACATAAATATACAGGGTGTTTCAGGTAAATCCGCACAAAGTTCAATATCCTCCAGATCCAAAATGGGAACAAAAGTGATACCTATTTTGAATAAGAAAGTTGTTTATTAGACATAATACAAGATTACTATTAAATATGGCTGCCCTCAGCCTCAAAGATGTCCTCCAAACAACGCCTGAACCTCCCACAGGCCGTGGAGACCTCCGCAGGATCCAACTTGTTCATCTCCGACTTGATGGAGGCCTTCAGGGACGCCATTGCTGTGGTGTGTGGCGCACACCTCCCTCTCCAACTTCCCCTACAAGTAGTAGTCGCATGGGTTCAGGTCGGGGCTGTTGGGGGGCCAGGTGCTGAAGTCCCAGAAGTAGGGCACATTCTTCTTCAGCCAGAACTGCACAAGTTTGGCCTTGTGGGCGGGCGCCTAGTCCAGCTAGAATGTGTACGGGGTCCCGGATGCCACAAAGTCCATCCAGGGGACGACGGTAAGTGGACCCAACGCTTCCTGGCGAGGATGGACATGGGTGTCCCCGAATTGGCCTTGATGGACCTCTTGAGACCAGCCACAAATGTGGGCGTGCAGATCCGGTCACTCCTGGGATTATGCTCCTTCCTCTTGGACATCCCTGACTCCTCCCACTTCTTGATAATGTCGTAGATTGTCCTCCTGGGATACTTGAGCAACTTGATGATGGCTGCAGGACTTTGCCCTGCGCAAAGCAACTCGATGACCGTGTCCCTCTGGGTCTGCTCCATCTCCATATCAGTGAATTTGTTTTGTTTTCGGGCGCTATTCGACAGTACATTCACGAAACCTCCCACAGGTGCAATATCTAAGCTCTACTTGCACTCCTTATGGATCTTGACGAAGTTGAACTTTGTGCGGATTTACCTGTATATATATATATATATATATATATATATATATATATATAGGCTGTCAAAATTGCTCAAAAATGACATTCGAATATTCGTTTGAAAAAAAATCACGAATTCGAACTATTCGAATATCTGGTTGCCCATTTTACGCATTTGCCGATGCGGCAAAAACATAATTAAAATCAGATCATTAAATCATCATATATATCCTTTATATATTACAATTCAATAATACACACATATAATTATGAAAAAGCTTATTTACGATCACAGTAGCCCGGAGCCACAGCTTTGTTTCGCTTGCATTTCACCATCACACAGATTACGCTGTAGTCATACAGTATCAGATTACAGCAGAGACGGTATGAGCTTAAAGCGAGAGACATCGCGAACAGTCAGAGGTTCATTCACAAAACAGATGGAGGCGCTTGTACCGCGGGAGTGTTTATTTTCACATTCAAATATTCATTTGTCACTTGTGCCGCGGGAGTGTTTTTTAACATTCGAATATTCATTTTCATGTTCGAATTCCCTTTTTGGGATACTATTCGAACTCGAAATTCGACAGCCAATATATATATACGTAATATATATATATATATACATGTCAGCGGGCCAGAAATCGGCCATGTTGGCACGACAGAAATCCTGGACTTTCTTGGAGGTGTGGCACGGTGCACCATCCTGGGTTCATGTGTAGTTGCCGGAGGGGTATGTAGACTTGAGCCAAGGCAGCACAGTGTATCTCAGGACCTTGTAGTAGGCGGCAGTGTCGACTTTCTCTCCGGGCTTGAAAAAGTAGGGCGGCATCTTCTGCCCGTCCCTCGCCACGACACCCAGGCACATTGTTTGCTGTGGATGTTTTGTTCGATAGTGACCCTCAACCTGATCTATTGATGTGGCAAGGTATTGGTCGTTTCGACGGTTGATTACGGCGTCCAAAGTGAAGATCTTATTATCGGAGAAAATTTTCACTTTGCCGCCAGATGACTTGTAGTACTGGAGGACTTTTTTCATCGTTCGAATTGTCTTTCCTTCATTTTGACGGTGAGGAGATGTTTTGGGGTCCGGGCAAAAGATTTCATGCCAAGATCGCCATGGACGGCGATCTGGATGGTCTTGTGGTGGACATTAAGCTCCCTGGCCATGCTCCTCATTGAGGGGTTGTTGGATCATTCTCAATTCGGGTCTTGATGTCGTCCAGAAGGTCCGAATCTCGTTTTTTTTGTTGTGGCCACCACTTCCTGCTGCACGTGAAGTGCCCTGACTTGTTTCGATGGCCTTCTTCACGTTGTAGGCTGTGCGCTCGGTCACTCCAATGGTCTCGGCAGCCTTCTTCGGGTGAACTCCAGCGCGGAGGAGAACGGACAACGTTTCTCTTTTCGACTCTTGCTTCGACATCGCTGCAATTATCAAGATTTTTTTCCACAAAAGTTGTTAGTGTTTATCTAAGCTTTAAGCTGAGACCCTTGAAACCGGTTTAAACCGAATAGCAGCGGCGCAATTTGTACTTACATTTTACTGAAAAATTTGGTTCGCCACCTTGTATATATATATATATATATATATATATAACTGACAAGAATTTCCTCAAAACAAAGTCTCCTTATTGAAGTTAGTAAGTGAGCCTTCTTACCATTTCCAATGTTAATTCAATGAGTTATTTCTTCTTTAAAGGTAGAATAAACTGGAAGCAAGCAAGCTTCTGATTAAAGAGATTGGAATTAGGACGATATATATATATATATATATATATATATATATATATATATCGGTATAAAAACTAATAAAAATAAATGGTAGAGATAATTAAAATAAAGGAAAGGAATTCCATTTTAATCCTCTTTCAAGAAATTTCATTCTGATGCTATAAATTCAAGTAAGTTGATACTGTAAAATATGGCATATGTTACGTAGGAGTTAAAATAAAAATATAGAGTGCATTAGGTACACTTAGAGTAATGGAAATGCCAACTTTGTGTGAGTAAGGCTTACTCACATTTATTAGTAATATCAACACCCCGCCGTTTCATAATGTATAAACTCAGGTTCCGAAATATTTTTCGTGTGACGTCATTTCTGCCAAAAAACATAAACAAATCACTTTTACTATATATAATAACTAATAAATCCCTACTCAAATTATCATTAATGCATCTTATTCTTACAAAAAATGGCTTCAATTAATTAAACAAGCAAAAAAGATTTTTTAGAGGCTATGAGGAAATGTGAACAACTTTTTTTCAAATAATTTTATAGTAAATGGAAGGGTTGATAGGAACGACAATCTTGTAAAAAGAGTTTTAAAATCAATTTCAAATGTAACGTCGGTTCCATTGGAAGCTATAAAAAAATGCTAAAATTTGTGTATTTCTCCAAAAAAAAAATGTAAAAATCGCCTTCAAGAGCAAAAAGCTAGTCATACAAAAAGTTTAAGAGAGAGGCGAAAAATAAAACTGTGGATTAATTAAATGCTCCAATAAATTATATACTTTTTTCTACATATGTCTTTCTAATAATATTTTTATAATATATGATTATATGCAGTATTTTGTTTTGTTCTAATTTATGAATTATATAATTTTTCTAATATGTCTTTGTAATAATATTTATGTAATATATGATTATAAACAGTAGTTTTTTTTTAATGGTTTATAAATTATATACTTTTTTTCTAAATAAGTCTTTGTAATAATATTTTTGTAATACCTATATGATTATAAATAGTATTTTTTTATAATTTATTTCGTTGTTTTTATGTGTTTTATCATATAATAATTGAAGAGTTTGCTTTTTCATGAAATATTTTGGATAGTTTCAGCAAATTTATCATCAAAATTTATGATTACCCACAAAATTTAATTTTATTCCATTCTCTAATAGAATTGGGATAATTAATTATTCTATGATCTAATTAAAGGCTAAATTTGATTATATTTAACATATTTTACTTACAAAATAGACCCTCTTTTGGCATATGTAACGTCATGCTCATGAGGTAGGTTGCGTGGCGGTGTATTTTTTTTACTTTCATTGGTTAAAATGGTTCTACCTTACTTTTAACTACCTTGAGTAATATATTTATCTCGACACGATATTTTACTACATATAAACCTTCATTTTTTAAATGCATTTTGTAATACTTCAACTGACTAAAAGGCAGACATGATTTCATAATAATCTTGTGATATTAGGAGTTTGACGTTAGAAAAATTATAGATACAATGTGTATTTTCAAATCAAAAAGAGCTTCTACGTGATCACTCATTCTTCTTTATCAAACATAAGTAGACTCCATATAACTGCATGACAATTCGTGTTGTCTATGACGTAAAAAGCAGCTGATAGTAACATGTAATTTTTAAAATCCAATAGCTCGACTTGCATTGTCTAATTAAGCACTATGAGTTCTTAAGAGCCTAATTTCTGAACAGAATGAAAGCTCAAGAAAAATGCATGATACATCAGAGAAGGATCAATAACTAGTAATAGTCCTTTATTTATCCTTCAACAACCTTTGATGGAATTCCGGAGGAAATTATGAGCTTCTCTAGTTTCGCAACTGTCTTTTTCCCATATCTTTCTTCCTTATAGGATTACTCACTATTGCGCTTACCTTCTTTAATGACTGTTGATTAGAAATCGAAGCACGTAATAGGAGCTAACTACTACCTATAATACACACACACACATATATATATATATAAATATATATATATACATTTATTAATAGGGAGGAGAAGTTAAGAGGGGGTTACTCGGAGTGAATTAAATGCGAAGGCTTTTAGTGAGCAACTACTCTTAATGGCAATAATAATAAAAATAATACAAATTCATCTTAAAAAGCTGTATAAAACAATGAACAAGTCATTAGGCTTAACAGCAATTAAAGAAGGAAAAAGGAGATGGTAGAGGGCTCCATATTCACTATAAGGGGGGCTATATAATCAGTTGATGTTTGTTTAGGCCATTAGGGAAGAGTTGATGTAGTCACGGCCGAAGGTTTTTTTACTAAAAATTTGAATAAAATTTAGTTTGCTAAATTATAAAAAAGTGAAGGCTAAATAATTAAATTGTTAATTTATATAGTGTTTATATGAAATATCTCCAACTCAATAAAGTTTTATAAAAAGTATTCAAGAGGTATCTATTTGAAAGTAATTGACAAATTTAACGATGCAAGCCTTTCTTTTAGAAAGCAAGTGTATTTATAAACAATTCAAAGGGACAAAAGGAAAAGTGACGGTCAAATATTTCAGGAGGTATTTCAAAAGTTAGCATGACACAATTCATATAAATAACAAATGGAAACTTTGCCCTGAGATTTGGGGGTGGGGGGTCACATGTGTTGAATCAATTAGTCAGCAATTTCATTTTTTTAAATTCAAAAAAGAAAAAATATTGTATATGTATAAAAAGAGCGGTCACATATTTTAGAAGGCATTTTAAGATTTATGAAAGGACTTTTTCCACGATTTCCTTCTTCAATAGTGGGAAACCAGAGAGGCTTTCTTTTAAAAGACTTGAGACCCATCCGATCCTTTCAGGGAGTCCATTTGTTCATAGACGAATGATTTAATTATTTCAATTAACATAATTGATTCAAAAATTACTAATTCAGTCAATCTCGATCTCTCCGTCACTTAGATGACATTCATAGCTATGCAGCTGACAAGGACGTTGCTTTATCATAAATTGTGGAATTTTAATAAATATTATTGATTATATATTAATTAAATCAAAATTAACGCAAGAAGATTTCTACTAACTATTAGTCATATTATGACTGATTAGTTTGCTTAAAAGAACCTATAGCTGACAGCAAATATATATGTCTAAAATAGACGTATTCAAAGACTATAAAGAAGGTTGTAGAACTATTTTTTCTTCTGCGAGGCAAATTCGGTTGGCCGCTACGGACAAGTGACCTCTCCCAATGACTTGACCGAATTAATCGATTCACACAATCAAACAACTGATGCTCCTTTTAAAGGGAGCAAAAATGTTGTTATTTTGTAAGCAATTGTACTGAGGAATGAGGAGATAGGCGAATTATATAACAAAGGAGTGGGTTTTTTATTTATATAGTGCTTAGTCCTTGGAAGGCTTTTTTTTAAAGCCTGGGAACCCTCTTTTTGAATTTTGTTCCCTCCCTCCCACCTTAAATTCCTGGCTTTTTAATAATAAAAAACATACATAAAAAATTAAGTAGGAAAAAGAAGGAAAAGTGAGTCTTGAGAGAAGACGGAAAAAGTTAAATTTTAATTCAATTTCAAGATATACATAGAGCTATGTGAGTCTATACATATATATTTTATATACATATAGGATGATCCTATGTAGAACAAGATGAAGTGCTTGTAAGTGTAACACACACACACACCACATATATATATATATATATATATATATATATATATATATATATATATATATATATATATATATATATATACATATTTGAAAGTTAATATACCCGCCAACAAAACTTTAAAAAGAACCTTTGACCAAACAACACAATGAAGAAGGATTGGGCACTTTGAAATAATGAAGAAAAAAAGGTTGTGTAAGAGTCCTTCTATAAATAAAATGATGCATTTATGGTTGTTAAGCTAAATTATTTTCTTTAGATGAATATATCGATATCATATTAAACGATGGAAAGGTTATGTCATAAGTAAAGGTTCACAGATACGTGATGGATTAACTTTCATTTCACTTACAAAGGGTTATATTGTTTTTTGCTTATTTGGTTATATAGAATTACATACTTGTGGATATAAATAAGCAATCTAGCGTGTAAATTAGTGCATTGAACATGGATCTTATGAAAGGTTGAGCAGAATTGGCATTCTCTTCGTCGAATCTGCACTCTCAACATTGAGAGTTGAACACGTCTTAACGCACTGAGCTATCGCACTCCCTCGTATTTTAAAATATTAAATCAAAGTGATACACCATTATAGGCTCTCAAATTACAAAACCAATCAAATTGCTTAGAAAAGGTGTAGTTTTGATATTATGTATATATTCTCTGATCATTTTTTTGTCTATAGTTAAGATAGAATTGCAGTATTCGGCTGGATATAAATAAACAATATTGCGTGCAAATTAGTTTATCGAAATATAGAATCTTGTCAATGAGGTACAGCACAATGTGTCTTCCCCTTTGTGGAATCGAACTGTGGCCTTTAACAAAGAAAGTTAATCACGCCTTACCGCTATGGATCTCCCCTTTATTCTCTGATCAATCTTAATTGATCAACAAGGGATCCATGGTCAAATTACTATCAAAGGTCACAATAGACAGTTGAAAGCTAACATTAAACTTGACGTACATTTGAATGAGAGGCTTCAGCAGCCTAACCATATTGATGAGACATTGAATATGAGCAACAACATAAAAGTGGAGGGAAAGGACAAAGACTTCTTCTGTCTTCAAAGATATGTAGGAAACAGTAAATGTAAAAGTTTTCTTTCTCTTTACCTATATAAAAGTTATAAGCATTCTTGTAAGTTAATGAAGGAGATCTAATATTGTATATTTAGACAGGAAGAAAGAATAATGAACAATTAGAGTGTATTTAATCTAAATCTTTCATCAAAGAGACCAATTACATATTATTGTTATTATTTCATTAATGTCCTTAGGCCTCATCATACAAAATGGATGGATCCTTTACATATCGAGGATTTATATGTAGTTGTGCCAAAAATGGCACGACTTTTATAAATCAATTAGCAAAAGTGAATTAAACAAGCATTTAAAGGAGCTAAAAATATACATTCTTTAGCTTTAACTAATCTTGTAAATGGAATGCCAAAGCTGGTTCTCTCGATCTAATTGGATTATGGATCGAACAAAGGTCGCACTAAGTAGTTACATACATTAACACTTATTAAATGCCATGTTATTCATGCATTGGGCGAATAAATAAAATCTGCTGGTGAATAAAATTTCCAGCTTTCAGATTTTTGAGGAACGAGAGAGATTCACATGTTTGGACAGCTTTGTGTTTAACTCATCATTACTAATAAGGAGCATCTATTGGTATATCAAGTCCCAATTGGATGCAAGAAAATAATATTGGGAGTTGTGTAAAGGATTTTTTTTCTGCGAACTGCACAAATAATATATAAATAAGAGCAAGTATTTGTAATGAAAATAATTAAATTTAAAAAGCATTCTCAAAATATACATGAATCAGCACAATCAATAATGAAGGACTTCCGGTTTACCATTTGAACAAATATAGAACAAATACCCTTTTTATTAGTCATAAGCATATGATGTTAGAACACATGACAAAAGGCATTACAACAGCCATTCAACCCTAGGGTAAATCATTATAACTATGAATATATATTTTATTTTAATTGAAGTACTTAAACTTTTTCATTTTACCTCATGAAAGTGCTCACACTCATCAGTTATCTGTTATTTAATTCAAAGTTTAGTACCATCTGTGGACTTCATAATCATTAGGGAGGGGTGATATGGAGGGCAAAGAGCTTTTGCTCTCCTTCTCTGGTGAGAGCAGCAGGAGTTTATAAATGATTGAAAAAGGAGAGGAGGAAAAAATCCAACATGGAGAATATGAAATTATAATTGGAAGGGATTGATTTTTAATGAGAAACTGCCTTTATTTCTTATTTTTCCTGCATAAGTCACGCAAGAGAATAAAAAAACAGTTGAGTGAAGCAAGAGTATGGCTACAATGCAAAAATGCTTTATAATAATAACAACAATAGTTTCAAGAATAAGTAAAGCCAAATGAATATTTGTTACATATTTGTGACGTCCATTGTAAAAAGGCGCATAACTTTATTAAAGAAACTAAATTTCATGGCTTACTAACAGTATACAATCATAGCATGCCGTTGATGTGATTTTATTTTTATGCCGACAACCAAGCAGCTCCTATATAGTCTCGGCTGCTGTAAGTTCCTGTACAGTGAACTATTGTATCATTGTTTCGAATGCATATACAAACTAAATAAATCTTCATTGGGGTAAGCTCCACACAGATTCGCCAGAAAATGAGAAAACTGATCGACTGGAAAAAGCTGGTTTTAAATCAAATCTAATAGAGGACATTCCTATTCTACATAATTTTGTGTCAACCCTGGTCTTTATAAAAGGACCTTTCAATGGACACAGGATATATCCTGTAGACAAGGTAAACTATGGCTTCCACAGCCACAGCCTAAAGCGTCCAGACAATTGATTAACCTTCGTTAAGAAACTCAATGTATTCAAATACAGATAATAATATCATCAGTCATTGCAGAGGAAATCTCTCATTTGTAAGACTCGTTTTGGTCGGCAGAGTGATGAGACGTCTTACCACTTGTTGGCAGATTATAATTTCTTTTGTCTTAAAAAATGATGGCACAAAAAAGCTTTAACCGACATCCTCCAGAGCTAAAGCAGATTCCAGCAATTCTTAAACCTTGTAACATTGGTTTCCTCTTAGGCTTTTCGAGGTAAAATGAGTTAACAATATAGTTAAAGTGGTTGTGTGCTCTAGGATATGGGCTAAGTTCGTATATTCGTTTATGCCTTAGATCAGAGACTCGACCTCAAACAAACAAACCATGAGGGTGTTTGGAATTTGGAACAAAAAATGTCATATATGCCCAGCAATATGCGGAAAAAGTTGACTAAATAGGCAGAAAAATTAGCCAAAAGGCTAAATATACGGAACACATATAAATATACATATTCTGGGCGAAAAGTAACGACAGTTTTTTAAAAGAAAATAAGTATATATGTAAATAAACAAAACATTATGTTTGTTAATCTTATTCTCCTTAAAAGTAATAGCTTTTTTATAAAACAAGTTATAAAAACATATATGCGTTAATTGTGTTAAATAATTGTTTATGCACGGAAAGTTGATTGTCCAGATTCCTACTTTCATTATCCTTTTCACAAGGATGAAATTATAAGCTCTAAATAGATCTTTATATTTCATCAGCAAAGAACATGATGATTTGACAATTCCAACTGCTTTATATTGACAACCCCCTTTTTTTAGCAAATAACGTTATTAGTAGAGCCCAAAGTGTAGTACCCTAACCGGAAGTCCTCCTGGTTTGTATTTAAAAACATTGTATTCTTTTGAGAGTTTATATAGAGAATAAAAATAATAATATGACAACCCTCTACATATAATACTCGTGAATATCATATATCTCAATTGCAATGTATTTGTCTTACCAAAAAAAATAATATACATAGTTAAGGAAGTTTCTGTTTGTATGTACATATAAATATTAGCATGCATTTAATTAGTACTTGTCTAACATGGAAACACAAACTTTGTTAATATAAACTTAATGACATGAGTGCCTGCAATACAACGTTAGAAGCCTTCATAATTTACAAGATAATTTGTATATAATATGGCTGTAGAGATGTGCACGAGGTAAATTTCTGAATAGGTGGGACATCATTGGTTTGGTATTTGTGAAGGTAAGTGAAAAAGGGGTCTCAGAGTTTGAAAAACATTTATCAGCACTATTATTTACTTTACAACTTGGAAGGGACGATTTTGCTGTTTGTAATGCTTTTTTATTGTTTAGCTTGTAGACCCAAAACTTAGCCAGATGGATATTATAAAATTACTTCAGCTTTGTTAACTTTACGTAAAGTTTTTATAATAAAAAAAGTCAACGTAATAAATATGATTTTATCGTATTTTTATATATAATATATTCTGAATTATGTTTGGTCTGAGAGGTAAAAATAATCCGAAATGGTGTTGAAGATGTGTTTTATATATTCAATGTTTTTGATTGCTGATTTATTGTTTTTATGCATTATAATCACGAATAAGACGAGAATACTTATCGTATGAATATGGTTTTATGTTTGTAATTAATATTATTTTTTATACAACATTTATTATTTACCTTTAAACTTTTTTAGATATCCAACTTTAAACTATTTATATATGCATTCTTATAAATAAAGTTTATTATAAAAAAACAAATATGCAAAAAGTTGTGACTCAATAAATGCATCTTCTAAGTAAATCAAAACTTAGCTCCCTCTCCCTCCATCGCAACCCTCACACTATTACTATTGATAGCCTCCATTTACAAATTACAAAAAATGAGTTTAAACGGAATTATCCTTCCTTCCCTACTCTTTAAAAAGTATCGATATCGCTAATTGAGCGAAAAGAGAGGGGGGGGGGGGAGAAAAGCTATAAGAAATCCTTAAAAAAATATTTATATCTGAATTTTTTTTTCTTCGTCTTTTCTTTCTAATGATCCAATTTATGTTGGCTTCTTTTATTTCAATTATATTCTTGTTGATGAGGGAAAATATTAATATATTTTTATTTATTTTGCTAACATTTCTATAAGTCCTTGCATTGAAAAAGTATGGATTAATTCGTGTTCATTCTTTTACTCATGAATGTTTTGCATAGTGAGACGGATCAGGCCTTCCATTTTTTTCTACACTTATCATAAGATCATCAGCAGCACCTATTTTGGTTGTTAGTGCATTCTGGATATGTATTAAGGGGAAAACTTTAGGTCTATACAGTTAAATCCATTAGCTCAAAGGATCATTTTTTAATTTTAATGCGTTCAATGTCATGGCTTTACCTAACTGCAGTTTTTCTTAAGTCTTCAGAAGTGTGTTTCTAAGGAGATATTCTATTCAAATCCTGGACTTTTATATAGTCTGCATAACAACAACGCTGAGGTCACTTTTTCGTTCCTTTTCCTAGCTCTCTTGTGTATGATTCCTCAAGATGGAAAATGTAGTGGCGACATAAAATATACGATTCTGAACAACTTTCCATCAATCTCAGACAAGCAACCCTTTTTGGATTTTGACATCTGGAGCGTTGTAAAAAGGAACGGTTGCTTCTCATGAAAGTGTGGATTCCATCATGACCTCAGTTGAGTATGTCGGCATGTCCAAGGAGTTCCAAAGAAGATCTTTTCATATCAGATCAAGATCATGGTTGAGGCTGAAGGGGGAGCATTGTGAAATAAAATGTGTTCTATCATAGTTATAACCTTAAAATAGTTTTCATCTTAAGCAATCCATTCTGTCATCATGTAAGATATTTATTTTTTTGACGTGAAAGTGACCTCGGCGTTTCTCTACAGACTGTACAAGCGAAATATATACATTTATTTAGAGTATTTCATCGGAAAGAAATGGTGCACAGAAGAATTCGTGTCAAGGCGACGCGACATAGGTTTACAAAATGTAATGAATGAAATCTTTGTGGGGAGGATTTTATAAATTCCCCCTGGAATATGTTATTTAAAAAAATACTTTTTCTCTACTTAATCTCCCTTTGAAGTAGCACTAAATTATATATAATTCAATTGAATAAAGGAGAGAAGAAAGAGATAAAAACAACATCTACACAGGGAGTAGTAGAAAAAAGGTATTGAATCTTGTACTTGAAAAAATGTGGAAGCTTCCTGAGAAGAAGATATATATGGCATCTAAGTATTAAAGAATACCCATGCAAGCCACATGTATCTGGAGTCTAAAAGAAGTCAAGGCTTTGAATCTCCGTGCTTTTTAATGAGAAGTAAAGAAGTCATGGTTTACTTTAGGAAATACATTAAATAAAATCAAACATGACTACTATGAGACTTCACGTTTTTTATGATCAGTATTTCACAATTGTTATTGTTTCATCAATAATTACTTTTATATAATAATCTCAAGGTGCAATTTTATTTACTAAAACTTTCAATGAAAGAAGAATATATATATATATATATATATATATACATACATAGAGAGAGAGAGAGAACTTTGACTATGTTAAGAGGCAAAACAAAGCTTAAAGAAACCAGAACATATAATACTTCAACGAATAGAACGCTATGCACAAAAAAATGTGACCTCCCAAAGATATGATACCCTCAAGGGACCTTCAGACATTATCATCCCATAAAAAACGAGAGCTCCAATATTATAGAGTCAGCTAACATTTCTATTCGCTGAGGAACTTATGTGTTCACCAGATACATTAAATGTATTAAAAACGAGCCAATCATGCATCATTGTAGTTATTGATGACCAACCAATATTGATTGATTTAAAGATACATGTAAGCCCCAACACGAACAAATAAACTATAAAAGATTTTTGTATTTATAAAAAAGTCCTTCTTTATTTAAAAAATTGTAACATTATAAATGACCACAAGATCGAGGGCTATCTAAAAAAAAAACATAAGAAGGACACAATTATTATGAAAGCCATGTTTTTAAAAACTTCCCTCCCTTTTTTCTTATTGTTATTTTTTAAATTTTGACAATAGAGACTTTTTCTTTCTTTTTTTTGTAAAAAAATGTAATATTAGAAAAAAGAATGAAAAATGAATCCCTCTCTCTTACTTTCTATTTTTTTAGACAAGAAGAGGGCTTCATTTATCTTTTTGAGGGACAACAAGCAAAAGAAGAAATAGAGTAAGTAAACGCGGGAAGACCTAAAAACATTATGAGAAAATAACTCCTCAAAATATGTTTAAATGAAAAAGAGATGAGATGCAATAAAAGAAAGCAATTGATAAATGGATAAAATAATAAGAATATCATTCGGAAAATAATATATTCATCTTGATCAAGTCCATTATCGTCATTACTTTTATTATTTTTGTTATCAGTATGATTACAAAGGGCTTGAAATGAGATGAGGATGGCACATCATAGACTGTGGTAGGGAACTATCATAAATCAACAATTGCTCCGTCCAATAACCTGCCACAAAATGACAACAACGCAAGGAAGAAAGCATTTTTTATTCAGTAACTATTTTACAATAAAAAGATTTATATGTATATCAGTCAAATCTACGTGAGCAAACACCCAAATTTTTACCAATGAAGAAAAAATAAGTAGTAAAACCTTCTGTGTATGGAGACCGCCTGTCTCTAACGGTCACCTTTTTGGGGTCCCTTGAGTAGTCACTCACTATATATAATATATATATATATATATATATTAGGGTGATTTTTATATCACGTATTTCGGATTTGAGAGTCGGGCTCCCGTTAGGATTTTACTTTAGTGCATAGAGATCATCTTGTGAAATTTTGAACGAAATCAAATAATGGGAAATGTCTGCTCGACGGCCCCAAAAGTATGTAGATTTTTTTGCCATTCGATCGCCTCTAATGTCCTCATTAATAATGCTTTTCAAACAATTTACTGCAAAATTTAGGTATGAGTGCAAGGATTTTGAATTATATATATATATAACTTCAAAAAACAAATAAAGTTCCTTCAGATAAAATATCATATCATATTATGATAGAATATCATAATGTTCTGGTTTGTTTGTTCCAGATCGGACCCATTTCACCGGAGTTTTATCAGGAATAAGACGACAGTGAATCTATCTAGGAGCAACACTCTTTATTAGGAAAATCAATTTCCTTAATTGAAGGCGAGTTTTTTTAAAACTATGTAGAATATATGATATCTGTTAAATGTGATATTTTTATGTTTTATTCATTTATTGTTATTCTGAAGTATTTTTTTAACGACGGGAAAGTTAATTTTTTTAAAGAATGAGTAATGTTAAATTACTGGAAAGATAAAAATGAAATCAATGTAGTTCAATAATATAACAACAGGCCTTATGAATGTGTCTCTCTGTGCTATGTGTGAATACTCTTTTTGTCTTTTTTTATTGATTTAAAAAATCAACGAAAATAACGAACACTATTTTCGAAAAACATGTTATATGTTAATTCAAAATGTTGATTTCTGTTTATTTTTGGTTAATTTGCTTATCCTAAGAAAAAAATAATACATATAGTTCTTATTATTATTTGATATACCCAATAGCATTACTTCATTTAACAATAATAAAATAAAATATTTACAGAAAAATGAAAAAGAAACAAATTTGAAACCGAAATGTTATACAAACCATTTTTTTTATACAAAAAATATATTTGTATTTAGATATATATTTAAAAGTATAATTCGTTAAAAAAATACTGGATAACACCAAAATTACCCAATTGAGTAATTATTTATGTGCAAACATAGACGCATATTCAAATACATTACATTCAATCCATTAGTGAGCTTAACAAAAAAGCAAATGTGATAGTAATTTTGACTTTAGCAATTAATAATTGTTGAAATTATAGCTGACTGCAGGTTTTTCGAATTGAAATTGTAATCTCAATTACTTATGCAGAATGATATTTTTTTTAACCAAGGGATTGCTTGTGGTTTATCCATTTTATTGCGTTCTTACAACAAAACAAAAAAAGAAGAGCCAAATGGTAACATTTTCGCAAATTTCAACATAGGTTTTTTTTTTTATCAGTTAAAAGCTTGTATTAAAAAAATGGTTTGAAAGTTTTTTAAACCAGATTGCTTTTACTATTGGACTTTTAGACTTATTCTTCTGAAAGGGCAAATATTTATCTAGTCTTTATTTCCAAATCTGAACGACTGCACATCGACGACAACTTTACATACAAAATAATGTTGCAAAGTACCGTTAACTCAGATTATGAGTCCATTAATCCCTTTAGTCATGTTTCAGACACACTGGCGGCATTTCATGAGCCGCCGTTAAAGAATAAACTAAATGTTTTAGATGCCATGTTCATTAATATATTAATACTTCTCCGACTTCCTGAACGTAAAATATGGTGTGAGGCAAGGTTCCATCTAGGTCCGATCCTCTACCTTGTCCTGGTTGCGGACGTCACCTCCTGCGTTGGCATTGGAGACGAGGATAATAGCAGTTACGCGGACGATTTCTTCCTATGGGCTGTCGGTGATTCCCTTGAGGAAGTTGGGCTCTTGTTAGAGACGAAGGCGGATGCCTTCTCTAAATATGCAGGGGGAATGGTCTCGTCCTTAACGCCGCCAAGACCCAATTCATGATTGGGGGCAAAGCCAAGAAAAAAGACACTTCAGCCTTCACCATCAGGGTTGGGGCGTCGAGTTGCACCCATCCGATGAGATTGAGTTCCTTGGGGTCAAGTTCGACTCAGACTTCACCACCGCACCCCACAATGCCTACGTGGTAAAGGCAGCAAAACAACGGGCAGCACTCATCTCAAGGTTGGCCGTTCATATTCCGAGAGGAAAATACCTTCGGCAACTGGCCAGGGGGCTTATGGTTGGTAAGCTCTCGTATGCAGCCGCGGTCGTGATGACACCGAGGTTTGATAAGAATAAGGAGCCGGATGCCGCACACAGGGCCGTCCAGGTCGCCATCAATGACGTGGCAAGGAGCATCGCCGGTTGCAGGAGACAGGACCACATTCGGATCGAGGATCTCCTTAGTATTGCAAAAATTCCCTCCCTCAACGAGATAACCGTCATGGCTGTGGCAGTAGAGACCTGGAAGTGCTTCCACTCCAACGATGGGGGATGTGGTGCCAGAAACCCCATTGGCGATCTCGTCTTCCCAACCCCAAAGAGACCGACGAGGTCTACGACTTCGGTGGCGTGTCCATTAAGGGGCGGCACAGACACATTTGCGTCCCACGCAGTGTCTGTGTGTAACAATTTTGAGTCCCTGAGGTCGGCCAGGACACTAGCTGCGGCAAGGGACGTAGCCAGGACCATTGGCCGCAGTACCCCCAATTTAGGGGGATTTATTTATTTATTTTAGTATTTTTAATTTTATACGTGTTTTTAATGTGTGTATATATATGTGTATGTGTTTATACACAGGAATGATGTGTTTTTATATATGTTTTTTTTAATATTTTATATTATTATATCTAAAACGAACCAGCAAAAGCTGATAATTTAAATAAAGGATTACACACACTCAGGATTTTGTTCTTATAAACCTATTCATAAATAAGTCTACATCATATTATTATTATTATTAAAAACTACTCCGCAAGTCAAGATGGGTACAATAATTCCTTTAATAAGGCCATTCCTGTAAACAAACAGTAAAGTGATCACTTACCATCTCCTTTGGACGGAACAACGAGATAGAGGAACACCAAGACAAAGAGGTGCTCCCTCCTCAAGTCGAGTGCCTTCATCTTAATAACCAATCAAAAGTATCAATGATTCCCGGATCTCTTTTAGAAGGGGGCGCGCAGGTGAGATATAAATATTCTTCTTCGTCTTTTTTCGAGTTGACAAATTCTTTAAGAGATCAACGATTCGATCCCGGACTCCTTACAGAGCACAAATGAACCTATAAGGACACAATTGGGGGCATAATAGGAGGGTTACAACATATAAAAAAGAGAGCGCGCGAATAAAGAGAGCTAAATTTCCGATTGGAAGGCAAGATGGCGGCAATTATGCCATGAGTATAATAAATTATGTCTTAGACTCTTGTTTTCAAGGTTTTTTCTTCCTTTTCTTCATGACTGAGATGGTGTAGGGATTATGCAAGAGCATTTTATACAATCTTCATGGACCCATAGATTATATTTTGTAAAGTTTGTTGAATCACATGGTGCGAAGAGAGGCTGCTAGGAGATGATATCCTGATCGATGTGGGCTTAATCTAAAAAAATACAATAAAAGAGGGGGTTTATTTGTGCTGCTGCTTTTTGTTTAGATAAATAAAAAGTATGGACTCTCTCCTACTTCCTAGAACTCTACATCCCTCTTTATATTCTCATACTCTTCCATTGCCCCCTTCAAGTAAACAAGAGTAGAACAGTATACATATTATATGCTGAAAATGAGGTACCTAATAAAAAAGGAGAAAAACCCCTCTGAGTAAATAACCATATAATATATATTCCTAATTTCTCTTTCTCTCTCAACCACGTCTAATGGTTTTAATGCCTCTCCATTAAGTCAAAAAAGAGGTTTATTTCCTCCATGTGTGTCTGTGTACTTTTTAAAGCATAATAATAACAATAATACTATAACGATGCCATAGATAGCATAATAAACATCTATATTCTATATTTCTTTCCCCTTAACTCTTCCTACATGCCTAACTGAATGCTTAACATGTTATTCAAACCCAAAAAATTATACGTATTTAACTGTTATCATCTGTTGTTTTGTAATATATATGAAAAGTAGTAAAATGGCGGCTGACACTCAAGGGTTTTTGAGCATCCTTCTTAATTTTTCTCCTTTTAAATGGGCAACTGACCAACTTATTTCACACGTACCTCAATCTCCCGCCAAATATATTTTTAGTTGTCATTCATAAGCTCTTGATTCTTTAATTTAAAAAAATGTCTGCTCAAGGTTTCGTGATGCATTTATTCCTTTCACTCCTACTTAATAGCTATGGATCACGTTCAAACTATTCAATCAGCTAATCAACTACAAAATGTCTCTAAATCCAGGAGTTGTTTTAAATTATACGACAAATAGCAAAAAATGTCCACTCCTTTTCTTCTTTTCATATAGTGAATTCGGACATTGAAAGTAGAGCTAATATTTGAGCGGCAGTTTTCAGTAGAAAGAAAATCTTTGACCTGACATTTAATTAAAAATTAACCTTGATTTATCAATAACCATGATAAATGGTGGCCAAAATGGGTGGTTTTGCCATTTACTACTTCTGTTTTAATTTACTTTTTTTACAATACAAGCTTCGTAAAAAAAATACCATGCGCAAGATGACTGGATTAATATTCATTCATTTCCTTCCATTCATTTTATTAGTTAAGGTGCATCAAAGGGATTCTCACATGTAAGTCAGCAGTAAAAACAAGTTTACTTCAAGGTATCCGTCACACCAAGATACCCCTCCTTTCTCTATTTCACTACACTAAAAAAATATCATCAGTTGTCTGTCTTCAAAAGGAAAACAAATGTCTTATTATAGCACATATAATGTATCTCCATGAATATACAAAGATATGTAATAAGTTTGCTTTTGATCTTAAGGCATTCAAAACGGAATCCTTCATTTTTTGTTGAATGCATACATTGCTTTTAAACGTCGTAGCACAACAGTATGCTACGAAGGACGGATAATTGTGAAACTCTGCAATAAAAAGTGTTTGTTATCTTTAGGCAGGAAAAATTATACGTATGTATCTATTGTCTGAGAGAAGTTTGTTGATGAGAATCTAATTTTCTTCAAATCAATAGCAACATAAAGTAATTTACTTATTATATGTTTGAAATCTTCTTTAACTGACTGTTATCAATATCGATTTAACAAAGAAATTTTAATTTTTTGATCCAATTAAGTCATCGTAAAACATATATATAATCGTACATTATCCTGTCATCGGCTGAAAAACTAAACTAATCATGAAAAGGCATGAAATAAGTTGATTTACAATATTGACGACCAATCACTTTTAGATAATTAAAAAACCTACTATGAAGGCTGTAAGAATAATAAAATATTACTTAATGTTTTATTGATTATATGATTATGGTCATCAGAAGTTTGAGAAGCCAAATATTTGTGATTAACTAATGTCGGCGACATTTTTATTAAGCAAACTATATATCAACAAAATACTCAACATAGCAGATACATTTTATTCATTTTCAATTGTTGTTTGATGACGTAAAATAATTCCAAAATGGCGGCCCCACAGCTGTTGAATGAGACAATATATTAAAAAAAAATTCTACAAATTAACTCAAGTTATGTCACTCTATGTTAGTACATTATAAAATAATATTATGTTCATTTTCATCAATTACCTACTTGAGTTTTTCTTTGTCTCTTTTTCTGCTCAATATACTTTTAATAAAATAAGGAAGACCCATAATCCGATCCTACCCTTTATTGTCCATTGGAATTCAATCATCGGGTTTTTTTCTTCATAAATACACCCAAGCTCAGCTGTTTATTAAGTACATATTTTTACTATTTTTATTTGGTCTACTGGAAGTTCAGTTATTGGTTTGGACAGTGTTTTAATCATAGAGATAAAATAGTAACATAGCAATAATATTTTGATTATTATCAAAGCTGATGGATTATATTCCATCAACTCTTCTTGGATGCCCATCAGTTATTCTATAGTTTTGTAATTTTATTTGTTTTATTGGTATGCACAGAAATATATAGAATGCTTTGGGCCTCTTTCCTCAACAGCTGTCAAACTCACTGAATCAGCTCTCTATGTTTAATCATCTATCTATATGGTTTGATCCCATCGGGGAATAAGGAAATGATGGAAGCTTCTTTTTTTCAAAATTACGCACTAAAGTAAGAACAACATAAGCTTAACTCTGCAGCAGCAGTACCACCTCTCCTCCTCCTCTAATTAACCAAGGGAATCGAAGTCAGGACACGTAGACATGGGAATTGGTGTGGTTCATGGTATATGTATTTTTGGTGCAGAGGCATAAGTAAGTCCTCGTGCTGCAGTTTTTTTTCTTTCCTAGGAAACAACATGATTATTCATGAGTAGTCAAAACGTGTCTAGGAGAGAGAGAGAAAGAGCAGTACATGGCAAAACATGCTGTTGCAGAGGAAATCATTCCATATTATGAGGGGGTGGTATTAATAAAAAAAGTTTAAAGTCAATAAAATGCATTAAGTGAACTGCTTTAAAATCATAGGATGATTTAATGTTCTTTGTGGAATTATTATATTGGAACTTGCTCCAAGCAATATATGAAAAATGTGAGACACCTATTAATAGTTAACTTTATATAGGGACAGAAATAAGATAATAAATTGACGAAAAATATTTCGATATTCATGTATGATTCATATAGTTTTTAGGTATTGAATATTATTATCTAATGGTGGGATTAGATTCCAGTCTCACATTTTCGGCTTAATTATCTATTAAACATAATTTGCAGTAAATATTACTATTCTTTATTCGCGTAATGTTTAACTTTTGGAGAGTAATTATCGTATTACAAACTGTGACATTATATTATTAATTTCATTTGGTAATTTATTTTTATATTCTCAAATATATATATAATATTTCATAGTCAGCTGATAATTCTACATTTCATAAAATTTATGAATGTATTTTTCGATGATAGACTTAATAGGTTTAATCCAAGTATCTGATAATTTATGTTCAAAATTTTGTTTTTTAAATTTCTTCATTGATTTGTTGATTAACAAAGCTCGTGGCACAATACACATTGCTGGGCCTTTTCTACTTCTTAGCTAATAATTTGAATAAAATATAGCTAAAATAATTTATTTAGCTTCCAAGGGATTCATTTTTTAAAGAAAATGTATAATTTTCATGGAGACTTTATAAGAAACATTTAGTAACTTGTAAGGGCTTTCAAATTTCGACGATAAAGACAAAAGAAAAATAAATTCGAACCTCTCCATGTTGACTGTTTTCTAAAACATTAAGTTTATAGTTCATAACAAATGACAACGACCAGAACAAAAGTATTTAAGCTTAAAAATCATTCATTTTTTGAATGTTTTATCATTATTTTACAATGAGCCTTAACAAAGAGAAAACGGTTTTTATCATACATTTAAACGTTTTGTGAGAGGTATCAAATAAAAGTTTTTTAAGTATTGTATCTAAATAATTTCCATTTAGGTTTATTTTATGTCTTTTAAATGATTCCGTGGCACAATAGAAAGTATCTAAATTTGACACTTAAGCAAGTCTTCAATACCAGATACCATATTAGCTTTCTATTGTAATTTTACGATTCAGTCTAGATATCAGGGTTATTTTAGACCAAATCTCTAATAATTGAGCATTTGGACTTTAGTAAATGCCTTATATATATATATATATATATATATATATATATTATATATATATATATATATATATCTTATTGACAAGATAACTTATTTAAATTTTCAATAAAAGTTCCTCAAGGAACGTATTCATTAAAACAGGTTTAGAGAAATATAATTTAGGATGTCCAATTTTTACTTTTCTCTCCAGAGAGTATTCGAACATGTACCTTCAACATTAAGAGTCATTACTCACTTCTATTGGGCAAATTATTTTCAGTTCCTATGCCTTGGATCAACCAAATCGTCAAATGTCGGACATAAATTAAATAGTGTTTCTGAATGGATAACTAAAATGGATAAATGAAGACATATTTGAGTACTTAATTTTGAACCAAGGATTCATAAAAGGTTGAGTTTACGTGTAGTGGTTCCATTAATATATAGAATCTGTATCAATCCACTAACTTTTTGTCGAGAGGAAATGAGCTTCACAAGGAGCAAGATATGTTTTACATTTATCACAAATACCTATATTTTATTCCAGGGTGGAAGTCTTATATATATATATATATATTCTCTTTTTGTTCAATGCAGAAAAAGTACAACTACAAGGGAGCGAGGATACCCTCCCTTCTTCTTTTTGTCAAAATATACTTCTCTAATTTAATTTTGATAAGATATTCTATTTAATAATCAAGTTTTCCTTTTATATCTGTTGTAGACAGGGAAAAATATAAGAAGAAGAACTAGCTCTGTTGTTAGAATGAATAGATATATGTACAATGTGTATTGATGAAAAACAGAGTCAAAAATATATACAAAAAGTCAACATTTTTAAAATGTAGATTCAATTTCAATTCAATATTTATATACGTATATGCAGTATCTCATCCTCACATGAAGCCAATAACGATTTTTTTGTAATGGCAAAGACAACTCATTATATTAGAGCAATGACAAATTATTATTTATGTACAGGCTGAAATCCAATAGGTATGAATAAAATAAAGGATCTTTGGATCAAGACAAATAAACGTAACCCCGATACACAAATATTTTTGGACATTATTTGAGTATATATCATTAACAAAATTAACATGTTAATGAGATCCATTTATAGTTATGACAATAGAATGGGTAACCAGATATTCAGATTTTATAAGATTGGGGTTCAAAGGGCTACTACATATTTATGGTAACTTGGAGGTCCGTATCCATCGACAATTAATCCCCTCCTCGACTACATATATAATTTTGGGGCTTTAAATTCAAGCGTTTATGGATCCTCGGACAGCATCTGCCAAAGTGTTGTCAGTTTTGGAATTACAAATCTACATACTTCCAATGGAATTTCTACATTCCACATATCACGGACAGCAAATGACAATGTTATGTCAGTTTTGGAATTACGAATCTACTTCCAATGGAATTTCAATCACGGACAGCACATGTCAATGTGCTGTCAGTTTTGAAATTACGACTCTACTTCCAATGAAGCATCAATATTAAGGCATAATTAGGTTTCCTAAAGCGTTAAAGTTAAGTAGCGCATGCATAACACAAAATAATACTAATCGTCTCCATAATGGCCCTAAGGCTCTCTTACATATACAATTATGAGAGATGATATATCCTCCACTTTAATGATGATATTTGAGGCTCCGGGATATCGCAATTATGGCATAGTAGTTCCAGATATCAGCATATTAAAGCATATATAAACTTTAACCCCAGAGGGACCCCAATATTGGGACATCCCTGAGTACGTGTTCTAACATATAGGTATAAGAAAAAGGCTCCTCCCAGAGTTCATTTCCCTCCTCCCTTTTTTTTTACTCAACAAATGGCCTTTATCATTATCATTCAATTGCTATAAATACAGCCTCTTGTCGTTAGACGTACGAGTTTCTGTACCAAAAAGACAACTTTTTTATATGGAAGCAAAATAAATAATAATAAGAGGAGACCCTCCTCCTCCTTTCGTGCCCATCTTTAAAGAACATGAAATATCTACTAAATAACTTTATTCTACTCACGATTTCAAGAATACATTTTGTAGCTACTTCTTGCCTTGTTCTTTTATATTTTTTTACTTTGACTTTTGCCATAGAATCTTTCAAGATGAGGAAGAAAGTATTTACAGGAGGGACATAACAGACAAAAAGGTTGGCATTTAAATGATAAGTAATAGTAGTGGTAGTAGTAAAAGAGAGGAAATACTGGGACAAGAACACACAAAATGATAAGAGAATATTAACAATTGAAAAGGAGGGGATGACTAAATGAGGTACAAAGACTTCATATTTGTACTATATATATGTATATATATATATTTGAAAAAGGACATTTTGAAACTTGATTTTGGATGTACATAAAAAAATAAAAACTGATTTGGAATCCTTGCAAGCATACCTACATTTTCCAGCAATTGTTTTAAAATAGCATTGAAATAAAGGACATTAGAGGCGATCGAATGGCGAAGAAAAAAAAATACTAAATAACTTTTGGGCCCGTTGAGCGGACACTTCCCATTATTCGATTTCGTTCAAACTTTCACAAATGATCTCTATGCAATAAAGTAAAATCCTAAGGGGAGCCCGACTCTCAAATCCGAAAAACGTGAAATAAGAAGCGCCCTTATAAATAAATCAATGTTTTTAAAATATTTTGTTGTCATTTAAAGTGACAAAATTAACGTTAAGATTTACGGGCCAACCATTTTTAATACACTTTTTATTACAACAATGACCATTAAAAAAATAGAACCTGAAGTTATTCTTCTCTATAAAATGAATTGAAAGTTTATCAAAAATCAATAAATATATATTTGGCAGTCCTGAATTGTATCGGAAAACATTTTAAAAGTAGATACCCAAAAAACAAGATGATTATATTTGTCGACAACTATCAATGCCAAAATAAGTCGATACCGATAGTTTGTGAAACAACACACTATTGTCTCTTATTAATCGGTTTTATCAATATATCGGTGGATCTATGTTCGAAATGCACGAGATAAATTATATGCACGAAATGTAAACTACAAATATTGTATCAAAAACTACTACGTGTGACTAACTCAATACAAAAAAATTGGGTGATATACCTTTTACCATCAGTTCAGTAGTGACTTTCGTTCGTTGAAATACAAGTTTATTTATATCCATTAGTCCAACGATTGTATATGTATTACATTTGTATAAAAACAAATCATTTGCTGATAGCTCGAAAATCTGATTATTATTGATTAAAATCGCTATAGAATAATTATCTATGTCATTTAGCGGATATCAAGCAAGATAATTAATGGATAGAGTGAAGGAGCTTACGGTTTTATGGGAGTTTATAAAAAAATAATTTTGCATTGTCTATCGCCCAAGTTACATAAATGTCAACGTAATAAATATTAAATTTTCTATGTTAATATCATAACATATTATTATATATATATATATATAATATAAATATATATATATTGAAAGAAACTCATTATGTTTTTTATAAATTTTTATTTGAATAAAGTTCTGCAGACAAAGTAAAAAATAAGCCACAATCGATGTTAAGCAGTAGATTTTAACTGTTTTATATAACACGAAAACGATACTTTTTGAGGTAATGAAAGTTACATTCAGAATTTTTTGTCCTTTTAACTTTTTAAAATTATATCTATTTAATAAGACCAAATAATAAAATTGATATTGTAGTTTTTCATTAACCGCAGTACATGTAAATCAATTTCAAGAGCTCCATGACAGCAGAACTTTATTATTATTTGAAATGCGTTGTTTTTTATTAAACGAGAGCAAACAAAAGAATACAATTATTATTATTATTATTTTCCATTCTTCGTCTAGTTCAAATTCCCTAAGGGTTATTAATATAAATATTCCTGAGAAGAGGAATTACTACTCTACCTACCTACCTACAACATGAGGTACCACTTTGCTGTATTTAGCATTGCACTCAAAAAGCAAAGAAAAGCACACATATAAAAGAGCAGGGCTTCTTGCTCTTTTAATCAAGTTAAAAGCCTGATGACTGCAAAAAGACTTATAAGCAAATGCCAGTGCCTACTTCAAGTATTTGAAATATGTTCATTAGTATATTTAATCAAATCTATATTCCTTAATAAAAAGTTATAGTGCTTTTACCGCTTAAAATAAGACACGAAACACTTTCAATAGATATATCATTCAAATGCGTACATATACTCTATAGCGATGTATCAACGAACTGCACGATGGAAGGAAAAGGACAATATATAAAGTCTAAAGACATCAACTATAAAGCCATTGCAGCCATTGTAATATAGACTTCAAAGGACATTTCTACGAAATGGGTACCTAAAATGATTATTTTATTCGAATATGTGATTAAATTCTATCTTATCTTGTAAGTGTACGATGCAAAAAATATATGAACCAAAGAGAAAAGCTGTCTCGAATAAGGAACATGATAAATTACAAAAATCTTTTGAAGATTTATTATTATTATTTATGGAAGCTTCATTTACAAAACAATAATAAAGATCTCTACCAGATCATGCCAGATCCTTTGAGGTGGGGAGAGATAAGCAACTTCTTCCCCTTTAATTATTATTGCTTATCAAGTCATATGCTATATTTTAAGGCAAAAGTAATTAATTCATCTTTAAATTTTCATAAGAAACTAAGCGTTTGAAAAAAGATAATATGAATATATAACATTAAATGCTGGCAAACCGGGCCACAAAAATAAAAGAAAAAAGGTGTCAATTAATGCTAACATATTTGTTTTTCCAAAAATGTGGACAGAAAGGCTAAGAATCCAGTTGTTCTAATAAATGCTTTAGAGGCCTAGAAGTGTGAAAGACGGGTGGTGTTTTGAAAAGTAAATTAAATCTAAGAGGGAGAAAAGGTTACTTTAACGATAATAATGGTACATTGGAGTTAAAAAGGAATGAAGCCATATTTCCTCTTTCATTATTATTATTATTACCATAAAAGAAGAAAAAGATCATTGTGAAGAAATGGAGATAAGTAAAAGAAAGAAATAGGGAGGCAGACGAAGACGAAGAAAAAAAACACACATCTTCTCGTGTACCTTTGTATCAGGGCCAATATATGTAATAAGTAGCTTTTAAAATGATGATGGGAATACGATGTAGGAGAAAAAAAAGAGAATAGAAGGGAAATATGTAAATCAGATCATCATCTACTTTTATGATGAATGAAATCACTCAGTTCTTATTATTTGTCGTTATTTTATAGTCAAATAAAGGCCTTTTCACACCCCTCCCCAAAAAAGTAGTATAGATGATGTCGTATAAAGACAGCTCCCCCCCCCCCCCCCCCACACACACACAAAAAAAGAAATAACGGGCTTCCTGACTATACTATAAATGAATCACAGGGTTCGGAAACTTTTTTTTGGACAAAATGAAAATAATATTTTTCACAAACTTTGTCCAGAGTTTCTTTTAATTTGTTTTATTTCCCCCTCAAAATGGTTCAAGTGGTATCAATTATGAGGAAATAAGCATTTGGGGAAGTGAATAGGCTTAAAAGTCTAACTAAGTAAAGCCAAAGTCACACATTCTTATGAGGTTGATACGTCCTAACTTCACTGATGTTTGATCTATTATAAAAATATTGATAAAAGTTTGAAAGAATGCTTCAAGGTTTTTTTATAATAAAATGAATATCACACTTATATTAAGGATATTGTTTTTCTGCTTTGAATATGCCTTGTGTTTTGTTTCAAATGATGGATATTTTTTTTAATTCAAGATTTTGTTTCTCTATGAAGTATTAGATATTGTCATGTAATTTATTAAGTGATATAATTTTAAAATCTTTTATTTTGGTAGGTTGATTTTGTACTCTCCTTATTTGGCCAATTATTATTTGATTTTAAATATATTATTATCACTCTTTCATGCTTTTCACATTGATTGTCATGATTATTAATAAGCTCTTTCCAACGAAGGATTTAGAAAGGCTTAGAAATTTGATTACCATTCCGTTTATGTTTAATGCTCTTTTTTTTTCTTCTCTCCTTTATTGTTTAGATGTTATATAAAATTATATAAAAAATAATATATAAGTAAAATAAACATTATAGTTTATAATAAAAATCTAATTTTTTTTTTCTTGCCTATATGGTTTGATAGAATTGCATCCGACTGGATATAAATAAGCATTATAGCGTTAAAATTAGTCTATCGAACCTAGGATCTTATCATTGAGGTAGACCAAAATTGACCATCCCCTCTCGGGAGCATTCGAACCTGCGCCCCCAACATTGAGAGTTGAACACGCCTTAACACGCACAGCTATCGAGCTCCCTCTTTTTTTTTTTTTTTTTTTTTTTTTGGGGGGGGAGAAATGTACAGATGTCCTTATAAAGAAATATCTGATAAATGGTCATTGCATGTGCATTTAGGGATTTAATGTCAATTTATCTTCGTATGCCTCCGAATCGAAAGATGGATACAATCCGCTGGGTGGCAAGAATGCATTGGTTCATATTGGAAAAATAGTGTTGATTTATCAATGGCTCATTTTGTAGTATCCTTAGACTTTCAGAAATTACCTCTCACAGGCTTCACATTTTCAGATTTCTATTAAAAACTGATGATGCCGTATTGAAATTCCATGAGTGGTCAAAATCTATTTGTTTAGCTTTCTAAATATGTAAAAAAAACATTACCTTTTTTTTATCAACAAAAATATACCAAGAAGAAAATATTTATTCCAGTTAGGAAAATGAGACATCAGAGAAGTCATTTATTATGCTATATTTCATTGACATTTAAGATATTATATTAGCGGCTTTCTAAAAAAAATATTGATTCTGTGGAATAACTTTTCTTTAATTATTTATAAAGTGCATACAGTCCAGGTATTTTCATTCAAAGAAGTAGAGACACATATATCAAACTCAATAATACTTGGTCCTAATACAGATTCCTCGATTCTTTTTGCAAAAGAAGAGTTCTAAAAAGCTTATTCAATATGTGCCTCGAACAATAACAATTGTTCTTTAAAAGGTAATCTCATGATTTATAAGTAAACATATAGAAAAATCAATCATATTTATTAATAGTTGTATTTCTTAGGATACATCTATCAGAATGAAAAGAAGATATATCCAAGTGAAACATTCAGTTTCTGCTTTAAAATGTTATCAGGAGCATTTAAGGAGCTGTTGCAAACTTAGATGTGGTTTCTTTTTCTCCACATGGATCCCGCATTGCCTATTCCTCTATGGTTAAAGGGGATATAAATAATATAAGTATAACATTATAAAGCAAAGTGTAGGTTTAAAACTATCTTGATCAAGCGCTGATCCATTCAAATCACATAGAACTATGTAGTTTCTTCACAGAAACAGAAAAAATCGCGCTTTCTATTACTATTTTATAACATAGTCAAGGTGCAACTCTTAAGACAGCATTCAAAACAAACTATAATGTTTATTTATGTACCTATTATTACTTTTACACCATTCTCCCGCCCTTCTTATAACTTTGTATCCCCAGTTACAATTGAAATAAAGACCTTAAAACCAACGTATGCATTTATGGCAAATAATAATGTAGCATACACCACAACGGTTCTACAAATATTCACATTCATTTTTTCTTCAAAGCTATCAAATGACTTATAGCTAGGCATGAATTCGAGCACGTTTCCCTGACAAGCAACCAGCCGCCCTAGGTTATATGTCAAATGAAGGTATTCCTGTCAAAGTTAATAACATGCTTCCAAGAAGGAAAATACTAAGAGAGAAAGCTACCCCTTTTTACATCATTTGCAATTGTGATGGCACACTATCTACAACTAGTGAGTGAGGGGGGAAGGGAGGATTATAGTGTCTCCCACAAAGAGATATAGAGAAAGAGCTACACACACACACACACACATAAAAATGTGATATTTGATGTATGTAAACTGATATCATAAGAGCTTTATTTGGTGAAACTGATATACAGAGTCAAGTTTTCACTGCTCCCAGTGTGGCACACATAGATATACAACATTTATATACAGCATTGGTGGTGAATGTTGAGTCCTTTTTCTCCTCTTTATTTTTTTGTTTTGCTTGACAACATATGTCAATAATTATTAAGGAAAGTCGTCTTTGTGGGCACTTGCGTCTTTTAAAATTTAAGTTCATTTTAAAATGTAAATGAATATTATGAATTACAAAAGTTAATTTTAGTATTAGATTACTCATATGAAACTATTTATATTAAATATTTTACGTGTATATGAATGCAGTAATATATTAACTCAACTCGTAAATTATTGTATATATATATATAAATATGTGTAATTCTTATTTCACGTTTTTCGGATTTGAGAGGTCGGACTCCCCCTAGGATTTTACCTTAGTGCATAAACATAATCTTGTGAAAGTTGGAACAAAATCGAATTATGGGAGGTGTCTCCTTAACGGACCCAAAGGTTATATATTAATTGTTTCCCGCCATTCGATCGCTTGTAATGTATTCTTTATAAATGCTATTGAAAAAATGAAAGCAAAATGTAAGTATGATATGAAGGATTAAAATTAGTTATTTATGTAATCTAAAATTAAACGAGAAATTAAAGTTTTGAAATTGTCATTTTTATGGAAAATACTTCTAAAATGACGATTTCAAAACGTTACTTTCTCGTTTGATTTTGGACGAACATAAAAACAAAAACTTATTTGGCGATATAATTAAATATGTCCCTGAAAGATCAAAGCTCTACATCAGCACCATCAAAAGGATTTTAAGAAGACATCGTGCTTTTTTAAACCAAACCAATAAATGATTTGTCCTTTTATATAAGGTTATTCTTCAGGCAGTAAATATGAACTACAATGTTCATTTATGTATTTTCGCAACTGCCCTGAATAGTTTTACTCTGTTTCTGTATAATAATTTTAGTGTATTTTATTTTACACTGTATAAAATTTTGCAGTCAACCGAATAAAATGTTTTTAACCGAAAAAAAAAAAAACTTATTGGGAAGCCTTGAGATATATAACTTATGCAAACATAAAATTGCGATTCTTTAAAAATGAGTTATTTGGATAAGCTTTCCATATCAATTATCCATCACTTTTTGTGCATTTATTAATATTCACGACAGTTATTATAATATAGGGTATCTACGAATCCAAAGTAAAGAGGGATGATATTGGTTTCATTGGTAGGACGCTAGCACCAAAAATATGATATTTATTAAGAAAAGAATGCCTTCTCAATGATTATGTAATGAAGTATTTGGTTTTTATATTGTAATTTTATATACATACGTGTATACATATATGCTTATAATTGTTTGTGAATTGACACAAGTTTTGTTGTATGTCGGTACAAAAAAAATCAATGCATGTAATAATGTTCTCCGAACAAATAAATGCATGCTCTAACTGTTTTATCTAAACGCATGACACATAAGTTCGGTCAAATATGAATGTTTGTAGATTCGCTATGTCGGCTCTTCAGAACTCATTTTTAACCGTTGAAACGTGTATTAAGACTTCATCCAATACATTTTATAACAAAAAAAATATTGGGCCTAGTATCCTTTGAGTATTTGCAACATTATTTGAAGTCATAAATATACATTGCCGACGAACGAACAGTAAAGCAAGCGTTTAAAGAGATGAAATACAGAAGGAGGGAACATTCAGTGAGGTGCCCATGAATTAGTAAAAAAAGTAATGAGTTTTATTGATCAAAAGTAAATGAAATCAAGGGGGGACATATATGAAATGTAGGCACCCCTGCCTTTTATTTACATGGAAAAGGGACCTGTTACATAGGTATGTATTGGCTAAAGAACGAGGGGGAGAGAGAGAGAGAGAAACAGGAAAGAGAAGGAAGGCAGAAAAAATCTCATTATCTTCTTGAATCCGTAATAAAATATTCATGAATAAATGAGAAGAGAGGTCATAACTCTCTCTCTCTCTAACACACTGTATGAGGGTATGGTTATGTTTATCTACACTCAACATTAAACCATTCCATCCTTTAAAAGCCTTGATATATATATATATATATATATATATATATATAGAACAAACAAGAGCAAAGTAAATAAACACAACTATTTTTATTTAAAGTTTGATTCCTCAGACTTTTTAAATTGTCCTCTTGAATGTATATATATCGAAGAGCATTGTTTCTTTTGTATGTATCAATTCCGTTATGAAGTCGGTTTTAGGTCTAAGAATGTATATTCGTAGTTATATTAAATATTTCAATTAAGCAAGACTATTACTAACAATATATATAGATCAATGTAAAACAACTTCAGCTCAAATGAAGTGTGTAGTTCAGCCAAGTTGGTTTTTATATGAAATTGTTCTACATTTTACATAAATCTTGGGCTGAAAGACGCATCTTCTATGCAAGACGTTGTGGTATTTTATAAAACCAACAATTCAGTTCAATACAAAAACATTAGATATACCTTCATTTGTCACTTATCATTTATTATATCAACTCTCAAGACAAGGTAAAATCTTTTTTGTACCATATAAAAGTACTCAACACTTGAATTATTTAATTTATCAAATTTAAAGTTGAATTGACATTACTTTGAATAGACTACATACATACTTGAAACAAGGGCACCATTGTTCACTCAATGGGATACGTGAAAATCATATTGGTGACATCTTTTTAGCTATCAATATGCAATACGATTCTCAAGGTTGTGCTTCAAACGATTAAGCTCTTGCATTCTGTAGTTCAAAGTAAACTGCTCAGTAATTAAGGGCAAAATAAATTTAGTTCGTCAAAATCGCCATCCAAATGTTTGTAAATAAAAAATGCAAAATAAATTCAGAGAGCCTTTTTATATATAAATTAAGCTATTCGTTACTTATTCCTATTTTTTCTCTCTCATTTAATGTATTTGTAAGTAGCCATCTTATTTGTTGTTTTGTTTTGAGCGGTTATTTATGACAAAATCTCAAAGTACAAAGAAAAGAAGTATCTTTTTAAAATATAATATGCTCTTGAGAACAAGAAAACTGACACCCACATAAAAGTTTTACATTATATTATTTTCAGAGAGACTCTCATGTAAATGATATTCCATTTGTGCCACCCATTAGAGAAACTGATGAAAAGCATAACTTAACTCTTGAGGATGATAGCCTGTGTAATTTCTCTTCTACCTAGCCTTTGGAATGTTGCTTAATAGGAGGTAGAGTGGATGGAAAATATGTTTGGAAGTAATTTGTGTAAATGAGAAAGCATTTACATGAAAATGGTTTGCAATATGTATGTGTGAGTTCAAGTAAGAAATGAGGTTGCAAAGCGGATATTTGAACACCATTTTTTACATACCGATATAAAATATTTAGTTATAAAGATTGTATAGCCTAAATATGCTATATTTTTATAGCAAGATCTAGGGATTGGTCTCATTTTCAAGTTATTTATTATATTTTTTTCTGTGTAATGGTAGCTTGAAATGGGAAAGATATAGACTTGAATAAATTGGAAACTATCAAAGCGATAACTCAGTGCGTGTAGGTGTGGTCAACTCTAAATGCTGAGGGTGCAGGTTCGACTCCTCTCGAGAGAGGAAGGTCAATTTTGGTGAACCTCAATCGATAGACTAATTTGCACACTTGTATGCTTATTATATCTAATAGTTGAAAATGTATCGAACCTAATAGGAAAAAACAACAACTATACAATGATGAATGAGCTAAGCATAATTGTTGTAATAAACTCTTTCAGGAAGCTAAATAACATTTGTTTTTTAAAGATAGGACATCTGTCAGAGTCAACTCGTCATTGAAACAGCAAAAAAATGAAGCCAAGTTTATAAACTTAAGTAATGGTATGCATTGTATTTTGGCTTGCACAATGAATAGTTTTAATAAATTAATTTTAAGCCCTTCAAGCAGAGGCAATTGGAAAATATGTTGTTTTGAGAAAAGAAACAATTTTAAGACTTGTATATTTTTTAAATTGAGCCCGAATTGTCATATTTGATTTGTAGCTGCCTTTGAGCATTTTCAATTGATATATAATATTTTATCTAATTGATTATTGCTATATATATATATATATATAATATATAATACAAATACATTTCTATTAGGAGTTAAATCTATTATTGTGGACAGAATATTTTTCAAACTCCTGGTACAAAAAAACCTTTTGTTTTATTTCTTGAAATGTTATAACTCAAATCTTATTTCTTGGTATTTGCCAAGATTCTTTTAAATGCACTTCGTCTTGATTTTGAAGCTGTATGATGTCGCTAGAAAAAAAAAATATATTTATATATAGGAACGAGTTTTCTTGGAGGAATCAAAGAAACAAATACAATCACACACACACTAGACTGACTCAACAAAATCCACAAGAAGAAAGAATAACAAATACATCCAATCATGAAACTTTTTTTTCTTCTCTACTTCTATTTGCTCTTCAACTCTTAATTGTTGCTATTGTCGATGAAAGGGGAAGGTCTTTTTTATTTATTTTGTTCTATTCGTAAGAAAGAATTCATTTATAATCAAATAGGACTCATGGAGAGACAGACAACAAAATATTGGAGATAATTATTTTCATTATAAATAAAGTTTTTGATTTCTTCTAGCAAATTAACGAATAAGCTTCATTTTTTGAATTGATAACTCACATTTCTTTCTATTTATACGTCATCCAAGCAAGGATGCAGTCATTGTCATGGAGGATATGGATAGAGATAGTGAAACGTCATAAATATTTTTTTTTTGTGACGTATGAAAAATGTAGCAATATATTTTGATGACTGACATCAGTGGGAAGAAATACATTACAAAATATATGTCTACCCGCTTGTCGGTGTTGTATATATAGTCATTTAAAATCGCCGACAAACCTAAAGCCAGCTCTTTTGGCAATATGGACGGTCCTTGTTCTTCAATATACTTTTGATGAGACAGTCAAAAAAGCATTCATTATTTTTTACCTGAGTGTGAGGAGGTTGCTGTGTTTATTTAATAAAAGGATCTAAGTATTTGTGCTATTAGAATGGTCGATTTAAAGGATTCGTAAATGACAGGGATAGATGTTCATGAGAAGAGATATTTTGTGTTCTTAAGTATGAAATTCTTTGAGTTAATTTTTAGACAGCCACGAATTAAATGAGGACTTCATTATGTCGACTGATTTTTAAAAAAGTGATTGCCACTTCTTTCTTATGTCAGTTCATCGCATTCTAAAAGAGAGTCCCTATTTGCCATTTGTAATTAATTGGGGCTGAAATAGATTGAAAAACCAATAAGGGAGTTATGAAATGAGGAAAGTGTCGTGAAACCAAATCCTATTGTTCTAATGTTTAAGACTGGATTGACAATTATCAAGAGATCGTTACTTAACAAACAATATATAAGAAATAGCGAATCGGGTTTTATAAAAGGATATTAACATGATACGTTATCCGAATGATCGAATAGTTTACGAAAACAATGTTCCATGGGAGAAACAAATGTTGATTTTTCTTATTTAAAAGTAAGGAACAATTTTGGTGTGACAATATTTTCAATCATTTCTCAGCTAATATAGTTGTATATTCATTTCTAATTGATTTTATTCAGAACAATTCAAATTGTTTTTGTATTAATAAGCTTATACCGTTTACCGAATAACAATTCGGTGGAAAATATTTGACACAGAACATTTTGAGCCTGATAGTATAAGGTGAGAAACGATTTATGAACCAAATATATGGGGTGTTGCACGAATTGATTCCAGGTCTAGTTCAAAGTACCTTATGAGTCCCAAGAGTATACTTATGGCCACTGGAGAATCATGAAATGATGATTCTATCCTATGGACTCCATTCCATAGCTCCAAACACGTCTTTTGTGATCTATTTGAAATTGAAAAATCCTCACACTGTAAGTGGTACACACCAGAAAAAATATACTTATATCCTCCCTCAGTCACGACCTAAATATATATATATATATATACCAACATATATAAAAGGTGAATGAAATATAAATATATATTGTTTGACAATTTTCATAAGTCATTTTTTATCATTTATAATAAATTGGATTGTCGAACTTCATATTTAGACCCATAAGAAGATAGATTGTAGACCATACATTAATTGATTTCAAGCCTATAAATGAATGAAATAATTGAATTGAGGGAAAACAATTAATCAAAAAGGAGGGGGGAGAGAACTGCATCTACAAAGCTGATAAATCAAAATTGCAAGAGACAGGGCCCATGATAAGGGATGTCTTTAATTATTCGTGTGACAGTTGATAGTAAGTCAGTAAAAGCTGTATTCACCAAACTGTCAAGCCAATCAGAAAACTGCTTTCAGATAATTTTACCATCGTATATTTTATTTATGCTTAAAAGATACAAACTTGACAAATGAACAAAGTTCAGCATCCATTTAGGCAGAAAACTGGACGTGATCATAGAGAAGAAACCAAACATATATCAATTATAATGATGGCCGTCAAGTTTAGAAGAAGGTCAAGCAAATCAAAGGTAACAAAAGTAGTCAATTATACAAGGATCAACCGAGGAAAGTAACGCGAAGTAGTAATATCAGCTGTATCTTTGATTAAATTGACGGCATAGCTGAAAATAGGCAATATATTTGTGGACTCACGTAAGGGAGTAACGTCTTTTTTAATATTAAAATCAGAGCAGTAGGATTTTAAAATAAGAATGCAACAAAAATTTTTTTATTATAATGCTTGATTATAGAAAGAACAAAACAAGGTCCTGAAGAGAGCTTTGTAGACTTTTTGGTTCATTACACCATACACCTTGTGTTCTGGGTTTAAAAAGGCATTTTTAATGTTTTAAGTATGTGACTTTATAAATGAAATATTGTAAAAGCCATAATATACTTGTGGTGGAATAAATGACTCAAAATATATTACGAAATTGTTGTTGAAAAAAATAAGGATTTTAATTCCGGCGCAGTGGATATTATTTTTTTCAGGGCTTGAGGTGATGATTTGGAAGAAGGATTCCCTCTTTAAAGTGAGAGAAAAAACAAGGAGAGGCAACCTATGAATTATTAAGAGCGAAGGAATAGGAAGCAACCCTGAATTTTAAGAAGAAGACGAGGTAAACTATGAATTCTAAAGAACAAAGGAAAGCGCAAGACAGACTCTCCATATATGTTCTTCAAAACATGAATTTTTAAGGTGAGCTGAAGAAAGAAAAGATACAAACACACAGAAGTAACAACAACAACAAAAAACCAGAGATTGCTTGAGATTAACATGGGGCATTTTTCTATTCAGACTCCTTGTTTTACAAGAAGGCCACGGACGATTCTATAATAATTGTATGGAGTAACAACAGGAACGGAGTGGGAAGAATTTATCCACCGGGACAATTATGCCCTCGCCGGCCTTATACAGGCTCCAATATACCATTGAGAAGCTGTCAACGGCCGTTTATGTTTCTTGAGGCCAGCGGTCCACCGGGAATAGTCCCGGTACTCCTCTGGCCACTCCGCCCCTGGGTAACAATCTATCGAAAGCAGAGCCTTTTTGCCAAAGAATATTTTAGTATCTAAAGAAGTAAATGATAATAATGCTTATTCATATCCAAGTGGATGCCATGGTATCTAGCCAAATACGCAAAAATCAATGCAGCAACATAAAACTTTATATATGAGATTAAAAATACATTTTAAATTATTCCATGAAAAACCTTTTAAAAAATCAAATTCGTTCAAAAATGTTTCAACACAACGATCATTTTAAAGATATTTTATTTGCTATTTTTAAATTATATGATCAAATTTATAACCAAATGGAAGCGTGTTCGACTCTCAATATCGAAGGCTTGAGAATGTTCGACTCCCAAGAATTGATCAACATCATCAATATCCATTGTGGTTTCCTTATAATGAAACTGCATTTACACCGAATCAAATATGGAGATAAATATATTGATCATAGCTTTTTAAAACTATGAAGGTTTTACTATTTCCTCAATGCAGCTTCTTTGAAGAGGAACTCAAAACTTCTAAACATCTTTATTGGTCTCGTAGGAAACTTCTCAAGACGTGTGGAGAAGCAACGGAAATCATTCAGAGCACTGGAGGATTTAACCTCTTAGAACGACTTCACATCTTTCTACGAGGGAGAAGAGGCTGACAAAATGAAAGCAATAACATAGCATATTTTGATAAGCAATAAAAAAACTACATTTCAAAATATTCCAAAGTAAACATTTTTTCTAAAAATCATTATTAGAAAACTTAACGATTATTTCAAAGATACTTATTCGTGTTATATATGTTTGAAACTTAATTTCCATCTTTTATTTGGTCTTTTGACCTCGTCCAATAAATGAAGAAGTAATCCCTCAGTCTGTGAACTAACAAAAATAACGATTAAAAGATTTACCATTCGTCTAAATAATTATTGATGTGGTTTCATTCCATAACTTGTGTAAGCTTCAAGATATTAAGACTTTATAACAAATGATTAATAAGTCATTCCATTGAATATCTTTCCTGTTTATCAACTGTTGACCCCCCAAAAGTTGCATTAGTCACTTAGACTAATGCAATTCATCATATTAATTAGGAATATTCATTTCGTTTCGTAGCCATTGTTATGAAAGATCCTTTTATTCCTATTTGATTCAATAGAATTGCATCCGTTTGGATATGAATAAGAAATATAGCGTGTAAATCGAACATCCATCGAATCTAGAATATGAAGTTGACCAAAATCGAACCTGTGTCTTCAATATTGGAAACATAAAAGATTTAAATGTGTGTATAACTGGAAATTATTTACGAAATAAAAGCAGCACACAACATTAAAATGGCACATCTTAAGGAACAGATTTAACGAGGCATTTTTTTACTCTAATTTTTGGATATTACCTCCGCCGAAGGAGGTATTGTTTTCACTGGCGTTTGTTGGTTTGTTGGTTTGTAGTTTGTTAGTTTGTCAGCAGGATAACTCAAAAAGTACTGAACGGATTCAAATGAAACTTTGTGGAGTTGTTGGAAATGCCAAAAAAAACAAGTGATTAATTTTGGCATCTCTAAATGCTTTTTAATATGCAAAATGAGCAAAATACTACTAATAATAATAATGAAATGGGGTCTCTATTCAGGGAGTAGGAAAGAACAAACGCTAAAAAAATATTCATTGACGTATTATTGTTCATATATCAGCTCAGGACTATGTTAGCCCAGTGACGTAGCTTAAACTTCTTCCTCTTCCCGTCTCTGAGTGCTTTTTTAATATGCAAAATGAGCTAACAGAGAGGAAACAATGATTAGAGATAGAAAATCGGGCGTGTGAAAGGGAGAATGTTTGAATGGGAATGTTGTGGGGATCGGCGGAGGTACACACTCTCTGAGTGTATATATGCCTCTAGTTATATATTGCATTATGAATACATTTTTTTAACTTTTTGTAAGTAAACAAATGTCGCATTCAACTATTTAATGTCACAAAATTATGTTGAGTTCATATACGAAATAATAGAAAAGACTTTGATTTCATTTACTAATATTATGTCAAACTATAAAGATGATTGCCCACACAAATTGAATTACTAGGAATGAAAAATAATATACACATATTTTTACACTTCATGCGACAAGTAATATATATAAGCATTAATAATAATAAAGTTTTCAATGAATGATGAGTTTATCACTTTTAGGATCAAAGGATTTAATATTTGTACATCTAAGACTAATAATTAATATATTTAATAATAACCGGGTCAATCATATATACAACATAATAAGGATCATCTATTAAAATATCCGTCTATTTCTCAAAACTATACAAAAGAGAAGATTGTTGTTAAATGACTTAAGTAAAATACAGTTGAATGGAGTTTTATATTATATTTGAGGATATTAATAAGCATCTAAAGTAGTCCATGGGACCTAATGACGGTGATCACCATTGACTATCCCCTCTCGGAAGGCGAACAAACACCAAGACATGGAGAGTTGAATACGCAATGCTAAAACTCTATATGGTTGGAATGAATATAATCTGTGAGGGTATGAATAAATATCATAGCAAAGGATTTCCATTGATTTGAGCAGCTAAAAGAAATGACTGTATTTTATAATGTATATAATACATATTATATTATAATATATTTAATTTTGTTGTTGTTCGTTAAAATTTTTGTTGCTCATCGTTGGCAAACGACGAACAATAATAAATGAACGACAAATCAACAAGTCTGATATATATATATATATATATATATAATAGTAAAAAACAAAGGTCCAATCAGAAATCTAACTATTCTATCAGTACAGATTGCATACTGGCGGTGTCATTGGGCCGTACTTTTTGGTCAACCTTGACAATCGTCACGTTACACAATATATATTCTACCATCAATTGATTGTAGAGTCAGTTTGGTGAGCGTGTTATTACCAAAAGAAGGACAAATGCAATTTAACGCTTCTAAAATATTCTTTGGGGTCACATGAGAGCACTGGTCTACATCAAACACCTGTCAACGTTAATACATAGACTCCAAACAAATATTCAACACGAAATAGCTACAATGTCTTAGATTTAAAAAATACTCGAGTAATCAAAAAAAAATAAGTCTCAAAAATAACTAATCGCAAACGTTAATGACTCACATAGTTTTGCCTCTATAAAAAATAAAAGTACAATTTGCATACTATATTTTAAAATAAGATCGATATTGAGGGCGTGAGAGGCTATAAATTGACAGGGGGAAATTACTACATAACTTTTTTCCGTTGTGAAAACAATTAACGTTATTTAGTTTCTTTCAAATTTTCACAATATATCACTATTCATAAAGGTATAATACAAGGTTGTGTCCGTCGCTTAAATCTGAAAAACGCAAAATTAGAATCACCCAACCGTGTAAATATATGTAAATATGGTAGAA
>CP045895.1:11360074-11424707 GCA_013387185.1 Caligus rogercresseyi | reverse complement strand
ACATTACTTAATACTATTAATGGTCAATCTCATTGATCTAACAAGTTCATTTGAGTACATTTATGGTTTTGAAAAAATGTTTATTCATAACCTTCAGATGAAACTCAAAGGCAAAAAAACAACAAAAACTGAGCATCAAGTCCCAAAGTAATAATACCTAAATTAGGCAATACGAGCAACAACAAAAATCAGAGGACAGAACAAAAACTTTTATATATATTGATTCGGATATACGTATCTCATTTCAATGCTTTGTTGATATTGAATTATTCACATTATACATTGGAATAGATAGTGTTTTACATTTAATATATATATTATCATTAATGATAATATATTTAAGGAATAATAATTTAGAAATTGTTAAAAAAGACATTAAAATATAAGTTTTAAAAAGAGAAGGAAGGGCACCTTATTATTGGGCATATATATATATTTCCTCAGGTATAGTACAGGAGCAGGGAAGCCTTCTTAGGGGAAACTTACGTACAGAGCAGCAGGCAGTTAACTTCCTACAATAATAATATACGCACACACACAACCCATACAACCGTAACACAAAATCACGTTATCAGCTCTCTTCACTATTTAAATGTCAGGAATCAACCTGCTTGGTTCTCCTTCTTATTTGTGTGTAACTCACAGCACCCCTCAATACTTGTGTTTTTTCTTATGATGTGCATTTTCTACTTACTATTACTACTATATACACACACAGAGTAGTGGTATATGCCATAGATGGTATGCTAGGTAAACAGGAGAGGAGGAGGTGGGGGGGGGGGGACGCGCTTTTTTTTTCCTTTCTTTCGAAAAAGCTCCCCTCTTTGTTGTTATTGTCGTCGTGGAGGTGGTGCAATCCAAGGAAGAGAGAGAGAGGGAAAATGGTGGTCCGTAAAAAACTGTTGCTCTACAAAGGCTTACAAGGAGGCACACTACTGCTGCTTACCTCTCACCACCCAATGGTTTCTTACCTTACCTTTCATGCTAAGGCTCTACTATGTGCTAAGACATTAAGGAACTATAAAAGAATGTTTGAATTAAATTATGGTGTAAAGAATATTATTATTTTTAGAATTCTTGGAATAAAGAGAAATAGTAGCAAAACACACAAAAAACAATAGTTAGGAAAAAGTTCTCTGTTATACTTCTATGTAAGGCCTTTTATAATTTTTGATGGAAAAATAAGGGGGAATAAGATATTTAATGAAGAAGGGATTCCTTTTTTAACAAATACCGGGTCATGAATAAGTCTTGAGATCAATGTGAAAATAGTTTTTGTTGAGGTTTAGGTATTTAAAAAACCTTAATTGCTCCCACCAATCAAAAGCTTAGATTCTCTTCTTTCATTTGATATGTTGATCAACAAAAACCAGTCACCTCTTCGCCGAGATGGAAACGAAAAGAGTCGAGATTGCCACACTCGTCCGCGCCGGTCACACCACTAGAACATCATTCAAGGAGCTCAACGTCAGCAAGGCCACAGTCTGCAGAGTCAGGAAGCGTTTGGCTGACGGCAACGACCTCAAGAACAAACCCCCGCTCCGGCAGACCGGTAAAAAATTCGACCCAATCAAAGTCAGACGGCCTTGAGGCCATGCCCACCATGAAGATGTCCGAGCTCGCCAGAAGAAGTTCGTGGACCCATCCACCGTGTCCAAGGCTGTCAAAGCAGCAGGTGGGCGGTCACTGAGAAAGGTCGAACGGCCACTGTTGACGCAACGTCATAGAAACCTCCGTTTGGATCGTTGCCGGAGAATTCTCGCCGACTTGAAGCACAACGGTGATCGGCGTCGTCTTCTTCTCTGACGAGAAGACCTTTACGGTGGATCCGTGTACAACAAGCAGAACGACCGGGTCATCTGCTCGGAAACGTCTCCAATGTAATCCGGAGCGTCTCAAGACCCAACATCCGGCCTCCGTGATGTGTGGGGGATCGTGGCATCAACAGGGGACAAGATGCCGCGATTTGGTTCCCGACCGGGTACAGGCTCACGGGCGCCGACTACTTGGAGCTTTTGAAGACCAAGGTACTCCCATAGGTCTCCCAAGATAACCAAGAAGTCGGGGAAGTCATCATACGTGTTCCAGCAAGATGGGGCTCCTGCCCCCACGTGCAAGGCCGGCAGGATGGATGGAGACCAACATGAAATTCTGGCGAAGACAATGTGGCCACCACAGAGCCCCGACCTGAACCCGCTCGACTTCAGCTTCTGGTGGCATGTGAGAGCCAAGCTTGCCGCGTTCGCCACAGCAATGTTGAGGACCTGAAGACCTCGGTCGAGAAGAAGGTGGAAGGCGATGAAGAGTCCTACATCATCACCGTGTGCCAGGCTTCCGTCGCCGCGTGGAGGGCGTCATGAGGCCAAAGGTGGCGAAATTCACAAATGATAGTGTCAATGTATACATTTATATAAAATAAAATTCAAACGTGTACGACTGTACCCTGACCCATGACGTTCTCATTATTGTCACATTTAAGGAAGGTCTCAAGATTATTCATGACCCGTAGGTAGGGTTATGATGGGTGGATGATGGGGTATATATGTTAAAGAAAGAAGGTGTAGTAGCTATCGTATATTCATTTGGTTTTAAAGCATATGAGGGACGAAAACGTCTGTCGAGGGTTGAAAAAGATAGCACAATAGAAGTTTGATGGCTTTAAATCAATCCTTCTCAAAAGGCCCTCGGGTCCTATATGCCATCTACATGACAGTTTATAGGTTTTATACCTACTCCTTATGGAATTATCAGATTTCTTTATGACACGATTTGAACATATTGGAGTAAATAATCCACCTCACACGGAACATAGGACTTTGAAAATTAAATCCAGGGCTGTTGGGATTTGGAAAAAAAACAATGCCCTATATGCCCAGAAATATGCTGGAAAATGCCTAATATGCGGAAAAAAGTTAAATGAGCAATAAAAACCGCCTTAACATGAGGAAAAATAATGTATTTTCTACAAAATAAAAAAATATGTTGTAATCATTGTTCCATTGAAGAATAATCATATCTTTTACATACCTCTCTGTCAGACTGGTTGGCTTGTCAGACAAAAGATACTTTAATTTGGAGTTAGGCAATCAGGCGGGAATTCATTATTATTCTGTTGTGTAGCACGTAAACACTCTTCCTCTTCTCATGGCGCCATTGTGGGGAAGTTTAGACCCGTAAATACTGAAATATATATCCTCAAAATTTGTTCAAAATATGCGATAAATATGCAGAAAAAGAACAAATATGCTTATATGCGTTATATGAATAAAAGGTCGTTTATGCCCAGAAAGTGTATTTACCAGATTACTACAGCCCTGGTTATGTCATATTAGGGCTTTCAAATAGAAGTATATATATATATATATATAATAATAATAGTAGCTACTGATATCTTGTATTCATTTGGTTTCACCTGCCATAAGTATGGTTTGTTGGGGGATTTCAAAGCAAGCGTTACTCGGGTCCTCGTTTTTTATTGTTTACATTTTCTGCATATTTGCTTCGCTGGAATGGCAGTTTCCGTGTGGATATGCAAAGGATGTATAGAGTTAGAATTATTGCATCCTATTTTCAATCAACTTTATGAAGATGTTTAATGTTATTGCAGTTTGGGATTAGTTATCTACATCCAAAGGAAGTATATTGGGTAATGATGTCAAAACAAGCCTCACATTGTCCTCAGTCTTCCACAAGTTATAGGATTTGTAGGGGAAACTATTGTTCTTAAAGTAACGTAATAGAATCGTGACGTGTTTTTTATTGGTTTATGCAAAATGCATAGTTCAAACAATTTAAGTAATCGAGTTCATTCAAACTCCATTGATTCTTGAGACATACTATTTTTACAAACTGACTTTGTATTCACTGCTTTATGTACTGTATTTATTTATTAAAAAAGTTAATAAAAATCAGCAGAACTATTATATACATTAAATAATAGAGGGGGGGGGGGGACTGTTTTATGAAAACACAATCACTTAAATTGAATGGCTGCGTCGTATGCCAATAAGTTATGGTTATCAGTTATATTCCTCGTGGTCCCTAGGGAATTATTCCCTTACGCAGGACAGATGTTGCTGCTTCCTCCCTTTATATTATCCATCTTTTCAATGAAAGTAGGACAGAGGAAAACAAGAACGAAAATATCACAATGTTCAAAAATATATTGATATTATTAATAATAAAATAGACAGGAGGAGGATATGACAGTTGGTATCATCTCTCATGGGGGAGCTGTAGACAAGCCCACCCTAACATACATCAAGAGCGAAAAAATAATTCATTGATTAAAACCACAGGGAAAATATATAAAATATATATTGAGTGACAAAGTCCTTTCAATGAAAGAACTTTTGTTAAGTATTTTTTTAAATTCAACAGTTCATTTTTATGATATGTACAACAGAATACATAAAAACTTAAGAAATGTTTGAAAAATCGCATAAGTAAATATTGTATTTTTTTTGTTTTGACCAACGATTCTATATATGGTATACATTTCTACGCATCCTCGAATGAATACATATTAAACACAAAACAAGACCATCTAAATGAATCGGTTTTCACGAATAAAATAATAATTTAGATCCTTTAAAGCAATGGATCATTGATTATATTGAAGTTGGCTCTGTCCTCTAAACCACAGTTTAATAATACAAATAAACAATAATATTAAATATTATCAACAAAAAAAATATTAACAACATACAAATCAATGAACATTCAAAGGATAGCATCAATTAAGGACCTTACGACAGAAAAAACTACATGCACAACCAGTTTAAGGTGACGATGGCAATGACGACTTTTTAAGGAATTACTTTTCATAAGAAAATAACATAGGCACTTTATTAAACGACTTAAAAATAACTTCTTTTTACGATGTTTAAATTTCCAGCCTTAAAGAACAAAAAAACGGAAAAAATGGCAATGAAGACCAAGAACAACTTTTTAAGGAACATATTTTTTTTAAAATTACATGTGATGACATCACTAAACTTATTCATCTTCTTTTTACGATGTTTAAACCCAGCCTTAAGGAATACAAAACGGAAAAAAAAATGGCAATGAAGAGCTACGACTACTTTTTAAGGAACTGGTTTGAAAATGAAAAGTCACATGCGATGATTTCACTGAAATTATTCGTGTGATTTCTTCTTTGTGCGATGTGTAAATATCAGCTGTAAGGAATACAAAACGGGAAAAATGGCAATGAAGACCCAATGACAACTGTTGAAAAAAACTGATTTTAATATAAAAAGTCACATGCGATGACATCACTGAAATCATTCGTGTGATTTCTTCTTTTTACGATGTTTAAATACCCAGCCTTAAGGAATACAAAACGAAAAAAATGGCAATGAAGAACCCATTGACGACTTTTTAAGGAACTTATTTTAATATGAACAATCACATTCGATGACATCACTGAATTATTCGTGTGATTTTTTTTTCATTCCAGACTATTGTCAAGTTGGAAAATCCCGGGCAGCGCCGGGTAACATTCGCTAGTAATATATACAATTAATGTAAAAAATTATATAAATCGAAAAGCTTCAACATTTCAATACATTGAACAAAAACATTTGTTATATAAACAATATTATTACAGCTCTTCACACAAGGGACCCAAGAGTGACCGCCTCAAACAGGTGTATTATTTATTTTAGGGAAATTGGAGGAGTCACCTTGAGCACTAAGTGACCCTCTAAGTGGCCGGGCACACACAGTTGAATGTTTAATACAAATATTGTGATGACTTTTTCGATTTATTTTATTACGTTACGGTCTTTATTTCTCTCTCCCTCTCTATCTCTTCGTTGCACTCCATACATTCAACAGGAAACGAAAAACTAATCGTAATGATATTGAATTTTTTTTACATGAGAAAACCTTTATTACTTCGGACCGTTCTGGTAGAACCCCATACATAATATTAATATAACAGCCATTCAATCATGGGCTTCGTTTGTATATATATATATATATATATATATATATATATATATATTATATATAATATATATATATATATATATATATAACCGGGTGCGTGGTAATTCCGCGGACTTTTTTTTGCGCAACACAAAAAGGTGTCCCGACGTTTTTTGGGGGCAAGTAGCTTTATAGTCATAAATATCATTTGAAACTATTACAATTTAAAGTGCATTTCTCGAAAATGAACCCTTCAGCATCAATGTAGAGGTTGAGGCGCTTCCTGAAGTCAGAGCAGGACTTCTGATTAGGTCTCATACATGGCAGCCCAAGACATCATTGACAGTAGCTTTCAGGTCACTGATGTTGCTGTGGTAGACTCCACAAGCTTGTTCTCAAGTGCTGCAGATGAGAATCCAGGGGGTTAGGGTCGGAGATGAGGGAGGCCACATTTCTTTGGACTGGAATCCCGTGGATCCCAGTTTGTTCTTGAGGTACTTCTGGTGCCTTGCTGGTGTTGGCAGGGGCCCCATCTTGACTCAGATGTACCTATTTGCCCGTAGGTGGCTCTAGGACAGGGAAGACATGCTTTACAAGGGCCTTCTGGTACGTGGTGGCATTGACAGACCCATCAAGCTAAATTTGAGGAAAAGCCCTTACCACTGAGCCATGAAGCCTAGCATCATCGCTTTTTTGGGGTGCTGGGGACTTGGCACGAACCTGATCTCAGGGCTCAGAACTCTTGGTGGAGGTGCGGATGTACCTGTCATTTCGCCTGCTGGTGTCTTGTACCAGAAAATGTTTCTCATCACTGAAGACCATAATCGTCCCTTAAGATCATTCTTTATAAAAATTCTTGATTTTTCGGCATCTATCACACTTTTTTTATGTTGAAGAGAGGTTAAACATCTGCACCTCGTCTGGCCAAGCTTTTCAGACCGAGTCATCCTTCAAGAGCTCTCTCATGGTTTTTTTGGGCACCTCAATCTCCTGGAAGCCTCCTAAGGACTTGATGGGTATGTGCGATGAGGCCTTGCTTTCTCAATTTTTGCTAAAGTTCGAGTTGTCTTTGGCCTTCTGGTCGTTTTTTTTGTCTTTGAAAACTGTATCTCCATTGTTCATCATGTCCTGACCTTGTAAACCAGTCTTCAAGTTTATGAAAAACTCATAGCGTGTCTTTGAGCTTGTCTCCAGCCTCAATTCTCTCTGCTATTTCTTAAGGAAAGCCTCCATTTTTACTTCGATCACCAAATGTTGTTGTTTTGGTCTGAAGTAACCCAGCAACAACGGTACAAAAAACAGAAAATACATACGATGCACTCACGCAACTTTTCTTAAATTATAATTGTCAATTGCAAGTATTTTAAGAGTTATAGCCGTTCAAAATCACATCCGCGGAATTACCACGCACCCGTAATATATATATATATATATAATACACCGTTTATTGATTGATAATGTTGTTGTAATGCAAGAGGGGCTCGTGTAAGGGGGGAGGAGGAGGAGAAGAAGAAGAAGAAGGATTGTTGGTAAACAGTGAGTTTCCTCTTGCTATTCCTCTAGTGTTGTGTAAAGAGTTTGACGATTTATAATATTATATTATTGTTGTTGTTGCTGCTGCTGCTATGTATGTTGTACTACTATAAAAAGTAAAACACATGCCTGAGTGGTTAGCTCCTCATAGGATTATACAAACAACTCAACATGCTCATTGCTTCAGAGAGAGAGAGAGTAAAGGAATAGCCTGGCCTTCATAGGATCATTTTTGTATGTGGTTCCCTAGGGTTTGATAGAAATATGTGCATATGGACAGGGATTTTAAAAATTAGTCCGTCAAACCCTGTATACATTCAAGGTATAATTAATATTTTCATGTTTTAATTATAGTGAAACGTCAGTTATCTTACTATGATAACAATAACAATATCATCTATAATTCAAAAATACAGATTTTGATGACGTAAGTGGGGAATTTAATAAATGCTATTGCTTGCCGGTGTGTGACGTCATTAAATATCACTGACAAGCAAAAAAATCTGCTCTCTTGATAATATTCATTGTGAGTTGGACACGCAGTTATTCTATGGATCCTTTTATATGAATAAAAAGGCGGGAAACTTAGTAGGTTTTTTACAGAAGAGATGTATAGGATAATGGCAATATATCATAGCAATAGGATGCCACACTATTTATGGGCATGATTGAAAAGGGAGAAAACAGCATGGATAATTATAAAAAAACCGTTTTCATAATGAAGATAGGACGCCACTCTTTATGAGAATGATTATTTGAAAGCAACGCAGCGGTAATAATGTTGAAGAAGAAGAAGAAAACAGGTGTCATTATAATAGAATGCGTCATTATACGCCTGCTGTTTAATATCTAAGAATATCATTAAGAACAAAAAATGCATTTATTCATTTGATTCGATAAATATAATTTACAAACTATACGAAATAACTCTTCTTAGGAGAAGGATTCGTGTTTTTGAAAGGCTGCGTCGTTATATTCGTCATGTTGCCATATAAACAAAAATTGAAGCTCAAGAGGAATTTCTACGCTGTTTATTGACAAGGAATAGATCCTGTTGTTTATATCTGGTTACGTTCGTCCTGGAACGCTGGATTCTTTATTATGGCAGACAGGTCCCAAAATGCTATGGTCGTCATTAAAAAAAGACCTCCAACATAACCACTGTGCCCCTTATCTACTCTTTATTTCTATCTGGGAACGTTGAGATCTTGGTTACTATGGCAAAATGATAAATATCCACAACGCAACCTTTCATAACAATAAGGGGATCCTCTAACTTACGTTATGTCAACTCTTCCAATAATAATAATACGTATTATTATTAATAATAATGAAATAAAACAAGCCAAATGACTTAAGTGCCAGAATAAATACTTAATTTACTCAATTATATCGGACGTTTTAACACTCTCACGGTAAGAGAAAGAAAATGAAGGTGTCAACTGAAGAGAGTTTCCAACAACAACTCGAAAAACATCTTATTCCACTAATCCTTTGATGCGCATTTGTTATTTTCTCTAAGATGTGGGACCCCTTTTCCTCATTCTTCAATACGTAAATGTGACAACATTATCATCATCCTTTGTCCACCGTGACCAGTTTTAAGACATTTGCATAGGCCTGCATGAGGGGGAAATAATAAAAGAGCTTTTTTAAGCAAACAAGTCATCATCATCAGAGCTTGTCCTTTCACCCTCCCAGGTTTGAACAATACTCATTTGACGGGTAAGAAGGGGGGGAGAGATTTCATTTCCTTTTGTGTGAGTAGGTTTTTGTTGTTGTTGTTGTACATCAAATGCCATTCAATTTGATGAGGAGGAAAACTCAAAGAATGAGACTGACGGCTGATGGGTTTGTTAGGTGAAAGTATTAGAGCCTCTCAGAGCACATCATATTACCTGTAGTTGATGCAGAGGTACTACAAGTTGTAATGGAAAGATGAAAGGGAGGAGGAGGAGAAAGAACACTGATTTAAACACCTCAACGATCACACAAAGATATGGGGAAAGTTGTCAGCAAACAAAACACATTTGCTCCAAGTGTTACAATCTACATGCTACACGAACCATTATCATAGTTTTACATAAAAAAGAAGACGGAATTGGAGAGGATCTTTTATTTTATGCTAGGAAAGAGGAAAAAGAAGGCTTTCATCAGGAAATTTAATTTTTGTGGGTCAACTGATGAAAGGCTGTTTAACAAAATGAATGGGGCTACCTGCATAAAAATTCATACCTGCCATCGCATCTATTAATTCACCTTTTTGTGGTCCTTTTCTGCTAACAATGTTATTTTATAAACACATACAATATAATATATACTAAAGTAAAAAAATATTGTATTGTGTTATTTGTGTGTATATATATATATATATATATATATATATATATTATGTATATATATATATATTTTTATGTATATATATTAGGGTTGTTCTATTTTTCAAATGTTTGAAATGTTAGCCATTGAGTGGATTTTCTGTTTCTTGGTGATAAAAGAAGACGACATACAAAGTTTGAACAAAATCGGTCAACATTACAAGGTCGCGCAAAGAGGTCAAAGTTTTAAAAATTTAGTAAAAATATAGTTTCCCGCCAATTTCTTCAAAATGGTGGGCGTTACAGACTTCAATAATAATTATTAATTTAAAGCAGGGTTGTTTGATTTAAATCAGGCTGATTTAAATCATTGATTTAAATCGCGATTTAAATCAAGTGGATTTCCAATTAAAATCATTGATTTAAATCAATTCATATTTTTTCAATAAATTAAATTGATATTTAATTTTATGCTTCTAATTCTCAATAACAGAAACAAAACATTTCATGTCTGTCTTCTTAATAGTAGAGCAGTGGCCTTTTTCATTATATCTATAGCCTCAGACTATAGGCCTATATCATATTAAGCTTTGAGTTAGGATTATTTGATTTAAATCAAGCAATTTGGATTGCGATCTAAATTAAGTTTTTTTTCCAAAGACATTTTATAATCAATGATTAAAATCAAGTCATGTTTTATCAAATAAATTGTTTATTACTTGTACAATGTAAATGGAAAAGTTAACGCAGTTCAATTTGACAATTACAGGAACGAGTTATTAATTGTCAGTCTTCTTGCTCTTCTAAATCTTCTAATTAGCTTAAGATTTGATGAACATATTTAACAATTGGCTTCTATTCTGCTTGTACAATATGAATGAAAAAGTAAACTCAATTAAATTTGACAATTACAGGAACGAGTTATCAATTGTCCGATTGTCTTGCGCCTCCTTTTCCAAGCGTACCTGGCGCGTCCTAGATTCGAGAGTGACCCATCTTGTAGTCATCTTTGATCAGCCGTTGGCAGCTCCACCCAGTATTTTTTTAAGGTAGAAAATTGTCATGAGTCTTCGATCCTCGCTTGGATTTCGAACTGTCACGTGATTAGCGAGTATGACTCATTACAAGGCCTTTGAAGTTCTGTAATTTTATTGTTTACTCCTTTGCATTCTTTATTAAAATGAAATCATTAAGTAAGGCAACTAGAATTTAATCAAAGACAGCATTTAAAGTCCCCTGAGTAATAGGTAGGCCTATATGTATATATTGGGCATGTTTTAAAAAGTTACAATTTAAAGTATGGACAAAATTTACACATTGAAAAAAAGATTTTTGGTTCATAAAATATGGTTAACAATTAAAATCAAAAAAATCTGATTTAAATCAAAAAAATCCGATTTAAATCAAAAAATCCGATTTTTTTGATTTTTTGAAAAAAATCAAAAAAATCAACAACCCTGATTTAAAGGAAATCTAATTTACTACCAGACGTATGTTTGATGTTTTTTAATAAAACAAAGTTTTCAGTAAAAACAAAGCAAGAAAGGGAGTGAGTATTGTTAGCTTATTTCATAGCTTTTTTGTATCAATTAACTTCACTCGCCTGTAGAAGATGACTTGTTCGCTTCAGAGTAAAATAGTACTTTTAAGTTTAGTAAAACTTTAGATGATAAATCCAAAAATGACCTTGGTTGCATTCTATCAGTTCAGAATTCAGTACAATCTGAGTTTACATCATATGATTCAGAGCCTGTATTGACCTATAAGAAATCGATTATGAAAAAAATAAATAATAATTTGTTTCTTAGATTTGCGTCAAGGTATCCTCTCAAAATTTTACTTTGTCTCTGACGCATACATAATCCATTATATGCGTCATTTTGTACGCAAAATAGGCTTTTTTAATGTACATATAACTCTCTATTTATTAAACTCACATGATTTAGTATACCAAAATATTAAAGCTGGTTAACCAAGCTTTCATTTGATATGTTTGGTGTTCTAAAAATCGCTATACTTTAAGAGATATAAGCAAATACGTACTGTCCCCCAAAAATTGTCTTTTGATATGAGAATATACGATTACCATCTGGTAATAGTGTTAGTGTTACCTGGATAGAAAGAGAAAGAGAAGGGAGGGGGTATTTTTCCTCCCTTCTCTCCCTTCTTTTTTCTTGCTATCCAGGTAACACTAACTGGCGTTACCAAATGGTAATCGTATATTCTCATATCAAAAGATCAATTTTTGGGGGACAGTACGTATTTGCTTATATCTCTTAAAGTATAGCGATTTTTAGAACACCAAACATATCAAATGAAAGCTTGGTTAACCAGCTTTAATATTTTGGTATACTAAATCATGTGAGTTTAATAAGTAGAGAGTTATATGTACATTAAAAAAGCCTATTTTGCGTACAAAATGACGCATATAATGGATTATGTATGCGTCAGAGACAAAGTAAAATTTTGAGAGGATACCTTGACGCAAATCTAAGAAACAAATTATTATTTATTTTTTTCATAATCGATTTCTTATAGGTCAATACAGGCTCTGAATCATATGATGTAAACTCAGATTGTACTGAATTCTGAACTGATAGAATGCAACCAAGGTCATTTTTGGATTTATCATCTAAAGTTTTACTAAACTTAAAAGTACTATTTTACTCTGAAGCGAACAAGTCATCTTCTACAGGCGAGTGAAGTTAATTGATACAAAAAAGCTATGAAATAAGCTAACAATACTCACTCCTTTTCTTGCTTTGTTTTTACTGAAAACTTTGTTTTATTAAAAAACATCAAACATACGTCTGGTAGTAAATTAGATTTCCTTTAAATTAATAATTATTATTGAAGTCTGTAACGTCCACCATTTTGAAGAAATTGGCGGGAAACTATATTTTTACTAAATTTTTAAAACTTTGACCTCTTTGCGCGACCTCGTAATGTTGACCGATTTTGTTCAAACTTTGTATGTCGTCTTCTTTTATCACCAAGAAACAGAAAATCCACTCAATGGCTAACATTTCAAACATTTGAAAAATAAGAACAACCCTAATATATATATATATATATTTATATATATATATATATTTATGTATATATATATATATATATGTATATATATATTATATTATTATTATATATTCTAAATTTTTTTAAATATCTAAAGTGCACCTTTTCATTTTAAAGAAAACTTTAATTAATCGACATAAATTCCGAATAAAAGTATGTTTGCAATATATTCCATTTTTTAATATTTATAACTACATATGGTTCAAAAAATTATAACAATATGAATATCACAAAATACTTTGTTCATAATAAAAATTTAATAATATTTATGATTAAGACTTGTTGACAATTCTCAGCAATTAATGCAAGTATTAATACAAACCATATTTATCCTATCTTTTTTTTTGTTTAATTAAAAATACCATTGCTTCGAAAGCAGGTTTATAAAAGCATTTGTCATTTAGGCAAATTAATCCGTCAGTTTGACTTTATGCAAACAAAAAAAAATCAAATGCACTTTAGAGAATTAAGACTTATCAATAATTCAGGGGCGTATATTCATTTGATCAACCGGCATGCTTGAAGGATCGGCTTTAACTCAGAAATGAAATGAATAAAATATGATGGCTCTTATTGTATTACCAAATTCAACATAGCTAATAAACAGGTTATAAAAATGATTTAATACATTTCAGCTCAAGAATGAGCGAGGGGTTTTAAAATAGATAGAAGAATAGATATTATAGTTTGACCTATCAACTCAATTGACAATTAATATATTTTATGAAGAAGAGTCTTAAGCAATAATATTTTATTTTCGACCATTTATTCAGAGTTGATGATCCTTTTTACAGAATATTCAAGGTCGGCTGATAAGTCCCGAGACTAACACATAGATGGCGCCAGTGAATTTGTTTTCATATGACTGTCAGGTAGTACCAATCTTCAAAACATACATGCATAAATATAACAGCTGTCTGACAACTAGTTTGTGAGATATTGCGTTTTAAGTGAAGCTACTTTTGTTTTTGTGAAAAAATGGAAAAATACGAATTTCGTGTGTTAATAAAACATTATTTCTGATGGGGAAAAATACCGTCGAAACAAAAAACTTGGCTTGGAGAATGTTATCCGAACTCTTCTCCATCGAAAGCAACCATATGTCGATGTTTGACAAAATATTAAAGTCACATAATAACCAAGGAGAGAAAGTAGGAAACCAATCCAAATTATTTAGAAGCCCGACCTAACTAGTAACTGGATGCACAATAGATTGAAAAAGAGAAGGAAAGATCAATGTCGGAGTGGGCAGCTGATGAAACAAAGAAGAAAAGGAGGGAACTATTGTTTTCGTTAAAATGAGTCTAACCCATTTGAAGACTGTAAAGGAATAATTGCTATAATAAACTCTGACACAATGATATTGATAGAAGCATTAAAGTTTTTTCTAATAAAACAAAACACAAAGCGTGGCATAACTGGCATTTAACCCTTGTGTGGTGTTCATATTTTTGTAACACAGCCACTCTTCGTGGGTCTGGTGGACCCGCTGCATTTTGGGGCTCTCAGCTAAACACAATAAAAATATTTTATGTTAAAATACTCAAATGATTTTTCCTTATCTCAATTACAAGCAATATAAACAACAAAAATGATAAATAATAGTCTTTTACTTTCATTAGGTCACATTTATAAATAAAACATCACTTTATTTGTGTTGCTGGCTGTAACCTAGAATAATGAAAATATCAGAAATTTTTCTAACTCTCTCTCCTCACACACAAGATATGAGTGCCAGATCAACTGCAATAGCATCACACTTACTTCAGGCTTTGCAGGTGATGGTTCTGTAGGTGGGTGGATGGTGCACAAGACCTAAAATTTCCATTTTCATTGACCCGGGTCCAGCAGACCCGAACACCCTCTATGTAATGTAAATGTGTAGGGGGGGTGTATGGTGTGTGGTCACTGAAAACGTGTTGTGATATATGTTCTTCACAGAAAATGAGCCAAGGCCAATGAATTTGAGTTTGAAATAAAAAAAATAGTACTACTTTTCTTGAGACAAAATGAAAATGGGTCCCACAGACCCGAATACCACAAAGGGTTAAGGTAGGATCTACTATTCCTATAGTGTTCAATTACAATAAAAGAAAATATAGCCATTTTAATTACATTTATGATGAGGTTGGTTTCTTCTCAGCTGAGTATTCAGTTATTTGATAGTTGGTGTTCTGAAGGCATAATACTTTTAGAAAAATGATCAATAAAATTTTATAATTGGATAAAAGACTTTGTTGTAAAATGTGGAGACGAAAGGGAACAAGTTATGGGAGCAATTAAGGGATGCCGTGGTCAAAAGTCGTTAGAGATTCTCCATAAAACACTATGTATAACAACATAAAACCAATCGAGTAACATACTAATAAAAATAATACTATCAATGTACTCATTGAATGAATATAAGAAAGGAGGGGTAATAATAAAAGTTAAAAAATAGATTTTCTTTATCATCTTATTTCAAGTTTGTGATCAAAGTAAATCAATGATGCATTTTTAAATTAGTATAAATATTTAATAAATGCGATTCAAATGTAATAATAATAAAAATGAAGGGGGAAGAGGATTGAAGATATTTTTTATTTATTTTAAGATGTCACATTGGCAAGGGGAAGAATAACTCAGTATGTACATAGATACTTTGGAGTAAAACCTTAATTATGCGTAGGTGATTTATTCTAAAAGATTTTTTTTTTTTAACACTAAGCCGTTGTAAAAGGATGAAAAGAAAACTGTTTATATTTCTTTTAAGTAGCACTTATTCGTTTTAATAAGTCCATTCAATACGAAAGGAAATAACAGGGGAAGTAAAAGTTGTTAACAAGAAACGAGGTTGAGGTATGTCACAACTTTAATTCTAAAATCATATTGGTTTCACTCTTTTTTTAAATATTACTATATTTATTTTCGTATTCATAATGACGTAAGCAAAAACTAAGAAAAATAAGATTATATATATATATATCAGTAGGAAAATTATACAACATATTTTGTTAATGCCATTATTGAACTCAAAACTAGATTTCTTATAGTTACATATAGTTTTTAACATTCATCGTTAATGTTCTTTAAAGGTTTTCTTCATCATACAAGAAATGATGTTATAAAAATAAACAGCATATCTAACTGCTTCAATATAATATTGAATCTCATGAATTAACGAATAAAGAAATGGAAATACATTTTAATTGATATGATATATATATAAATATAATATATATATATATATATATATAAATATATATATATATATATATATATAGGGCACAGTATAATTATCATTATCACAATACAATAACAAAGTTCTACAAATGTAAATATTTATTGTGCTATATAATATAGTGTAAATATATTATTTAGTCCGTAAACACAATATAGTGCTAAGTTGCAGAAGGGATTGGAGAGTGGAAGGATTAAAAACATATTGAATTGACAGTGGTAGTGTCTCAGATATTACAGACAAATATAGAAATCCAACGTATCTTGATAGGAAGAAGAGAGAAAAAAAACGATAAGGACATTTCTTATCCTCTTGATGGTGACAACTTTTATAGACATTTTTATATACAAGTCTTCTCATATACAAAAATAAAGGATAAACAGATTTGACCAATATTTTTGTCACATGAGCCTTTTATATCATAATACATATGAAAATATAACTTAAATTAACAATTTATGTATTTTCAAAAGTAATATTTAAGGAATTAAATAGTTTTTATAAGCCTTTTTGCGTGGCAAATAAGGATAAAAATCATACGTAATGAATAAGTTACGAATAGTCGTTTTGATTATACTGAAAAATAGTGAAAGCATTAGATAGCACTTATAGGCCCGGACGGAATAATCCCAATGCTTTATAATGGAACGTCAAGACTGGTTAATTTATAGTATATACACAGAGGTTTCGATGACTTTGTAGTCCCTACACAAATGTCGGAGGATATTTCTTTATTTCTATGTTTGTAATTGTAATGTAAAGATTCCTATGTCTTTTGATAATGTTTTCCGTGGCTTCAATATATCAAATTTATTGCTCATAATAAAGTAAGTTTCGGAAACTGCATTAATTAATTATTTAATATTCATACTTGCTGCATCGTTAGTTATAAAAAGGAATGTGACCTCAAACTCATAAACTTAAGATTATATCAGATATGACATTTTGTCAGGCAAAATTATAGAAACAAAGTTTAAAAAGGATATTAGCAAGATGGAGAAGGTTGAGAACCCGACGTGCGGGCTTAGCAACATCGACGATGCCCTACCACCTCATCTATGACTGCCCACTTACAAGGAGGAAGATAAAAAGCAACTCGAGGAAAATGTCCTTAGAGGATTATATTTTATATAAATTAAAAAAACTGCACTCTTGATTATATATTTATTTATAAGGACCTTATAGATAGGTCATCAACGGCTGATACCAGATTAGGTTCCGGTGAGATGAATCTTTTCTAAGAGCTTAAAAAAAACAATCCTGTAGATTAATCTTAACGCTATAATGATTATTTATATGCAATTCCAATGGAACAAATAGACAATAAAATAACAATTGGGACCCAAAACCCCTTATTTTTCTTACGATAAACATTTAAAAACCCACTGCGACCATACTTGACTGCCTAGATGACTGATCAACAATTGTCATTCTTTAAATTGTTGTTTTCGATAACAGTCCTTGAGTCCCAGCTATCAAGGGCCTTTCTTCATTACACACAAAGGAATGCATCAGTTAAATTCATGGGTCGGATTAAAATATTATAAAGAGCAATGCCTTTTTTTTTTTTTTTTTTGGGGGGGGGGGGGGTTATAAGTAATAGACTAAAAAAGCAGCACACATACATATTCTAGACTTACATAAAAGGGAATAGGTCAAGGCATGATTTTAAAGTAAGGAAAGAATAAGTAGTAATACATAAAGACTCATTCAATATTAATGAAAAAACAGCAGCTTTCTGCGCCCTATCCATTAATATGTGATTTCTCCATGGGGTTTATCTATGTTGCTACTCTGGCTTGAATATATATATATATATATTATATATGTATACCTTTAGGCACTTTTTTGTAGTGCTTATATTTGTTGAGTTGCTTTCATGCTACTCTCTCAAACCTTCTTTTTAGGTGCGTTACCTTTCTATGTTATTCTTACAAAAGTAAAATATATGAAAGCAATTAAAGTAACTAATAAGGATGTCGTCAACCTATTAAAAAATTTCCCCTCCTGATTGGTTAAGAGTAACAATAGATGGGTTTAATTTGACCTATACACAAGGGTACATGTTACATGTATAGCAAAAAAAATACGTACATAGCCAGGAGAAAAGGGCACAAACAAGTTGATAGCAAAGCATTCTTAACGAAGAATATACACTTTTTATACCTCGTTGGATTAACGTAAGTTAGAAAATAGTATATTGAAGAAGAGGGAGGGAAACAATAATCCAAAGAATAATATAAATGTATAATCTTCCTTACGAAGATACATGACTTCTCGCTCAATGATGAACATTTGTAGTGAAGTACATGATCGTTAGATGGGGCTGCAATCTGTATATTATTCAACTCTATCAAGACACATCCTTTGTCCCTCACGACAACCAGAGCTCCTAAGAAGAAGGAGTAAATAAACGCATATCCTTCTGGCACTAAAATACCTAAAAAAAGGAGTTCCCCTCGACAAAGCTTGAGGGATTGCACATTAATCATATATATAAAGTTATAAATTATTAGCAGTTATGTCATAAATTAACAAATTCCTAATAGCATTTCTACAACATCAGTCATTCATGAAAAAGGACACTTCAATATTCAACTAATTTAACCTTTTAAAGGCCGTTCACAAATACTGACAAATTACGGTCAAATCGGAAATACAGCTCTCTTTTTGCGCACTATAATAAATGTATATAAGGAGTGAGCAGTTCTTACCGTTACAAGTATGGTCGAGTAGTAATGGAATATTATATTTGTCATGATGGGGATCCTTTAATTAGAAAGCGATGAGGACTCTCCTGAAAAGAAAGAAAAACAATCAATAAATGTAAATGATTTGAAACACGTGAGTTAAAAGAGGTTGTACACACACAATATGTATATATATATATATAAGTTTTCTTTCTCTATTAATTTTGTCCACATATGGAAGGAATTTCCATGGAGCCGCCCACTCAACCCTTTCATGTAATATAAACATATTTATACATATAGTTATACATATATATATTTGTATAAGGAAAACATTCTTTTTAAAAGAAGGAGAAAATTCAATTATATTTGGGGAAAATGTTTTTTTTTTAAATATATAAATGTGCGTTTAAAAAAATGTTGATATTAGAGCTAGCAACCCTTGGTAGTCGTCGTCGTGCTTTCTATCCTTGGTCATGCTGTTATTTTCTTCTTTCTCAGAAATACTATGTTGAAATGCATTCACTTTTTCAAATAAGGATTTTTGTGTCCTTTTGTTAGTTTGTCTCTTTGTTGACAGAGGCTTGCCATTGCATGCCTAATAATAAATAAATTAATCAAACAGTTATTTCAATGAAGGGATTCTATGACACAATAATTCCTCATCGTTATTTAATTGTTTGAACGCAGGGGAATATATGAGAGCTTAATAGGGAGAGAGGGAGATAGGGTGACTTTCGCGCACACACACACAACCAGGAGATAGCTTTTCTTAATATCATTATTAGTTTTATCAAACAATTAAGTTCTAGGTTGACGATACGGGAGGAACAGCAGAATTGGGGGTATGTGTTCGCTAAACCTTGTTGGGAGAAAAACAGAGACAAACAGAACGTAAGAGAGAATGGCATCACTCTTCATTTTCCATGAAGTATCCTTCTCTAAATGGAGAGCAAACAAATATCCCGAATTTCAGGTCCTCCAGTCGTGTGACTTCGGCGCTATATGGTCTCTATGATAGTTTCTCCAAGGTAATTCATTGAATATTTCGGTAAATGGTATTCATAATTACAGTTTAAATCTAATTATTACCTTCATTACATATTTAGAATCAATTAAAAGGGATATCGGACTTTTCATCAATACTCCTACCCAAAACAGTATTGTAACACCTAAAAAACAATCTCATATTATGGGTCAGGCAGGTTTGTTTTAAGGAAGTAGGATGCAAAATACTCAAGGGAGAAAGTAAAATACCAGGGACTTGGGGAGAGATGTCTTAATTGAATTGCTGCAAAATAGAAAGTTTGATTGCCCCCTTAGTTTTATATCATTGTAAATACATAAACACTTAGTCATGTACGAATAATAATAACAATAACAAAAAGTGGTTTCTTTGATAGTTTATAGCTATAGAATGGTGTTGTTATATAATGGTATTATGGTATAATAAATATTCTGCATACAATTTACTAAGTAATATACAAACATTCATGAAAGAGGAGGGGGGGGGGGGGGGATTGGTGAGGATGAGATAGACAATTTGGTGTATTCATTTGCATCAGATGCGTAGACTTTGAGAAATACTCTACTTATTTTTTACGGGTGTGCTGTAAACCTAAACGAATAACTAAATCTCATTCATAAAGGCCAGCAGGACTCAGCATGTATAAAAGAATGTCAATATATTTCGAAAGGTTCAGGGGAAGAATCAAATTGATTGTAGGGAAAGGAGGGTCAAACTTGTCACTAGCGGCCGCTCGAGGGAATCCAAAAAAGTGTTTGTTGTAGACAAATGGCCTCTACAGAGAGAAGAATTATAATTCTTTTTCTGTGGGGAAACTTTGGGTGGCATCTATGGACGAGGGACCACTAACACAGGTGGTACTGTGCTTTAAAAATTAAATATTCAATTAACTCCAGAGAAAGAAGGTAATCAGACTTCTAAAAGTTCAAGTACGCCAAAAATGTAATTTCTTATGGAGGCTCGACTTTTTTACGATTCATACAACTTAATACATTTTATCAATAACCGCCCCCCCCCCCCCCCCCGACCCATATGATAAGTAGATATTCAACAGAGATTAAAGATCTCTTTGATCACTTAAAGAGCTCTTGGTGATGAAACAATTAAGTAGTCTCTGGAATAGAAAAAAGGAAAACCTGCAATGAATGTCCAATGATGTCACCCTGCGTTATGTGTTTTCTTTAGTCCTTTAAAATGACGTCACTGGGCATTATTATTATTACTTTCGTCATTTCTCCCTTTTTTATTCCTTCAGACTTTGTACACTTAAACCTTGACTCCTCAAGGGATGTTAGTAATTCCTTCCTTTTCTTCTTTGGGACATCAGTTGCCTGCACGGACATTGATATTCCCTTTTTATATTCTTAGTGCTCAGCATCAATAACTTCAAAGACTTCCCCCCCAACATAGGATTAAAGTAGATCAATTGGCATCAATAAAGACATCCCGACAGGATAAGGTTGCATTATTTGCGTATTTTTCTTCTCATAAATCTCATTTCAATGTGATTACAATCGGCTGCAATCATATATATAAAATCCTTAGTCAACTCATTATTTGTATTTTTAAAGGTGTAAGAATCAAGAATAGACTTTGGCAGAGTGTGACAATTTCTTAGGTCTTCTTCAAGGTTTGTTGTAGGGTTATTTCTTCTTCTAAGAAATGCGGGATGGTTGGAAGAAAAAAGAAGCTTCAGTTATAGAAGGTAAGTTATTAAATCATGAGATCCTTATAATCTTAGTGCAGAGAAAAAGAGGCTCCCTGCCTGAGTATTAGATATACATACTGAAATATGCATGAAAGCAATATTAGTAGTTCGAAACGATGTAGTTTTCTTTTCTTTATTTCAATTTATTCAATGCTTCCTTTAGTTTTATTTTTTTTCTCCATCCCTCTCTTCTTTTTCTTCTTCATAAAGGTATTCTGTACTCTTTTTTTTTCTCCCCATAAGCAAAAACTTACCTAAGCTACAACATACACCATTCTTAGAGTCTATTCTCCAAAAGCCCAATTTTAAAGTAAAAAAAAACTTTATTATGAAAAAATGTTTATTGAATATTTATGTTTTGTTATATATTATGAGAAATGTTCTAGCATACATATAAGCAACATAAGAGACTACAACATCTCTCTTATAAATAAAATAATAAGAATGAATAAAAAACTACCTACAATATGTTTTTACTTCATTCTTTCTTAACTGCTTTCTCAGGAATTCTTTAAAATTCGTCTCTTGTATATACTTATCTGGTATGTCTTGTTCATTCTATTTTAATATTTCTTATCTCTCTTGTCTTGACATATAAATACATATATATATATATATATATATTAGGGGTGCACCGAAAATTCGGCCACCGAAAAAATTCGGCCGAAAACGCAAAAAAAGACACATTCGGCTTTCGGCCGAAAGCCAATTGAGTGGCCGGATCGGAGGCCGAAAAATAAATAATAATAATAAAAAAGACGGGGAGATGAAACGGGTAGAAAGGGTGATGTTTTTATGCTTTTTGTTAAAAATGAAAAGTATGAAATGAATGGGAAAAAAAACAGAATGTATGAAGGGTATAAATGAAAACTCGTATCAGTTATCCAACATTTTGAAGCTTTCAAATAAACATTTTTCTTTGAAAAACTTGTCTAAACATTTATTGTAATCAGTAGACTTAAGCGATATTTAAAAATAGTTTTTTTGATGAGAAATCAAGAAAGAATGTTATAATGTTGCAAGGGCTAGTAGGTTACTGCTGTCTCAGTATGGGAGAAGGACACCTGCTGGTCGCTTTTTGTAATGACAGCGTGTCATCAGATCTGCACCTACAATGTTTCTGATCGGTTGTTTATTGTTTTAAATGCCTAGTGTTTCCGTGACTTTAAATTGAACTGTTATTTTCGGTTTCGGCATTCGGCCAAAGCAATTAATTATTTTCGGTTTCGGCCACAAATTTCCATTTCGGTGCACCCCTAATATATATATATATATATGTAGTATTTTTTTAACCATTCGATCGCATATTATGCACACATTATAAATGCTACTTTGAAGTAATTTGGTGTGAAATCTAGGTATGACCTCAATGATTCCAAATTAGTTTTGTTTTTTAGAAACGTACAAAATAACCGATCAATGAAAGTATTGAAATAAGCGAGTTATTATAGTGTATTTTCCATTAAATTGACTTTTTTAAATTTTAATATCTCCTTTAATTTTGTATGCACGTAAAAAACAATCCTTGAATTCATACCTACATTTTGCATCCAATTATTTCAAATATCATTTATATTGAAGACAGGAGAGGCAAACGAATGGCGAAAAAAATGGTAGATAGGTTTACTACATAACTTTTGGGTCCGTTACCGACATAACGTCATTCGATTTCGTTCAAACTTTCACAAGATGTTTTCTACGCACTATGGTAGAATCCTAGGGGAGCCCGATCCTCAAATCCGAAAACATGAAATAGGAATCACCCTAATTTACATACAAATATTTGTTAGGACGTGTGCCAGAGACCTTAAACGATGTTTTCATACTAATTATTCATAGGCATCTGTCTCATCTATTAGACGATTAGAAAGCACCTTGTCTTTCAATATACATTGCAAAATACGATGAGGGCTCCTAGAAAAAACAATATGACGTCATTAAGGATCAAATCCTCAAGGGGTTGCCCAAGAGTCCATTTAGTTCAATTTCATACATTTCTTTCCAAGGACATATATTTATAATTCATTTTTATATCCTCCCCTTGATATGTTTGCAAGGGACTGCAAGGGGAGCATGATCTTAATGTAAGCACTTATAAATAAGGTTTTTGCACTTTTTTCGTAATTAAATTATATGATGTAAACAAACTTGGCTCAAATTACCTCAAAAAAATACATTCTTCGTACTCATATAAATAATTTGAGATGGGTATAACTCAAAAATGTGTTCTTTGAAGTCTTCAATAGATTTTCTTTGAATAAAAAAGGGGTGATATTAATGTGGAGTCTCTTGTTGACTCACAATAAGGTCTCAAAGGATATGAATGGACAATAATAATAATAATAATATATGAAAACATTTTCTTCAATTGACTTAATATTAGACACGAGTGATTATTGCTATCATCTTACTTTTTCCCTACAGAACAATTAATATAATAATCGAAATAATAATAATACAGCTAAAATAAATAATCCTCCTTATATATATATATATATATATATAATTTTCATGACAAACGAAATATTGAGAAAAATTTGATGTCCCGGCCCGGTGTATAAAAGAACCGGGACATATATATATATTATTTATATATATATTATATATATATATATAAGCGCAGGGGAGATGCTTGGTTTGGGGGGACATCATTCAATTTGCCTGAATTTTAACTTGTGAATCAGTAAAAAAATAATCGAATGAAGAAAGTTATGTTGATTAATATTTTCTTTATAGTAATTACATACTATTCATTACATTGTATTTATTTGGTTATAATTCGAAATCTGGCTGCTTTCATAATATCATATTTTTGCTTCAACTTAAATGCCCAAATACCTCAACCAATTTGCCCAAATTTTAGAACTCACCCAATTTTTTTTTTGGGGAGGGGGGGCAGTTGAATGAGGTCCTGAAGATCTCATTGACCGACTTGCATAGAAGATGGACCGACAAATCAGGTGTCTCTACATACAGCGGCACATATAAATGTCCAACTATTTATACAGCATGATTGAATTCACTTAACCTCTGCGAGTAGATAGATATGGAATACAATTGATGACGTTAATTTGTTTACTAACACAGTTTGTGCACCAGATTCCTTCTTGGTGGTGGTGCGTCCCAATGGTGCATGTACAATGTACATATTAAAAGAACATGCACGCACCTTAAAATGGAATAAATGAATCTATTTTTCATCATTAAATAATAATAACTTCATTCAATATATATATATATATGTTTATATATATATACATATATATATATATGAGGTGGATGAGTAAATAAGGCATATTTTAAAGAGTCCTTGAACTTAATTTTAGATTATATGCGCATATAATATATACTGGATGATGCTTCACAAGACAAAAAAGTATTTATCATTGAGTACTTATATTATTGATAAAAGAACTGAAGCGCAAATAGTAAGGTATTGTGCATGGAGATAATATTTTTAATGTGCATCAAAATAATTAATTCTAAGTGTCGCAGAATTCAAATTGACAATTTTATAATTATATATATATTATATATATATATATATATATATATATATATATATATATATATATATATATATATATATATATATATATATATATATAATTAAGTAATACTGTATGGCTGCACCCAGGATCTTTTTAGAAAGGTTGCGTGAGGTAAAAAGCACAGAAGACCAAAAGTATTATATTTTTATTATTGAAAATTGGCTAAGCATCATGTGAATTAAGATAATTTTATTGATAATCGTTTTTTATACACTACGTTCTATGGACACGCGTTGGTCATCGCGCCTAATGACCGTTTTACATGGGGCTGAGGCACGCTGGGCCCATGCGGCCATTAGGTCCCAGCCTACGGCCCAACGGCCTCAACCCCATGTAAAACGGTCATTAGACTGCGATTGCCCTATACATACACTACGCTCTATATAAAAAGGGCCACTTCCTAACCATATCTTCCTCAGAAGAAAGCAATCTAGCATTAATACTATTGGACCCCCTGCGCGTTTTTGCGTTTTTTCACTAACTCAACCTTTCATAACAAAATGGGGTTGCATCCATACAGTAGTACATAATTAACAAATACTCGCATATTTGGGCGACTATGGCGCCCATATGTTCGCCCTTCGGGTATGGTAGGTTTTTGTTTTGACAGGAAAAAAATTAAACTTTTGTCAGCAAAAGTAACGTAATTTGTGTTTTCACAGAAAATGTCTCCAATAATGTTTTTCATTCCTGTTATCATTACTTTGCAAATAGTTGTAAAACCTTTGCCTTGGCCCAAGGAGTCCAAATAGTGCTTAGATTTGAAATATCTGATAGGAAGGGGGTCAAAAAATTGATCAAGCTCACAAACGGAGATAAAATTTTAGGTAGGTAGTAAAATCAGAAAAGGTGTATCCAATGACATTTTTCTTTCATTTCTGGTCCCATCACTTTGCAATTAGTTTTATTAGATCCGCCTTGACCCAAGGATTCCATAGGTACCTTCAAAGTTCAAATCTGACCATAAATGTGGGAGGAGATAGCGTGCGGACATACAGAGGGACGGACGGACAGAGATTGGTGAATTATTATATAGAATGTATTTTTATCCTTTCATATCTTATGTAATTAAAATCGACTTAGCAAATAAATAAAAAATGGTCACCATATCGCCTTGCTTAGCGGAAGTACTTGACAGGACCCATAGGAAATAGCTAGTATGTTAAACATAGCATCCATCCATCAATCTTTCTAGTTAGGCAATACCTTGTCAATGAAGACCTTTTTTACACTTACTCAGACGTGATGATGTGCTAATACTGTTTGTGTGCGAAGTGATTGGGAATTAAAACGCTTTGAGTGATAGATTCATTCAAAAGCTTATGAAGAAAGCGCGTTAGTTAGCCACATGCTTTCATGCAATTATTAACCTAGATCTCGGAACTTCAACATAGGAGTAGCATTCGTGATTATATATATATATATTTTATATATATCATATATCAATGAACTATGCAATTATATGTCCGATGATTTTGAGAATTCGAAACTGACCTCAACCTAAAAAATCACATTCTGAACTGCATCCTGAAAGCTTAACAATAGGCATTCTACAAAGATCCTCTTTAAATTCTCCACAATCATGTACATCTCAGCTCTTATACAAGCAAGTAGCAAAATGATCTAAAGAAATCAGCTGTAGGAGAATCACCCTCAAAGACATTTTTTATACTATTCAGTAATATAAAGACATGAAATATATCTCCTATAAGAACAAAAGCATTGCCCTTCCTATTGGTCAATCAAATTCATTTCATGAATGTGAACATTCTTTCAAGCAAAAAAACTTTAAGTGTGGGAAATATCGTAAAGATATTAAGAGCATTTCCCTTCTAACAACCCTGCCCATAACGTTCCATATACTTGAGGACATGAAGATATCGTGCGAGGAAGGCGATATTTAATCAAATCATTTATACTCCTGTTAGAGGATATATTGTAATACATATTAGTACTTAATGATATTAAAAGGCACCAACAAACCATCAAATGCATGGTCCCTTTCTATGGACCAATCAGATTCATTCCTTGAGCACAAAACCCACAAGTCTAGAGGACAAAATATTATTGGAAGAATATAGTGGAATCCTCCCTGTCTAGCAGCAGAGTAACGGGCCACCAACCTCATAAATAAAGTAACTAATGATTATTATGATTATTGTTATTCTTTTGTGGCTTCTCTCTACACCAACATAAAAGCATATCATTTGTAATAATGGCAATAATAAAATAGGTATAATGACAGGCTTTGAATAAAAACATACTAAACACTAGTGGATTCTTAGAAGAAAAAGAAAACAGTTACATAGTCGTTGTTATGTAAGGATATATGGAAAAGGGGGAACTTTCTTGAAGGTGTACTCACAAGAGTGCTCCATAAACCTCCTTTAAGTGTTTTATAATAAATGTTCCATGATAGATATCCATAAATATAAGTACACAACCAACTTTTAGTTCCACTATTTGGTGGACTATGAAATCATCATGGGTTATGCTTTTTTGTTCATTATTTGCTCTTTTTTTTAAAGCCCGAGTAACTTTTTTGGCCTTTATGTAATTGCAGTAGCATTCGTGTGGGTATAAATGAGAATTTAAAATAGATCATTTAACAGGGACTTTCATGATTGTCAGAAAACAGAGGGCATAGCATCAGCTGCGGTTGAAAGATGATATAAAGGAATTCAAAACGTCATTGAACTCCACTACGGGGCGGTAAAACAGAGCTGACCTACTTGTACATGTCGTGACCTATATACATATTTCACTTCTTCCTCTTAAAATACTGACTTGACCCAATTACTTTGCACACACCGATGTATAAATACTCTGTACACATTCTTAATTGCTTAAATTTGATTCTGGTAGATTGGAGAGGTCAGAGGACATAGTATACTCATAAATACTTCCACTCTAACCTGTTTTGCACGCTCTAACTTAATTACATATTATTCTGCAAGAAGGATATTCTATCTAACAATTTTGGAGCTCAAAAAGTGAAATGAATCGGTGGATATTTTTTTCAGCAACAGACATTTATTGAGTCACATATAAAATAGAAACTAAAACATGATATGAAATCAAAAATATTACATTTATCATTAAAATTTTAAAATAACTTTTAAATAAATTTGGCTAAATAAAATATGAATTAAATGATGTTGTTATGTCGAAGTTGAATTAGTCACATATAAAATTGAAACTAAAAACACAATATGAAATCTAAAATATTACATTTACCATTAAATTTGTAATAACTTTTCGGTAATTAGGCTTAAAAATTTGAATGGAATTATGTCTTGATGTCGAATTTGAAAGATAAATAGGCATGTTCAATAGTAAAGCTGACTAAAGACCTGAAGTCAGGGGTTTTTAAACTATTGATTAATAACAATTTAAAGGATTCCCTTAAAACCCACCATTGTTGTTGTTAAAAATAAATCCATTTAAAATATGAAACTAATTCAAGTGTCGTACTGTTTAACCTCTTTAAAAAAACTTAAGAGGAAGTGATTTTGCAGAGAATTGCAACGAATTTATCCATCAGCCTAAGGTATCTGTTCTACGTAACATCCTGTTGGCTTACATCTTGTGATCCATTAGTGCCCGAGACGTATTTAAATGTGCATAAATATACAAGACTAAACTTCGGTCTTGAACAAAGTATTGGTTTAACATCCTTTTATTTCACTTAGATTTATTCATCTTCTGTTCATAGTAAATTAAACATCTCAATAAACATTCTTATGGATTAAAAAATGAATTGTTTGATTCAAAAACTACAAATTAAATTGTCTCTTGGGCCAACTGGGTTGAAGACAGCAGTTTATAAGCTCCATAAACTTCATAAAATGGCCCTGATTGACTTGGATGGGAAGCGAGTATGTACATATATATTTTTTGAACGATCACATAGCTCAACATAGAAAACTCTTATTCTAACACCTTCTAAGAAGGAGGGGCATCTCCTTCAGAGTTCAAAGGACATTAATATATACAATGTTGTATAAACATTTCTTAAAAATAGTTCATAATGTATGGCAGAGCATTAATAGTAGTATCCTTGGTTGTAGTATATCATGTTTCTCCTGCTAAAAGTTTTCCCTTCTATTAACGCGGTTTTTTGTTTTGTACCTCTTTGAAAAAAGCATAAGTCAAATCCTTTTATATTTACAAACATTCATATATATATATATATATATATATATAATATATATATAAATATATATATATATTCAAATGTTACATATGCATTGAAGAAGAAGAAAAAGAAAGTTTATAGCAAATGTACCTTTCAATAAATATTATTATTTATCATCATTCGGCTCCTTTAACAAGGAATGGAGAAAAAAAGTTCTTTACACACACGTACACATATACATACATACCCAAAAAAATGTCAGCCACAGAGATAAGGAAGAAAAAGAAAATGTATAAAAATATTCAAAAGTTAAACCTGGATGAATACCAAATTTTTGGGGTTTCCCGCCGTCCTGCCGATTTGTAACATATTTTTTGGTATGCAGTGTATACTCCATATACACGCTTGCATATATATGTATATATTCTATCATATTTACAATGAGCCACTCAAACAATTATCCGCCTTGAAACAAACGTTTGTTTCCATGATCTCTAACTAAACTGGGAGAATTCACATTAAAAAAGAAAGAAGATATTAGCTTGCATTTACAAAAGTAAAAGTTCATGAAAATAAATATACTCTTTTCCAATTGGACTGGGTTCGTGTTTGTACTAACTAATTTGGCTCACTGGACCAACTTTATTATCTTATTGAAAGTGATAACGGGTATTTTATAGTAGCTATTGGTCTTTGGGGTTTAGTTGACATAAGCATATTAATATCTCTAGATGGTCTCTATCACTGAATATAATTTATTATCGTGCTTTGTTAAAAACTTCCTTCATATCATATACAACAAGTATTTAACTTTTTACCACATAACCAAAGCCATTGTTTCGTACTTATTATTCTTTTTTGTCTTTGTGTTCATTAGACTCGAAAACACCCGAATTTGTTTTTATTATTGTTGTTGTAAGGTTCAATAATATCAATAAGGATTTAAATTTAACACATGAGCTCAGAAAAGTGTTGAAGGATTTTTTTTCTTTACATAAAACTCTATGCAGGGTTTTATTTATAATGAAGTACCTCTGTTGTTATATTTATAACTTAAATTAGTTATTAAAATGAGCTTACTTTTTTATGAAATAATATTAAAAAATAACCGCCAGAAATAGATTATCATGTATAACACTATGTAACAGGATTTTGCCCCTGGGCTGAAATTTCTAAATTGAGTCCCATTTTTACGTAGATTCCAAAAATGCCACTCAAAATATCGTCCGAAAAAAGGTTTGGACTTTATGGCCTTTTTTTTGAAAATCAAGATTTTCATCATTTCTAATGGTTCAGGCCCAGTTATCTTCGTGCAAAGTAAGAATAACCACAAATGTCAGTGATATTTATTTTTCTACTATATCTCTGCATTTCAAATCAGTTTTTATAATTTATATATCTTTCGTACAATTCGAAATAATCGGCTTTATATTTCAAAAAGTTGACCATATTTTAGTGTTCTATTAAGCGGCTATATTTTTTTTGTTTCGCGTCTATTGACTATAATCAATATGTAATATTTTTGGTATATGTCCATACATTTCAGAACAGTTTTTATAATTTCGATATCTCATGAAAGTAAAGAAAAGATCAATTTAGTAGGACGAACTACACTACGTAACAAAATTAGGTCTTTGTTGCTTCGTCCTACTAAATTGATCTTTTCTTTACTTTCATGTCAGATATCGAAATTATAAAAAACTGTTCTGAAATGTATGGACATATACCAAAAATATATTAATATTGATTATAGTCAATAGACGCGAAACAAAAAAAATATAGCCGCTTAAATAGAACACTAAAATATGGTCAACTTTTTGAAATATAAAGCCGATTATTTCGAATTGTACGAAAGATATAAAATTATAAAAACTGATTTGAAATGCAGAGATATAGTAGAAAAATAAATATCACTGACATTTGTGGTTATTCTTACTTTGCACGAAGATAACTGGGCCTGAACCATTAGAAATGATGAAAATCTTGATTTTCAAAAAAGGCCATAAAGTCCAAACCTTTTTTCGACGATATTTTGAGTGGCATTTTTGGAATCTACGTAAAAAATGGGACTCAATTTAGAAATTTCAGCCAGGGGCAAACAAAGACCTTAATTTTGTTACATAGTGTATCATTAGTTATCCATCATTTACATCATCAGCAGGATTGTAATGTCCTGGCTACAGGATTTGCTTAGCTCTCGTATTTGCAAATATTATTATTATTATATCTTTGGATCATAGAATCATACATTTACTTAATGATCTTCGCGTCGTCAAGACCTTTATATGTATGTATTAGCCTTATGAGTACATTTGAATCACCATGTATATATTTGCAATTTATAGAAAAAACATATTAGTTGTGATGGTTATTTTAAACTTGGACAATCACAGACGATACACTGAAATCCCTGCTATACATCCACGTTATACATTTTTATAGTTATCAATTGTTCTTGGCAAACGTCCATATATGTGATACGAATACATTATACATCAAACCATTGATACAAAACAATCACATAAGGATATATGTGTGCTTTGAAATCCTACATAAATTGATCTTTCTTTATGTATGGCATCATAATGGTCATTGAAATTCATTTTGGATCACATATGCTTATTTGTTTATATAGAAATGCATCGCAGAGTGGATAAGCTCGGTAGCGTTAAAATCATTTAGCCATAACTTTAAGAAGATTTATATGTTCTTCACGGTGGTAAAAGTCATTAATATGTTATTTCCCCTGTTCATTATTTATAATCATTCCAGCGTCCTTACTTTCAGGTCTCCTCACACCGTCTGCATTGCACGATTTGCTCGCTGATTGACATATTTATTCGTGATTTTTTCCCTCTCTCTCTCTCTTACCTCCTTGACAAATGATATCTAAATCAGTCTTGACTACTACTTCTACTACTATATTATGTATTTATATGCATGGTGTCGTCGTCGTCATTCTAAGTAGTGAGCACATTATATACACATGTATACGAATGTGTAGTTAAGCTCCTGCCTGCAGCAAACATAGGGTTGACAACCAAGGCAGACATGTTTATAAATTTAATTATTACTTTTTATATACAAAGAAAGAAAGAGAAAGAGCTTTTTATATTAATTCATTTTGCCTCAATAGCCTCAACGTTAGTTGCAGCAGAAAGTGCTTGGGAATTCCTGTCATTAGTATTTCATGTTGTGGGTGCTGTCAGTTGTCTCTCTACCTCTGTGAATTGCCATAAACACATTAGATGGGGAGAAGAATGAGGAAAACACACTAAATAATAAGATTATATATATATATATATTTGCCTATATGTTTTGATTGTGTTGCATCTGTGATATTGAACCTAGAACTAATTGTCCATTTACTGGCAGAAATAGGGAGATATTTTATTATATATGTTTACTTTTTTATTTATACTTTTTATATATATTTAATACTAAAAAGTTTTGCTTTAACGTAATAACTTTGGTCACAAAATTGGATCAACAAAAATCAATTTAGTAGAATCATCTGCCTTCCCCTGACACAACTTTGCGAGACTTCCACATCTGATATCTTAAACTTCGCCTCCGAAAATACCCACAAGCGTGGATGCCCACAATTATATATATATATATATATATATATATATATATAAAATATAAGTTTTTTAATAAATAATTAAGATATCATAATCGTCAACGGACCATAATTGATTACTTCGTTTTATAATAGCCTTCAAAGGCCCATCTTCTTCTTCTTTAAAAAACATTGTATAAAATTCTAAAAACTTGCAGGGATATTATCTTACTCCAGTATTGATATTGTCGCCAAAAGCATCCTATGAGACTTAGCGTACCAACTCATATATGTACTCTTTTTTTGTCAAAGTGTGTTTTCTTCATCAATGCATTTCTTAAAGTGCTCAGCAACAGGGGGGAAGGAGAATGATTCTAAATTCTTATGTCCCCCTTTTTCCTCCTGAGGCAGTGCAAATCGAAATGAAAGAAGAAACACATACAGGATATCCTTTTACTTGGATGGAATCAATAGCAGAGGAGGCGGCTTTCTTGGGGGAATTCAATTAAACCTCATTTTCCTATCTGTTCTCCGCAGGAAAGATGGAGGGGTAATAGAAACACTAATACTACTACAAATAATATAATAATGATGATGCTAGGAATAAGCAGCATGAACCATTGGCAGCAACTCAATTGAAATCCCGATACCTAACCATTTGCCGTGGGTATATTCTATGAATACATATGTATATAATTTATAACCCATGAATATACATATATACATACATAGTAAATAGTATCTCTCATTTACAATGGACGAAAGAGAAATAAAGGGAATTGATTCACGGGGTCCATTAAGAGTATTAGAAGGGATCACGCATAAATAATGGGATTGAACTCATGGCAAAGGATACAGAAAAGGACCTTCTCACAAAGCCACCAAGTAGCAAGATTTTAATTTGTCCTTCTTTGTCTACGGCCGAATGTCAGAGTAATAATGATCCGTTTATTAATAGATATGAACTAAAATACGCGTATTCAATGTAGATAATTAACTATTGAGGAGTTACTCCGAAGCATTTGTCTACTTAACATATAACATACTTTAAAAAGAAACAACCAATCATAACATAGCTATGGCACTCACTTAATGTCGTCTATGGATTGGTTCATAATAAATGTTGCCCTCTGATTACATCTGCTATTATTGATATTATGAACAATAAAAAGCAGACGGGTAAAGTTTTATTTGTTTGGCGCTTCAGTTAGCATCCTCATGCTTTCCAAATACCAAAAACGAATTATAAATACCTGCATAGGAACATAAGCTCATTTGGGAGAATTTCAAATGTAAGCAATAATATAAATAATAAAATGTTTTGCTTCCTTTTCTACCATAGCTTAAATATATGTTCCTTCTTCCTAAAAGAAAGATGATGATATCCTTACATAGAATGCTACTCCACGATATATATAAGGGTCAATCCAACACCAAGGAACTTGAATGGGACACGAAAAGATCATCCAAAGTATTCTCTTTCTCTCTCTCTTCAAATCTAATACTTTTCATTCATCCTTTCAGGGTTTTAATCATGTAAGATAAATGCAATAGGATCATTTCAATTAATATTTAATGATGTGATCCCAGATACACTTTAGATTAATATTCATTTGGGCTTCCCTTCCCCAAGAGAAACGTAAGAGAGAGAGAGTAATTCATATTAATATTCTATGTTCGCTAACATTAATATATTAATGATTAGTGCAGATAAGCCATCAAAAAGACATACGTATTCTTAATTAGAAAGTCCCTTGATGAAGACTTTGTAAATCTATAGGACAAAATATTGAGTATCCTTTTATGACCAAATGATTTTGCTAAGATTCGGACCGTTTTGATATAGAAAAGACAAATGTGCAAGGAAGAGGCATTAAAAGCACATATTTATTTATTTCATATTTCAATAAATATTGACTTACGATATTTGCAATACAAAAAATTGATCCGTTTAAATTTCATACTTTAAACAATAAATTCAATTATCAAGTCTTTAGACGATATGCACAATTGTGTATTTCTGGGCGTTAAAAATCACATAAGGGTTCCATGATGAGATAAATAAATAAGGATCCATTTACAAAAATCATATTAAAAAACTCTTTCATTTACTGGGAGTAATAGTAAATAAGCTTCAGAATAAAAATAGTCGCCCTTCTAATTTGATGCTGTATGATTTACAATAGAAAATGACAAATATAAAATATAAAAATATTATTTTTCTTAAAATATTTGTCTATTGTAAATCATGTACCCAAAAAAATCAGTGTTATAAATAAGATATTCCTCTCTTTAATGTTTGGTCGTACATCCATCGACCTCAGATATAACTGATTGCACAATATACTGAATAAAAAGGAAGATCAATGTCTGAGTCCACAGCTGATGAAACATAGAAGAGAAGGAAGAAAGTTTATTAGCATCCCCTGACCATTCAAAGCCTTTTGATAAGCTTTTAATAATATTAAACAGGGACACAATGGCATTGACATTAAGTTTTCCAAAGAATCAATATAGTCTGACATTTCTAGTTTATCTCTTCGTGGACGTAGATCATTTGTTCGTCGTGGACGCCATTTTAACTACCAACGTCTTCAAGTTGGTGGTTGAATGTGTCTTCTGTGTTGAGATCCCAATGGGAATGGCCTAATTTTACGGGATTCAAAATGCTGCTGCTTCTGAAAGGAAGGGCAATCAAAATGGCATGTTCAACATAACTAAATAGCTTTCCTTGCAGTGTGTAGAGAGGAGAAGGCTGTGTGATTTATAGTGGGTTGACATCTCTACTAATGATTCAGTTTATTCCTCTTCCTAATACTACTACTGTTTATTTGCTCCGTGGATGCACAAGGCCAAGAGGGGAGGCTCAATAATTAATCAAGCTTGACGGGCGTTCATAGGTATTACATTATGTATCCATAAAACTATTTATGTTTGGGCGCACGCACATTAAAAAGGAGGGAAGGGCACAAAAGGTGTATGGATTGACAAATATGGAGAAGTTGCAAAAACACACATTAATGATAGAGAATTAAAGTTGTGAGCAAGACTGAATGAATATGCATGAGAGACAATCAAAGCCATCCATTGTTAATAAGAATATCTTAAAATGAAGGATTTATATATTTAAGAGCCATTAACATCCAAGTTAGCTGAAAGCTCGATGATTTATTTTCATTCATGGATCAAGAAAGAGGAAAATACTAAAACAGCGTGTTCCTTAGGTTGTGTGTTTATATTAATAAGGGAATATATACATACTTTAGTTAAAAATGTGAGGTAAAATATGTAGGGCATTCGTATTTGTATCATCTTTGAATCCCAATTTGAATAAAAGCCAATGACAAATCAGTCCATCCGATGAATAAATCGCTTGATCACATAAGCAACCCGTACATTTAGAAAAGAACAGGATAGAGCTACAAAAATAATCCTTCCAATGCAATTTCATTATTTCCAGGAAGGAAGAAGTATTTAAAGGGATTAAGGCAAAAAATTAGCTCAGATATCGTAGAGTTGGTGCTCACCACAGCCCACACGCCGGGAAGATCCCCATTTTCACATATTAGGCATAACAAAAAATATTTATTACTGCTTAGAAATAAAAGAATAAAGTTTCTGAGAAATCGGCTTTCTTTTCTATATATTACTCGTAGTAATTTATTTTTTCATCAAAATGCTTGATACATTATTATTTTTATTATTAATAATAAAGCAAAATATGAGGAGTGAGAGAGGAATGAGTATCATAACATGTATATATGAACCTGCGACAGGGAAAGCCATCGATATCAAGTTAATTACGCTTAATTATGGTTTCATTCCATTGGTAATTAGTAAATGGTTGGTTGTACCTATTGTGTGTGTGTGTGTGTGAGTGAGTGAAGAAGGCACACATGAGACAGAGAGCACACCCAAAAAATCGATGGTAGGGGGCAATGGTTGGGTTAGGAATCGTGAGTTGTTTTGTTTTTTACACGTTGACCCAATTAATAATTACGGAGAGTACATTTTATTACCTTTGTCCCTTTGTTTGGTCAAGGAAAATAATGTTTGGGAGGAATAGTGGTACGACCCAAGCTTAGAAATTTCATTTTATAAAAGTTGGAGCCTTTATAAGAAAATAGTATTTTCTCTAATAATAAAAAAGTAAAAATATAATTCGATTTATTAGTATTATTTCATATAGAAATTTATTTCTTGGACTTTTGTTGAATAAAGTAGGATCTACTAAATTAATAAAAAAATAATTAAACTAAATTATAGACACAAATTATTTCAAATAACAATTACGTGGAAAATTATTTTTTTATTGAATTTCGAAAAATATTTAAAAAAAATAAGTACTGTCACTTTCTATGTATTCTTTTACAGAATCAAAATGTATTCACATAACTTATGGGCTGCATGTGAATAAAAGAATGAAGATCCATAGCTTTTTCTACCCGCTGATCAAAAAAGTTAGCACTTTTGTTTTCTATTAATTTAATTTTTGTTAAATAATGTAAGAAACAAATATAAAATCTCTTCTCTTAAATAAGAACTGCTCAAAAAAGATTAATCTAAACGAAATTTTATAGACAATCTAAAAATGCTACAAGTTGTAGCTAGGAATTAACAATTAATTCGATTTTTTTTTCACTACAAAATACTTTTCACCTCATGGATTTGCACCTGAGGATGATGAGGAAAAAGAATACGACATAATAGTGAACAATGTAATGTCCGGAAGATTAAAGATTAAATTCAACCCCCCAAAAAAAGGCTGCCAGTTTCCCTCCCTATAAGAGGATAAAGTGGATCTGGTGTCCGAGTTCCAGTTGCTCCAGTGATATAAATGTTTGGACAAGCGGAGTCTCTTTGCAATGAAGAGAGGAGGATGACACTTTCTGATTATACGACATTTATTTAAGGAAACATTTTAATCTCCTTTAAGGATGGAGAGTCCCAAAGTGATTTATACAATGGAAAAGGCATCACGGGAGGAGGAAATAGAGGAATCACAGGACATACATGAAAAATACAACAAGAAAGATAAAGGCCAAGACGGTTTTCCGATGGATTATTATAAAAATAGTCTGCTCCCTTGGCACCTTTTCTTGAGAAAATATACTACGAGGCTCATTTGTACGGCTATTTTGAAGAACACATCTCTATTGGAAAACTGGTTCTGATAAGAGGCTAAATGTTTGTTGGGTTTCTCCGGACCCCTGGAGTCAAGAACCATGCCATTTGAAGTCAGATGTTCCTTTAGAGGTACCGGTGACAAACAAATATATTATCTTGGTCGATCTCATTATTTGAGATGTGGAAACATCCCTTTCCCTTTCTGCTTCGATCTGGATATCATTGTCATTACAGTCATTGTTAAAATCATTATTGGGTAAACCCGTATCATTGACTTCAACATCTTTAAGACCTTTTTCTGAAGAGGGCCTTTCCGTCAAGTCTTTTTTTATCGGAGATTCTGACCGTGAAATAGAATTTAATTCCACAAAACCTGAAAAATGTTTTCTGAACTTGAGAACAAATGGATCATCCTGCAATGTGACAAAACATATTCTCCTTCCACAGTACGCCAAAAAATTATAATTCCCTTTAAGACCAGTAGAAGGGCGGTGATATCTTTCCAGCTGATCAAGTTCACAAGCGTTCTTGATCATTTCAATGAGACTGGTTCCATCCACAAGAAAAAAAATCAAAAATAACCGAAGCAGTGATTCAGAAGGTGAATAGTTTCTTTGAAGACCCCCCCCCCCCCACCCCCAGCTTCTCACTCACAAAAGCTTCTCAGCAAATTAAACCAACCAAAACAACGTTATCGAGGCTTGTTAGACATGATCTACGATTCCGTTTTGTCAATAAACTTCAGGTCCATCATTAACTGATGCCCACTAAGCGCAAAGAAAACAGTTTTGTCAGTGGATTCCTCAGCAACTATCCAACATTGTGGATATATTCAGTGGGAATAAATGTATAAAAGCAATTATAGGACTTATACTCACTATTTGTATACCTAATTTGGTCATTCGAATTGCAATCAATACTATTTTTTACCCCGTTCACTTTTAATACAGAAAAAATAAAAAGCAACTTTGAAATCCAAACAGTTAAAAACATTATATATATATATATATATATAGTATATATATATATATGTTATATATATATATATTATATATATATATTTTATATATATATATAATATTAAATATTTTATATATATATATATATAAATATTATATATATATCTATTTATATATGTTATAATATATATACAAACAAACTATATATATATATATATATATATATATATATATATGTATATATATATATATATTATATATATATGTATATATTTTATATATATATATATAGTGTATATATATATATATATATATATATATTATAATATTTACTTGTATTTAATCATGATATTGCTCATGGGGGTAAGCTCTTAGCATGAAAAATTAATATATACATATAAATGTCAGGTATGTAAAGGCTTCGAATGCCTTGCACATGAGAAACAAAATTAACAGTTCTCTGGCATGCAAAAATTAATCCTATTGAGGATTTAAGTATAACATAGTAATTAATGTATTGCAGTATATTCACTTAAAAAAGACTTTGCTCATAATGAAAGGCTTGCTCTTTGATGACTATTATGATAGGAGTTTCACGGAATAAAGTTAAAATAAACATACATACTCTAGAAGCAAGGCTAGATTGATTGCTCTAAGGAGAGGTTATTTTTAAGCATTTGGGCATAATATTTTGCTGCAGATTGCTATGTGATTACGGACTGCAAGGAGATTCCTTCCAATCTGAGTCAGATTGATACAAAAAAGTACATACATATTTTACTGCCCTCCTGATGTATCTTCTTAAACATAGAAAGCCATAAAACCCACACTCATTGCACTATCAATTTTCCATGGTCTTTACACCATGATGCACCATCAAGCTACTATTTCTTCTTGTAGAACAACATCTCTTAGCTATACATCTCCCTTTGTTTATTCCAAGGATTGCTTCATTAGAGAAGAATAGGGCAAGGAAATGGAGGACCTGCATTAGCATTACTACACGTGAAACTTGCATATAAATTCCCAGTCTAATTAATATAAAATAAACCCCTTTTTCCCTCTCTTTATCAGAGATGTTAAAAACCCTGGGAACGCCTTTACCTCATTAGAAGATACAATTACAACTACTACTTAGTTAATTAAACAATCCTTATATATATATATATATAAACATTATATGAGTGATTCTTATGTGAGGCCCTGCTCTAAAGATAGTGTCATAGATAATATTTATAGTTTAAGGGCATTATGTACAGGCATGCATTTATAGCTTTTTTAATCTGCTGTATCCTCCATGACGAAATCTACAATTTGAACCGTTAATTATATTTATATGCTAGATTTTTCTACCACATTTACATATATTTACACGGTTGGGTGATTCTAATTTTGCATTTTTCAGATTTAAGCGACGGACACACCCTAGTATTATACCTTCATGAATAATGATAATCTTGTGAAAATTTGTGAATATATATATATTTAATTATATAAATATATATATATATATACTTTTTTCTTTATTTTTTCATTCTTATCCAGAGATGACCGCAGTCAAAGTAAACCTCTTCCAATGTGGGATGCAATAAAACCTACTCAGGAGATAGCAATATAAAAGCATGACATCCTCCTGATAATAAATGGTAGTACAACCCAAACGAATAAATATCAAGAGATAAGTACCCACATACATACAAATGTACTTCGCAATCTAGGATTGTAATGGTAAATTACAGAGAGATAACTTAAGTCATAAGTTATGTATATATATTTGCTCCATTTAGTTGTTTAAGGAAAACTACTACTAATGTTTAAATTTACTTTATAAATGTGTATATCTAATCAATGGGCGGAGAAAAAGAGTTAAGCATTCTTTCCATCCATCGAAAGTCCTTTGTTCGACAATCTTTGCTTAAGTCCATAATAGGCGATAAGTATGTAACATGGGTTTTGTACTTTGATTGTTCATATGACAGGTAAGGAAGTTGTCATGTTTAAAGAAAATACTATGTATGGCTTGAATATTCATCGTGTCATTCCCAAAAATAAAAAGCATTTATTGAAGTTCTTCTTGTAAGTCCACGGGAATTTTCGCCGTTGGAAAGGGTGCCCCAAGAGGAACCACAGATTAATTGAGAAATAATTTTGGCCACTTGTGGAGTACACTATGATGGGTTAGAAGCTTGTAATAGCAGTTTGAAAAAAAAATGTTGCAATGATTAACTTGAACCTTAATATTACTTTTCATTTTTGTAACAATGTTGAATATTCATATGTTAATATAAGTATTCAAAAAAATTATTGTACAAATTATTAATAAATATATTAACCTATTTTGGAATGGATTTTCTGAAGATAGGTCGTATTGATTTGGAGGAAACAGGGAATATTTGAACAATATATATCTTCATACAATACCTGTTCAAAAATCTTATAGTTTTATAAAGGAATACGAGGAGGGGTATCATACCTACAAGGGTTCCAAGGTTATGTCTATATGGGCAACCCCCAATAGGTGAAGGGCTTGACTCATCCCAACTAGAGGCATGGCAAATGAATATATCGACAATGTTGGATGGTTGCTGCATAATCCTCTGACAAATTGCCTTCTTTGCGCTGAGTGGTCGTTAGCTAATGGTTGAACTGAAGTTGAATGATAAAAACGGAACTGAAGATTATGTCTTGAAAAAGCCACTCAACCTATATCCCTGGATGAATGGTGAGAAGGGTGATTTTAAATCATCACCAAGAGATGAAGTAAGCAATCCTTTAAAGCACTTTAATTAGAATTTCTAGGAAGTTTCTTTTTGCTAACGTATCCTTCATACTCAGGGACAACTATGACAGCCTCACTTAATTATAAAAGTAAGGTCATCACCAAGTTCCCCACCGCAATAAAGACCTCATCAATTTCAAAACATGCGAAAAGAAGTAAGACTTTTAAGTATGTAGATTTTGCTAAGAAGACAAAGTCCTTAATAATGAAGAGAGATGAGACGGAACTCCCGAGGTCAAGTGGTGGTGGGGGTGGGGGAGATTGGAACCACTCTATAGAGAGGAGATGATGAAGAGCTAGAAGGGAGAGTTAATAACTATTTACATACATAGGAATACAGGCAGTCATTATATTTAAAAAAGCCTAGCATTTAATGAAGTCATTAAATATGCATGTTCAAGCAAATAGTCCGAAGAAAATTATAATCATTATTTGCACATAATTAATCCAAGTTTGCTTCAAGGGAAATAGAAGAAGAAGAAAGAAAAAGACCTTGTAATGGTTGTAAGTATGTGGTTATTTACTTGCCTTAAATATCAGTGCTTAGAAACGTAATTGGAAGGGGGCAGGAGGCTGTTGTAAAGCTTGCCTTAGAATTTGACTCAAGTGGAATATGGTTCATAATTACATGGAAAGGGTGGCAAAGGAAATGAAACATCACAAAGAGCCTCAAAGGATTAAGACTGAATGAATCCGGAGTAATACATTTCGCGGGACAATCAATGTGGGAAAAACAGATCATAAAGGAAATATGCAAAAATACGAAATTGGAAGAATATATACAAAAAGCTATCAGCATGCAGATTATGTGAAAGGGTGTACTACATGGCATCAATAGCTCATGATGTCATTGTTTTATAAAACCCGAAAGCCTTTATTAATAGGGACTCAACCCACCGGCATGGGAAGTGGAGACAAAACAGTCACTCTTCACTCACGTATGAATATAAGAAGATCAAATAATTCAATCATGATGCCCCTACAGACTAGGCAGCTGATCTGCGTCGTCAACTCAGTGTTTTTAACGCTTTTCGTTTTTGTAAATATCTAGAGATCCTAACAGCAAGGCCCACTCTATAAAATATTTACAAATTAGCGACATTCCTACGGGTCAAAGTGTAATATAGGCTTTTGTTTTGCTAAAGAGGTTATCGACGTAAAGTTGGCCTATATTTCTGCATATTACATTCAAATATATGTATTAATTCACCAATCTCTGTCCGTCTGTATGTCTGCACGCTATCTCCTCCCACATTTATGGTCAGATTTGAACTTTGAAGGTACCTATCCTTGGGTCAAGACGGACCTAATAAAACTATTGCAAAGTGATGGGACCAGAAATGAAAATTAAAAATTTCAGACCTTGTCTGATTTGAACTACCTACTTTTCGAGGTAAAGAGAGGAAAAAAGAAAAGGAGGAGGAGGAGTTAGAGAAATAAAAAAGAAAAAAGCATCTCATGTTACTTAAAACCTACCCATACCCGAAGGGCTAACATATGGGCGCCGTAGGCGGCCAATATGCGAGTATATATAATTCCTATGAACCATGTATGTAATAACAAATCATTATACAAAAATACAACACTTTTTTTGCCTTTATGTGACGACAAATACCAAACAAATCATGGAATACATCGTTTTCCAGGCATGTGTTATCTGGTGGCATCGCCCAGGAGATACCACCAAACCATTATAACCATCTGCAGAAGGCTGGATATAAAAAGCGATATGCCGCTGAAACGGAACGAACTCGACCCATTTTTGAAGCAGATGGTGACTCGCGACAAAAAATATATCACATACGACAATATCAAGCGAAAACGGTCGTGGTCGAAGCCCGGTAAATCGTCCCAACAGTGTCCAAGAAGGTTTCGCTGTGTGATTGGAAGGGAATCATCCACCATGGGCTGCTCCCATATAGCCAGACGATTAATTCTACCATCTACTACGAACAACCGGACCGCTTGAAGCAGGCGATCCACCTAAAGCGTCCAGAATTGACCATCAAGAAGGGTGTAGTGTTCCACCAGGACAACACCAGACCACACACTTCGTTGATGACTCGTCAGGATCTACAGAAGCTCGGATGGGAGGTTCTATTGCATCCACTATATAGCCTTGACATAGGGCCAAGTGATTACTACCCCTTCCTGTCCATGGAGAACGCCCTAGGTAGTGTAAAGTTGAACTCAAAAGAGGTTTGTGAAAAGTGGTTGCCCGGATTCTTTGCAAATAAGAAGGGAAGCTTCTACGAGGGAGATATTATGTAGTTGCCGTCGAGATGGAAAGAGATTATCGCATATTTGAACTAAATCAAATCACTGTAACAGTTTGTATTTTAAAGAGCAAAAAAAGCGAAAGGGAGATATTTGACAACCTAATACAAAGGAATATGTTTTTTTGAAAATAAAAATATTAACTATCGACTCTTTTCAAAGCCAATGATTTCAATTTGATATCCATGAAAACCTTTAGAATGAATTTTCCTCTTCTTACAGTCACCAAAAAAAATCTTCAGCTAAAGAAAATGGACTTGAGCGAAGAGAGGTTGCGTGAAATATGTCTTATTATATCTTAATTACTTAAAAATCAACATGCCTCCCCTTGGGGGAACAAAGACACCATTTGTTAATCATTCTTTAAAATTATTAAAGGTTGTGGAAAACTTTAGTATAACTTATATATTGTATTACTTATTATTCACAGGGACATTTTAAAAAGCCCGAATCAGTTAAATAAATTACTTTCATGATAAACTTCCTCACTAAGGGATATGAATATAGGTTGAGTGATTCATATTCCTCAGGTAATATCAAAGGTTTTGTAGAAAAAGCTTGCCACTAGTGTGAGTGAGGAAATCTCTCATTATATTCATAAACTGCGGAGTTTTCCTCCGTCATAAAGGCAATAAGTTTACATGCTTTATATAAGTAAATAGAGGCTTTTAAAATGAATTGTTGATCCTTGGAGAGGACTTTTATAAGTTAAAGTGGTGAATTAATTGGAAGGTGCATGATGTTGTAGCTAAAATGCAAGTACGAAAAAGGCTTCATATAGGCTTTTGAGGCATTAAACCGCTCATAAAAGCCAGCAAACAAAGAAAGATTTCCTCTTTTCTCCTCCTCCTCCGTCTATTGCAAATTTTGATTTATGCACGACAAAATGTATGTTATGTATGCATATTTGGCTGAAACAAATTAATTAATACACAATAAAAAACCCTTCTTTTCTCTAAAAAAAGCCTCAAACCTCAAGGGGAGGGGCAAATAAAAACAAGAAGAAAAACAACAAACAGCAGGCATTATTTAGGTAGTATTCCACACACTTCAGGAAATGTGTGTGTTTGTTATATATTCTGTATAAGTCATTTAAAGGGAACATAATTTTTAATGCATTTAGAGGCTAAGGTCTGACGGGGCTTTTTTTAATGGCTGTGCCTATTTTTCAAGGTAAGGTTAATATAGAGAAGCACGTGTGTATTAAATGTGTCTTCTTGGGCATTATTTGTCAGCTTGTCAAAGTGTAGGTCCCCAGAGCACACAAATTGAGCCTATCATTCAAGGCGCTATCGAATTATATCGACCTTAGCTCGTCTCTTAATACAGTAACCAACCATATTTTAATCCTGTAAGACCCAGGGGGGAAAACTCAACATTTTTGGTAAATATTAAATTACTTTTATCTTCCTTGTAAAACCACATAAACTAAGAGATTGAAAGTGCTTTTTCATTCTTAAATAAGATTTCTATTATAAATTTATATTATTTTATAAAGCAACACTTCAATGCTTTTATTAAAAAGTTGTGACTTTACAGCTGTTTTTTGTTCATTCTATCTTTGCAAGCCAAATAGGGTTTTTACCAATTTATATTTTGAAGTGAATATAAAATTAAATAAAGGTCACTTTATTTCAAAGTGCTCTCATTTTTTAAATACGTATATAGTGAAACGTCTTAATGTTTTGAAGGAATATTTTATAACACAATAAGGAACCATACACTCAAATATAATCCAAAATCAAGATAATTATCTAGCCATTTTTCTATCAAGAGTTTTTCTTTGGAGTTGAAAAATAGTCGGAGAGATAAAAATCCTTATCTCTCAAAATATACTTCTTAAATATTAATATTAAAAAACTACAGCGCCCACAGAAATTAATTGAAAAAGTTTATAATAAATGCCATGAGTACCACTTTCAACACAACGCCTTTTAATAAAAAGTCTATTAAAAACTGCCACAATGTTTTGATAAGAAAATATTGGGAAATATTGTTTTAATTTATATTATTTAAAAAAAATAATTATCTTAATTACTTATTTTTCACTTTATTTTTGTCATTTCAGCAGGTGGAAAGGTTTTTTTATCAAATATATTTCAATTCTTAAAATTCGAAAGTAATTGCGTTAAAAAACATAAATAGACATTGTAGTCTAAAATTAATACACTAAATTTTTACAATAATAACAATAGATTAGAAGAAACAGTTAGCAAAATATATTGTTTCAATTTCTTTATTAGCGATTCATTGCCCAATTTTTTTCGAGAAAATTGTTAAGTTTAGACGATATCTTGTTAACTATATTTAAAACTCAAATTATTTTTTATTGCAATATGACGTTATGACAGAACAGATTGTTATTATTTTCTCCTACAATTTATTTATGCTTCTACATCATAAAAATCAATACTGACACAAAAATATATAATCTTGCAAGCATAAATTCATATGAAAATACCCTTCAGAACAAGAAACCTGAGACACAGAGGTTGAGTGAGTCCCTACAAAGTCAAATGTACCGCAATTTAAAGAAAGGAGAGAAAGGGGAATAGGCAACTGCATTCCTATATTCTTCCTTCTCAAAAACCTCTTCATGACGTCATGATTAGAAAGCCAAACTACGGTAGTGATGCATCGCCCAGTCTTAAATATGAATACGCGTATATATTAAACATATTGAGCTTAGAAATATCACCAAGTATTTAATAAGAAGTGGGGAAAAGGGCTAAAGAGGGATTGAGAAAGTAGGAGGAGTCCCCTGATGACGTAGGTATTGAACATGAATAAGAAGGGATTGCTTATACATATTCCTGCTTTCTAATAGAAGATTTGAGGATGTGTCAAGTGACAAGCGGTATGTTATTGGTTTGAATAAAATATCGATTCTTTGTAGATGTCGTCAGCGCATTTAAAAAATAAATATATGTGTGTATGAGAGAGACAGAGAAAAACTAAATGGGCATTTTCTTCTACTCATTTTGTTTATAACGAAATAAAAGGATAGAAAAGCCAATTGAGCTCTCTTATAATATTAAAGCTTATCATATGATTATCGGATTTTAGTTTGATAAGCGAATTAAATAGATATAAAAAGGACCTCTTAATGAAGCATCTTGGAGATACGGAAAAGGGGATTCTTACCTATAAAAAAATATATATTTAAATATGTTAAACCCCATCTAAATAATTAAAAATATGATAATAAAAATCACGTGACTTGCTTAAGAAAACATGATACATACATCATAAGAAAGCGAATGACACATTCAGTATTTTTATCATAAGAAATTTATAGATAACCAAGTTTCTTACATGATAATATGTACTTTATTGGATGGCTTTTTAACATGAAGTATTTTGGAATAAATGAAAGGAAAGTAAAGACATAAAATATTATTATTAACTATTATAAAATAACATAATATCATATAATGCATGGGATGAAGGCTGTCTATATCATTTTAATTAAGAGTTCCAATAAGCCTTATTTTAATTTTATATATACAAAGGAAGAGGCTCCTACTACTTCTTGAAGGAGGTCCTCCCTCCTGTTGGTGTCCAATAATCGATTTTGTTAAGTCTTATAAGAGGAGGAGAGAGGGGGGGGGGCACTTTTGTTGTATTCTGTCGTCAACCCATCACCTCAGGGTCTCCTCCTTCAGGTCCTAAGTTGACAGGGCATACTTATAATAATACAGAGTATATTGATTTTTATAAAGAGAGTGCGAAGGTAACCAGCCTTAAGAATATATTAGTATATTTATTCATAATTGCGTGACTATGGGAATTACTGGGAATGCCATCTTGATAGGATTTTGTTTTAGAATAATTATTTAGGTCACTCCTATTAGATTTCGACTTTTTGTAGAGGAATGATTTGAATATTATTAGTATTATGATTTCATGCGAGTTGGAAATAATTCAAGGGCTTCCTATTTTGGGAAGAAGACCTACAGAGTAAGTGGTGATATTTGAATAAGTCTGCGTCACCTTACAAGGGGGTCATTTGGTCATCGTTCTAAGGAGAATTATGAAAGGATTAAAAGTTGAATTATAAGGTGACTTGGTGGGGGGAGATGAAACCAAGCAGCTGTTAGTTAAATAACATATCTAATATCTGGTTTATAATTGCTTGGTTTTGTTCTTTGAAAAGTTTTTATTAAAGTTAGAGGGAGACAAACATGTCCAGGATTGGGGAATCTAAAATAATGTCACATACGAAAATTAGTTTCAATAGAATTAAAAGACGCTGGAAAAGACAGATCTGCTGTTAGTTAATGGATTCAACTATTGGAAGGGGGAAAATATGGTCTCTGTCATAACAAAAACAAATTATTTAATTAGAAACAGTTCAACTTATTTGCATTATGATAGATAATTTAACCAATACGGTTGGAATTTTGCATTTCTTTACTATACCGATAATATATCCCTTTTATGTTACTGGAAACAAATGGCGTACAACATTTCTTAGATATTCACCACTATCATCTTTATAGCTTGAGTAACTCTGATTTGCTCAAATAGTCTTTCTGGCACTATTTCGTTCTATCCACCGTTTATTGTAATCAAAATAGTCTTATCTCAAGTAGCATGGAAAAGTATTTATTGAAAGGTAACATTCGTTACTCGCATAGGAGCAGCATAAATACTATTTAGACGATGATCCATACTCTTACAAGTTAAAGATAAATCATATGTCGTCAGGAAAGAGTAATTGCAGGTGAATTTCACAGAGGGCTTAAATTGTAAGAACAGCTTCACAAGGACGAAAATCCAAAATACCCTTTCCGGTCATGAGGGACTTTTTTGCTTTCTTCCTTTTTGATGTTTATGATGTGGTATATTTAACAGCAGCAACTCGGAAATAAAAAATCTCTAAGAGCTCAACTTTTGCAGTAATATATTTAACAACTATTAGATAGAAACAATATGACATTGGCATTGAAAAACAATTGTTTCACGAGTTAAGGAAGTGGAACTACAGATATTTATTCGAATTGGGTATATATATATATATATATATATATATATAGTCAAATTGATGTGAACAGTAAAATACGTTTCTTTAGAATATAACGTAGGTCTTTAGCAAGACAGAAAGAGGACAAATAATTAATATTGTTGGTTTGTAATTATGTTCACAATTGTTCCAAGCATAATTCTTATGTATCTATAACTAGACCATTGTATTAGACAAAAGAGAAAGCCTTCTTTACTCTCATGTTACTTGTCTGCATAAATAAATGAAAGCAAGACCTTTGCGGTCCTTCCTTCAGGATATCTAATTCCAAGATCCCTTGCCCATCGAAGAACTACTCAATCAAGTGTTAAAATGTTTTTTTTGTTAAAGGGTATCCAATCGTATATTATGAATATATTTTAGGTGATCTCAGTTTGGAATTACTTGTATGCGATTGTTGCCTTTTTCTAAGATCAACGTTTATTTTCATGACACAGTGACTGAAGTAGTACAACATTTAAAAAATTCCATTTAACGACAAAAAATGTACTTACAATATATTTGGCATGAGTCGTCCTTTGGAGATCTCTGGATCCCCTATCAGATCCCAAAAAGACTTACGGGACGCTTAACTGCTTAAACATATCAATGGATTGGTCTTTGTTATACGGCTCAACCAATGTACTACAATACACTCAATGGTTACTTAATCATTGCAAAACATCTGGCAATTTGGAATTTTATTTTTTAAGCTAAAAATGCTGTCCTTAATGCGTTAAAACTGTTTCAATCAATTAAAAAGAGGATATTAGGAAAAACAATCAAATAAATATTGTAATGGGGGGGAAAAAGTCTTACAAAATACTTTTTAGGAATCCTTTGCAAAAATGGTCAAAACGAGGAAAATGATGAAATACTGCAAAACGGTCGGATAGGCAAGTAATTGAGTGGAATAATATGCCTTAATTATGTTAAAATAATAATTTTCCTTTTGATTGAGTAATGAAAAAAACTCTGAATGTTTGATTTGGAAATTGTTTGGACAATATTTATGTTTATTTGTCTCAAATATCATTTGCCTATGTATTATGAGCCGTTTTATGTCATCATATTTATTTTCTATCTTGACCATATTTCCTTAGACCTTTTCTTGTGGATATTGCTAAAGTGTACACGGTCTAATTTTAGAAACTATATTTTATCAAACTGATTATAAATCAACTGCTTTCCTAAAAATGTACCATAACAAGAAAAACAAAATACATTTTTAACTTCTGTGGCCTCCAAGCCATCAGCATCATAATTCTAAAACATATGGACCCCATCAGGCTAGGTATATAGCTAATGGCCCATAAGGAAGGAAGTGTATAATTTTCCCATTGTCCGTCGTCGTCCATATTTTTAATGAACTAGTTTTTTGCTCTTCAGATAAGTATTTATTGCTACTTCGTTAATTATAAGATAAAATGAGGTGATATTTCACACATTTGCTTTAATTGTCAATATGTCAAGGGTAGAGAGTGCGGTGTGCCATATTAATAAATTAATAATGAGTTTCCCTCCTCTGGATAACCCCCTTTCATATAATACCGCCATTACCAGTATCAGAGGAATAATTCATTATTACATGAATATTAAAAAAACAGTTTTTATAGGCAAAAAATGAATTTATTATTATTATTGTTAGAATAATTTAATTACAATATTTTATACATTTGTTTGGATGGAATATCCTATGGATGAGCATTATAGACATAAAGAATATAGAGTGCCAAAGTAAGGTATGATAACACTGAATATGGGGCGAAAGACAGTGACAGAAAGAAGAGAAAAGATAATATTTTTATCATATTAAAGTGACGTGACATCATCGCACTTCCTATTTCGTAGAGAAAACTATATATATATATATATATATATACAGAGTGGCTAGGCAAAAATGTCCGGTTGATAAGTTTGTTTCTTGTGCGCAGAGCGTACGTAAAAATTCAAAACAAGTAAATCCGCTACGCTTTTGAAACAAATAGCTACAATTTATAACTATAAAAAATATCTCTCAGACCAGAAATGAGTGTTCAGCAAGCGAAAAGACAACGGATTCACGATTTGCTTGACGCGCAAATAAATCAAGTCGATATTGCCCGGATCGTTGGCGTTGATATCAGCAAGAAACAGAAAATCCACAATGTTGCTAACATTTCGAACATTTGAAAAATAAGAACAACCCATATATATATATATATATATATATATATATATTATATATATATATATATATATATTCTATTGTTATAGCATTATATAAATAAAAATATATATATATATATTTTTAATATATATATGTTATACAGCAATCATATCTATATATTAACAGCAATATCATGATCATAGCTAAATTTTGAACTAAAAAATGTAATAACCTTCATTTCAATTTTAAGATCCATTTTAATCTTTGTTTCTTGACACAGGGGTATTTGAACTGTGCCGCAAATTGAGAGTCCAAAAATTTTTAAATTATCAATTTTTCAAAGATAAAAATGGCAATTGTTAAAGGGAATTACAAGTTCAATGTATATATGTATAAGCATAAAATTAATCCAAGGAATCTGTGTTCTCAACAGGGATAATTGAAACACACTTCCTTTTAGCGAACATGTTTTTTTGCCGCTTTATTAAAAAATATATATAAAATACAGTAACAAATGCTGGGTTTTTTTTCTATAAGTATAATATAAATTCCATGGTTACATATGAACAAAAAAAACGAAGGCCAAAATAATTCAGTGGACGTAGTTTTAAGTTCCGTTTCAAATATTAATGAATTCTTTTTTCGCGGTGTTTTTAAAATGTCATTCTTTTCATGATTAATTAATTAATGGGAAAATAATTCAATAATCACTCCCACCCAGTCATTGTTTTCATAAATGTCATCATAGATCGATGTCCGAATGCTTTTAGCTTTTAATTCTAGAAAAGACCTGTTCCAACCATTAGTGAGGCGCACAAGGCCAATTTGTGAGAGCTTTTCGACAGCCAAATAAGTATTTTTAATCATAAATATTATGAAAGCTGAGTCTTCCAAAATAATTTATTAATATATAGAATTGAATTCAATATATAGATATGACGGGGTAGAATAATTTAAATTATGGTTAGAAGCAAACCAGCTATAGTTATGAAAACAATTATATTATAAAACTATACTAAAATCATACTCGTCAACTTATTATTTTTTTAAAGTTTATTTTAATAAATGTCAAACTTTCAATAGCTATAAATTGATATCCCTTGCACAAAAGGAGGTTTTGCAAAAAGTATCTGCACTAATTTTTGGACAGCTATGACCTACACGCCTCCTTTAAACATGTAGGTTCCTAACTCTTAAGCTATTGTCGTGTATCGACCAAACCTTTATCTATATATATAATAGACTGTGTGTGTTTGTTTGTCCGCTATCTTCGGCCAAACTACTGGACTGTTTTAGATGAAATTGGCACACAGATGCATCTTGACACTGTGATGGTTCTGGGCTAGGTTAGATTCTGATCAGACCAGATTTGTGTCTGTGAGAGGGTTTTGCGGTTTGCATGAATTTTTGAGGGTTAGGAGGCTCAGGATGTAATTAAATGTTTTGTGGTTTTGACCGTAGGCATCTTTTGATATAAAAAAAACTAAGGCCTAGCGGCCTTCAAAGGCCTGAAAAAGGCTTGGAAAATTTTGGTTGTCCATAGTTCGTAAGTGAGATGTTTAGAGACAGAACGCAACACAAAAGTTATCTGCATCTCACCCAAAGAAGCTGGATCCGGAAAAAAAATCCGGATCTAGAAACTCCCGGACCCGGATTATGACATTTCTTAACTTTTGATTCTTTCCATTTCGAAAAAAGCTACTCTGAAAGTATATCAAGAATAGGTTTCCAATCGGGTCTCAAAGAAATTTCCCGGAAAACCGGACCGGCCTGTCGGGAAATTCAAGAAAACCTCTGGGGCGACTTTTTAATACGAAAAAAAGTTCAAAACAAAATATACGAAATGAAGGCTTTGCAAAATAAGCCTAGGTTGGTTAAGTCAATGTCCGGCCTCCGGGACATATTTGGGCCGGGATCTGGATTTTTCTTTATTTGCAGTTTTTGCAATTATTTTTGCACAATCATATTCATCTTCACAAAGGGAGCAACTTTGATGTTATCAGTATCCGGATCCGAGGTCATTAAGAGCCTCAAATCTGGGATTGAATATTAGGTCGAATTTCATGGACGAAGCGGAATATTTTTGAAATCCTAAATTTAGGGGGGCCTTCTGTGGGTTGTCTGTTGGGTTGATCGCATCAAGTTATAAAATAGTACCTATAGAGTTTGGCATTTCTAATAAGTTCGTTTTGTTTAAATGAATTTTGGTTTATAATTTTTTGAGTTTTGGCATAAAAACTGGAAAATGGAAAAGTGTTTTTTTTCTCCGCTCCTGGTGAACTCACAGATTTCAACTTGAGTTCAATAGAAGGAGCTTAAAAAGCCTGACAATACATTATAAAAAAGTCCTTCTCAAGTGTTTCATATTTTTTCAGAAAACCCAAAAAACTGATTTTTTCAAAAAACTCAATGGGGTCCCCTATGATTTTTGGTATTTAAAAAAAAAATTGTTAATATAGTTGTTCCCAATTGGAGAGACTAAAGCAAATATGAAGAAATTTTTAAAATTGGATGAAAAACAAAAAAGTTTTATGTGTAAGCATTATTTCATAATACATATGTACATATATATATATATATAACATAGGAGTTGGCTATAATGTTAGTTCTTTTTTGCTCCCTAGGGGGTGCTCTAACTTATTAATCTAATGTAACCTCTAGGGAGACTTTTTACTGCATAAGTGGTTTTTAAATTATGAAATGCAAAATGAAGCCCTTGCAAAAAAAATATCCGACACCATATGACGTCATAAATTAACACCACGGTTCACCCAAGGTCTGTATAATAAGGTCGGGGCAATACAAAAACAAGTATGTAATCCTAGCTGTATAACTACTCAATGACGTCACTGGAGAACTAATATATATATTTATATAATTAATATATTTATTTTATTAATTTATTTAAACACACACACACATATATCTATATACATTTATTTATAGATAGATAGAGATTGATTGATAAATATATATATATAATAATCGTGCTCCAGTGACGTCATTGAGTAGTCACACTGCTACATGTTTGTTTTTGTATTGCCCCAACCTTGGGTTCACCAATCTTATTAACCAGTTTGAATACTTCAAACTCATCCCCCTTTTTCACAGGAGACACAGCTGAACGCGCTCCGAAGTATGAAGAAAGAGAAGGGAGAAGCTCTATGAATAAAAATATTTGACATGTACTCATGAATACGATACCATCATGAAAATGGTTTCCAGTGCAAAGTTGGAAATGTCGATTTTCCCTCCAAATCATGAAGAAGGTCTTACCTTAAAATAACTGTATCATCTTGGATATTTTTGTCATTACTGTCGCAACAAGTAATATGTATTGATGTTATTGAAAGTCTATCTATAAATGCTAATGTTGTTAATGCATATAATAAGGCTTCAAATGATATGGGAGCTTTTTATATATACATCATTATGTATCTTAATTATTGTCATGATCTTTATTTATATTTATGTAAGCAAAATATGGCTCTATTAAGCCTTCAAGCATGTTCCGGAGTATTTTTATTGAGGAGGCATTCTATCAACTTTTATCATAAAATAAAAATTGTAGACCACCACATAAAACATAGCCAAAATGATCTCAAAAATGACGTCACTGGTCACCGGGCAAACGCCGGGTACTTAAGCTAGTTTATAATAAATACAATTAATAAATATTTTTTATATAATTTCCAATGATTATAATAATAATGATAAAACGAAGGGATCCTTTAATCAGGTGTAAAGAATTTCAATCACCCATAAATATTAAATAACGAGAGGGGAAAAGTATAATATCCATATTTGTAAACGGTCAATTTATTTTATGGCCTTTATATAATGCATCTAGATATTTAATCTAGATACATTAACATATATGATATATATATATATTATATATATATATATATATATATATATATATATATATATATATATATATATATATATATATATATATATACTTTGGAAATGCCTCCATGAACATTAAAAATAGAAATGAATGATGACTATGGACCTTTAATTATATCATCAAATATTATACAGGGTGATACATTGGAATTGAGACTCTCTCCTTGATAAGTCCTACGTATTAAAATTGTTTTCTTATTTGTGGATCTTGTTGATAGTCATGTAAGCGTCAACTTTTATCGAAATAAACAGCTTTTAGTCTTCTGGCTTAAGAACAGACAAAATGTGTTTGACAGACCGCTCCCAGTTCCCTTTGGTCATGGTCTGGATAGGCTCAACTACGGACGAGAAAAAAGGATCCTATGAACTTCATCAAGGACGGCGTGAAGGTCGATCAGGCGGTTTACCGGCATCTTCTTTCAGAGGAAGCTATCCTATTGGTGGTAGAAAGGGAATGCCCAAACACCCCTTTGGTGTTCCAAACAGATGGGGTTCCTCCTCCCACTCTAGCAAACGCGTTCAGGACTTCTGCACCACCTTGTTTATAAACTTTTAGTTCAAGGACTTGTGGTCACCCATCTCCCCAGATCTGAACCTCATTGGCTTCAATCCGTTCTGGAGAAGAGGGGGGGTAAAAAGTCTGAAGAAGAAGCTGCCTCAGGCCTGAACCTCCATATCTGAGGAGAAGATATCTGCCTGAGGAGGTTCGAAGGTGGAGGATATGTGGAAAATTAATAAAACATAAATATGAATCCGACTGTATACGCAGTCAAACCTGCCAATAGTGGCCACTCATGGTCGTTATTAGCAGGTGGACGCTATTGTCAGATTATATATATAATGACATTGTTGGATTTTTTATACTCAAACATTTTGTTTCATAGCACTAAGGACTTGCATCCTGGAAAGAAACAGAAAATTACGAAAAGAAGATATAAAATGACTAGATAAAACGCGTCATTTATACATGCAGCTTATATATTTCCTTAAATACATAATCAAACCCATATGTCTGATCTCAGTCTTCAAACTTGGTTTGCTTAATGTGTAACTGGATAATTGAGAAAGGAGTAATTCAACAAAAGGAGTATTATTGTATATGCTGATTGCACCCTTTTAAGTATGAAAATAACTATCGATTTCCAATGAATTTAACGTCCAGAAATTAACATTATTTACATTGTTTGTGAGCACTCAATAAATATTTAGAGAGCTGCTTTGTTCTATATAAAAAGAAAGAAACTTTGATTTGTGTAGGTCCGTATTGAACAATACCACTCTATCAGATTTTTTTTTAATTTATATATATTGTTTTCCTATATTCCAGACTCATGTAAAAACAAGAGTTAGGAAGACTGATCACGCTATTGGGTAACTTTTAAATGTGTAACCCAATATAAGGATTTCAACTTTTACTATATCAAATGCTAACTATTGCTAAAAAATAAGTTTATAGTAGTTTTCGAAAATTCAACAATATCTTGATATATTTCTGCATTTTTGTGCTTCTTTTCGACCAAGTAAGGATCATTTTCGTCAAATACGAAAAAATCAAACTTATCAGTCAATTCCCACCTCAATTACCATAAGTAAAAATGATATTGTTTTTTTACAATGCCAACCATTTTTTATATCCAACCCTTTTATTTCAACCAATCACATCTTGAGCGGAGTCCCAGTTTGAAACCCCAATATGATGTGTTTAAAAACATATGGAAGATATATATTTTAATATTATCTCAAAAATATATTTATTTACAATTTTTAAATTGAAATTTACAGTATGAAGATAATTCAAAAGAAGTTTTTATTCCCTTACATTTAAACAGATTTCTGGCATGCCACTGACTACGTGTACCAAAGTTTGCGGGACACTGACTGCGTTTACCAAAGTTTGCATACCACTGGTCGACTATATATTAGGATAACATTTTAAAGAATTATAGAAATATAAAATCCTTGTAAATCCTCATAAAATAAACAACTTTGTATATTAGAATATATTTTAGACCATTCCAAACATTTTTAAACAATTATTTCATAATTTTTTATGTTAAACCCCGATTTTTCCTATAATGCCAACCATTGAAGCACTATTATACCAAATGGAAAAATGAAAATACATCCCTTTAATTGTAAAGCTTTCAATCAATTATTCATAGATGTGTACTTTCTTTGGTAGGAGCAATACAAATTTAATGACATATTTATTTTTATGCATTTTCATCTTCAAAAGCACCATCTTTTTCAAAGGATGCCATGGAATTGAAGACTACATGATTGAGACAGTTTGAGAGAGTTGATTCAAAATTATTGATTTTATTGTGTGCTGTTTTGGCTACTGAAAATTAACAAATAAATGTATAATATAAATAAATAGATATATAATATTAATATATATAATATAAGCATAGAATAAATAAAATACCATTCAAAAATAAAAATATATATATATATATAATAAAGAAGATTCGGTGAAATAAATAAATATTTAATATAAATTAAATAAAATATAAATAAATATATAATATAAATAAATATAAAATATAATAAATAATATATATAAATAAATAAATATAAAAATAAATAAATATATAATTTTTATTATTAAATATAGAGTATAAATAAATAAATAATATAAATATATATAATATAAGAATACAATATATAAAAATACCATTAAACATAAATATAATAGAGAAGATTCAGTGAATGCTCTGATTCATTCTAGCAATATCCATTATCGCACTCCGAGCCCCGGATATAGTGTAGGCTTTACAACTGCGACGCAGTAGGTTGAAGTAGGCTAATGAGTAGGGATAGAGAAAAAGGTTCTCTTACTTGCAAGGTGATTGGTTGACAAAGTAGGAGAGGGGATAATAAAAAACAGTTGGCACATTTTGCTAAAACTTTACTACCATAATCCTATTACTTGAGGAGTAAACATGAGGTATTCCGAGAGAGAATATTCATTCTTAAAAATAACTAGAGGCATGTATACACTCAGCGAGTGCAAACCTCCGCCGATCCCCACCAAATGAATCACTTAACGGAATTAAAATCCAATCATATATGTCTACATAAGTAGGTGTGTTTGGTGAATAATGAGTGAGGAGAGAGCCATCCTAAAAAACATCCATTGACGTCATACTAGTTATTCGTCAATTCAGAAATACGTCACTGGATGTTTAAACTCCTTTCTTTTCTCCATCATGCTCTTAATATTAGCGTTATATTTTATTTAATATTAAGAGGAAGACGGGAAGAGAAAGAAGTTGAAGCACCCAGTGACGTAGTTCTTAGCTGATAAATGAACAATATTACGTCAATGAATATTTTTAAGCGTTTGTTCTTTCCTACTCACTGAATAGAGACCCCATTTCATTATTAATATTTTTGTATTTAGCTCATTTTGCATCTTAAATAAGCACTCAGAGATGCCAAAATTTAATCACTTGTTTCTTTTGGCATTCCAACAACTCCACAAAGTTTCATCCGAATCCGTTCCGTACTTTTTGAGTTATCCTGCTGACAAACAAACCAACAAACTAACAAACCAACGCCAGTGAAAACAATACCTCCTTCGGCGGAGGTAATTATTGTCTCTTCTTCATGGTTCTGGATCCATATCATGGTCGAATACTTTGTCCCCTTTGCACATATTAATATTAATTGCATAAAGCAACAGCTTATTATCAAGAAGCAATGTTTATTTTGTTGAATCATATTGCCAATAAATGGATGATCGAACCATCAGATGTAGAAAAATAGTGTAATTAATTGAATACAGTAACGGCCCAGAGTTGTGGTATGATTTTGGTGTTAAAAACCTGAAGTGTGTCATGAAGTAGTTGATTCAGAGTCTGCAAGTAATTAACAACTAATTTTTGGAATCCAAAGAAATAGGTTTCAAGAGCATTCAACACTATTTATTGTCACTTAAGATTGAGCTATATATAGGTAAAAGGTTTTGGATAGGCATATGACGGCGTGTGTGCCTGGACTCGAACCGGGGTCAGGCAGGTCCCTGATGTAAACAAATAAAAATCATATTAATATTAAAGACAGAATACTATCAAAATTATATCTATTAAGCGATAGTGCGTTGGAGGCGCAGGTTCGAATCCCGAGAGGGGATGGTCATTTTTGGTGAACCTCATTGATGAGATCCTAGATTCGAGTGACTAATTTTAATGATATTATGCTTATTTATATCCACTCAGATGACGCTGCAGTTCTATCTATGGGTAAAAAAATAAATCTAGGGTCTCTCTTCACAAAATAAACGCAAATGAAGTATAATATAAACACATATAAATATATTTAATATAAAAAATGAGACAAATACGGTTTAAAATGTCCGTTATAAAATCAGCCGCATTTTGACTGATTAATGAGTGAGAGAGGCTATGATCGGCCCCATTCATGGGCTTACTGAATAATCCCTAATGATATTGAGTAGAGAATAAAAACATATTCAGGAGAAGGTAAACTAACCTATTTGGATTGCAAGCACTCGACAGTGACTCAGAGCCATTAGCAATACATAAAGCCGCTTCCTCTCTTCTTTTAACTATTAATGTACATATATATGTATTTAATATATCTGTAAAGCACACCTCATGTTAAATTATCATTAAAGGCCGTAAAAGGTATTGAGAGGTTGATGAATGGTGTGAAAAAGGCTAACGTGAGAGGAGGGAAAAGTAATAATAATAATATGCCTACCACGTGGGACGAAGCAACGTCTAAAGCTACTTTTAAAATAACGCTAGCCTTAAAAGCCCAAACCTGAACAATAAAGACGTCATTGGGCGTTGAGGGATAAGAAGCGTATCCAGAAAAACTCTTATTACCATTTGTCCGCCCGAAGTCCCTCCGCAGAAAAAAAAAATATATATATATAACCCTTCTGTGTATAGCGGCCACCTGTCGTTAACTCTTTCGAGTTCCCTTAATTGATTATTATAAACAAGTTTAATTTTGTAGTCTGTAGATAGTTTATATATCACTCAACCTTTTTCAAAAATCAATCTACGAATGTACCGATCCGCAAAGTAGGGAAGGTTATTTGGATTACTGTGGCCTTTTAATGAGGAAAAACAATGGTTTGAAATGTCAAGAAGGAATTATATATGTCAAATATGTAAGTATATATTTATTAACCTATCTGCACCCCTTTTATGGCAATGGGAAGCCGCAATAGTAAGAGGGGGGGGGGGGGATTTCCGGTGGTTTCACCTCACTTTCCATGCTCCCTTTTCCAACAAGATGTTACAGAAACATGCATCCAAAGTTGGGCTTTTTCGTGTGTGTTGGGAACTGCTAACTTCTGGGAAATTGGTCATTTTTATTATTATTATTATTAACGACATATTTCACACACACACACAAGAAAAGTTGGTAAGAAAAGCTATATTCTTATTCATTAAATACTAATACACTTCTCAGAAGCATCTCAACTTTGTTTTCTCTTCTTCTTATTATTATTTCGTAACAGAAGGAGGAAGAGGAAGACAGCAAAAAAGGGGTCACATGGTTGTTGACAAAAAAAATAAGTCATTTTTCTCCCCAGAGAACACTAAAACTTTATGTGCCCATCACAAACAAAAAGAAGCAAATGAATCCAAAAATAAAATGGGGCAATAATCACGATTTTGTATCTAATATTTTAAAGCATATTATTGGCGTCCTATTTTAGGCAATCAACAGAAAGCAGACGATAAATAGAAGTGGAATCCCCGATCTTATCACATGCTTTCTTATAAAAAGTCTCTTGTTTGTTTGGTTTTAGTATTTTTAGTATTTTACCTTGTTGACTCGGGGGTTTTAATAGGCAAATCCTCCGGGATTTTAAAAAATATCAATGTTTTTTATATATTAATTAATATAAATGATCCTTACAAATTTTGAGCCTAAGGATCTCTTTGTAGCTGTGTCTTTATCTGTTTCATAAAAAGCAACAAAAAAAGTTAATATTTTAGGAGGCATTTTGACACCGCGGCCACGTTGGTTTTTAAGAGTAATATCCTTCAGGAAAATAGTGTTATGAGCAAAAAGAAAATGATGTTGAATAAATGGAATAATTATTTGGGAATGTATTCGTAAAATGGTATTATTCTTTTTATTATTTATTATATATCTTATTATTTTTTCCTTCATAGCATTTAGCTTCATTGAAAAATAAACGCAAAATAATATTGTTAACTACATATTCCCTGTAATTGAATAAAAGTAGTAGAAAGAAGTATAAAAAATGGGTGAGACGTTAATAGTTTTTATTTCAAAACTTTATTGCATAAAAATGTGTTTTGGGTAGCTTTGATGAACTCACTGGATATTTGACAACATTGCTCCCACTTCTAACTCAATAGGCCACCTTGCTTTATCGACGTTGTTGGTTGTTAATAGTCTCTGCAAATGCAACGTATTTGGATTATTTCAGTTAATGTTTTTGTATTAGGATTCGAACACATTACCTCTGGGCATTTATTACGTGACCATAAAAACACTTGATAAATAAGAGACTTGCGATCAGAGAGGTCTGGTATAAAGAGCATAGTAGTTACAAGCAAAGAAAAAAAATTATGACGTAACATTTCCCAATATACTTATTACGTTTACATCGATTAATCCATTGGGAATTGGGGAACTATGCATAAAAGTGGAAAAACAAATTAGTGCAGACGTTCTTAAGATCGAAGTAGTTCATAGGTGAAAGCAATAAATTAATCTCATGATATTGTTTATGACTCAAAACTTATAAAAAGATAAATGGAGGAAGTCTAGAAATGAAAGAAATCCCTCTTTTCAATGGCTAAAATGAGAAGGATGGGGTGATAAGCACTGGTCGTAAAATGGCAAAGATGTTATCTTATAAGGGGGATAATAAGGATTTTTTGATAGTTCTCACAAACCCAACTAAACATACTTTTTGAAGTTGATAACTTTGTATTTTATTACTTTTTACACGTCTTTCGATTTATCGTCAAGGATGATAACACAAGTAAACATTACTCTCTCTTCCTGAGCCTAAGGAGTTGTTATGATAGATTGATAGCAATAGCCGCAATATGAGGTAATGTCTTCAAAGGATTAGTACATATCTCCATTAAAGCCCATGGGAGAAAGATTTTTTTTTGTACATTCGTACAACATTTATTCTTGAGTGTTACCAAACATCAAAAAACTTATTTACTACACGTACAAACATGAAATGTAACACAACCAATATTAAACAAAAGAAAATCAAACATCATCAACAATTCTATTTGCATATTTAAAAAAAAATTCGATAGGGGGCATTTTGTGCTTCTTAATTTATGAAGTAAATCTGTATTTTAGTTACAATAAAATTTATTTCCGTGCTATCAGGGCCATTGTAATTAAAACTAATTCCTTTCGTGGTTAAAACATGGCCAGACTTCATATAAATTTTTTGAACAACCATATCCCATATTTCTTTTAATGTGCTACACTCAAAGAGGAAGTGCTTGCTCGTTTCATTTTTAGAAAGATATTTATTGATTTAAAGGATGAAATTCATATCACAGGTGATTTAATGTTCACTAGGTCAAAATAATGTCTTATTTCAAAATAACGTCAACTACTTTATTATGAGCATTTCTAAAATTTTCAACCAATCACGTAGGAGACATATTGACAACGCGTTGCTTTTTCCTTCAGGAAAATAATGTACTGAGCATAGAAAAAGTGTTACTTAAGATAACCCAGAGTCCTAGAGTGTGGATAATTTATTAGTTATGAATGAAAAGAGGAGAAAAGCTATATTTATCAGACAATTGAGTCTCCCAGATATTCTATGAAGCCAAGTGTAAAATGATGTCAATTTTATAAATCAATTAAGTTTTCAAAAAGTTCAAGCACCTTTGATTTCAACCAATGACGTCAGAGTGCAGATAATCCAAGAAGTGTATCCTTATCAATTATGTATGGGAACGAGGAGGCAAACTATGTCAAAAGCCATGTTATTGGACGCTTTGATGAAGTGCCCCAGATATTATTTTTTTATGAATTGGGTGTCGGAAGAAAAAACAGAGGAAAAGAAGGGGTAGGAGGAAAAAAGAAGGACTTGGAGGACAAGACAATCCTCAACCCCTTCCATCAATCTAATTTGATTTCCTCATGAAAAACACTCAGACATTTCTCATTTTGCTCCTTCATGATAATGATGATAATCTTCAGAAGAGAGCCTTAGAGGCAAAAAAAAAGGTAGTAGCTTCCATCGGCAGCAGCAACTAAAACACGTTATACTCGTTTTAATCCAACAAAAAAAATATTATATAGTTACTTAAGTACACAATGTGAATGCCTCTTCTTCTTCGATAGAAAAATATGACGCAGAGTTGTTCATTAATCACTATGAGAATGATCACCTGAATTTTCCAATAACTAAAGTTTTCCTCAATTAATAAACAAAATGGGGTAGGAATAAGGTTGGACTGTAAAACTGTATACCGTTTTAACCGTGACGGTATTGCGTTTGGACGGTATGGCCATGAATACAGTCCAAGAAGTTCCTAAATAAATTGTGTTTTTGGGGCAAATTTTCGATCCAGCCATGAAACGTAGCCTTAGTTAAAAAAAAAAAAACTAAAAAAAAACACTGACAATGCCTACATGGTTCTGATCAGCATGCATTTGTGTAATTAAGGAAACGGGTACATAATGTAAGTTGTAAGCCTAAGGACACAACGTTTGAGCCCATGACGCGCCCGGCTGAGGCAGAATTTGTGCAGATTTGCCTAACCACGTAGAATACAATAATATAGCATATTTTGAGGGTCAGATGCGCTACTTGTTTAGTTAATATTCAAACAGTATTTGGGTATTGGGTTGCGAATCGTTAATATCCATGGTTCATCAGCAGAGTCCAACCTCCACTGCGCATTTACCTACCCAAGTGTGTTGCGCACTCGAGTGAAATGAATCAGCCGACTAAATCTCTCCTGGCCAGCTCTCTGTAAGGTAGAATACTGCACGACAGAGTCACTGCTGACTCACTTTCATAAATACACTGTAAAGGCTATAGCCTGCCCTGCAATTAAAACGGCGTTCTGTGCGTAACGGTGATTGTGTTCATAGACTTCCTTCTTTATTCAGATTCAATGAGTTATGGCGCGTCAGTCGATTTAGAAAATGTAAGCCTACTAAATTCAAGTAGGCCTACTGTTCAGCATATTCCAATATAACAATTTTGTTCATTTTAAACATGTTTGATTTATGATTTACTGCGTGTCCGTCCGATGAATCCCCATTCTCTAACTCAGCTAAATTAATTTAATTAAGTAGTCACGTGCACAACTGCACATTCAGACCAATGAACGTAATTGGCACGCTGTTCTAGCCATGAGAGCACACTAACTCAGCCAGCTAATTTCAATATTTGACATGTGCACACTCCAACCACAGTAGGACTATTAAGGCATATCTATCCCTAAACGTCGCTGTCAGATGTGGGTGAAGCCCGTCGAATTGACAATAATGTTTTTTAAGGCCTGTGAGTACATAATGCATATTTTTAAACATTTGAGATATAATGCATATTTTAGAACATATTAGGACGGCAAAGAAAATACCGCGATAATACCGATACCACGGTATTGAGGAAGCCCATACCACGGTATTAAAATTTTCATACAGTCCAAC
>CP045895.1:11325874-11359974 GCA_013387185.1 Caligus rogercresseyi | reverse complement strand
TAGACCAGGGGACGGCGACCAAAATGTTGAAAGAGCCATAATGGACCAAAAAAAATTGGTCAGGAGCCACAAAAAAATCCTTTTATAACTTCATACGACGCACAATTATGGCCTAAATATTTTCTTCCTCCACCTTTTTTTCAATTTCCAAAGTTTTGGAAAAGCTAAAGGGAGAGACCAAAGGAAGCTCTAAAGAGCCGCAGGTTGCCGACCCCTGGCTTAGACACTATGCCATGCTTAAACACTATTGTATTTTTTACGAAATTTATATTAAGAATGCCACGATTTCTTTAAAAAAATAAATATAAAAATAATTTATTGTAATCTGAAAGACATACGATGAAAATATTTATCAATGTGAAGTATTGTCAAAACCTCGCAGAGGGAGCGATCAAAACATTATACATGTATCCAGTATCAATGCATCAACAAGAGGTGTTTGCTCATTTAAGTGCTTAATAATTAGATAGAATGAAGAAAATAACTTTGAAAAATATATTATTTTTTAATTGCTAGAAGATGCAACATGATGTTTTATTTAACGTTCATAGTCCTTGATGCACGTTAGTTAAATGAATGGCCATTGCAGTCCTGGAATAATGAATTATCCTTTTTTCCAATAGTGATTGTCACACATCATGATTTATCCTCATGATAAACGCAATAGATTTATATTTATCATGCTATAATCAATATTTTCCATAAAATATAGAATTGTGTTGTTTCCGTGTTAAATATAAATACTATAACATCCCCTTACTATAAGTATTGTATTTCCATGCAGGATAAAAAGTCATTTATTTGTTAAAGCAATTAATTATTATAAAAACAATTTATACGAAATATCATTAATATTTCGTAAAATTGAACACCAATAAATAAAAATCAACATGATGGAAACAATTAAGTTATTTAAATTGCCCAAAAGGCTTACGACCCCAGTTAAATACAAGAATAACAATGATGAACCTATAAGCATCACATTATTTTAAATAAAAAATAAAGAGATATGAACGCAGTGATTAACCATTAATTATATATTTAATGGTGTCTACTCATAAAATAATGTTTAAATTTAGATTCTTTCGGCATAAAATGTCAGCAGACCCCTTCTAACAGTTGTGAAAACATCATAGCCGTAAAAGTGAATAGAATCTATCAACTTCATATACAAAAAGAATATATAAAGAATGCTAATATTTTTTTACATATATTTAAAATTTGAATGATTTTCCTCAGGGCCTTGATTGTTTATGAAGGTTGTAAACATTTCTCTTATTATAAACATTCTGTAGACAGTGAAGCCCTTCTGTAGCGACCATTCAAGGAAGCCTAACAGAGTGACCGTTACATACAAGTGGCCGAAGAGAAGGCTTTAGATATATTTTTTTTAGGATAATTTTTGAGTAGTCGCTCTGCAAACAGGTGTCTGCTAACACGGGTTCGACTGTATTAATATGTCCATGGTAAGCACTCAATATAATTATGTGTGTCATGGTCCCAGCTGCCCGCCTTTTATTTCAAGGCAGCTAACACCTTGTCATTCACCATTCCAATCCCTTAGAGAGAAAGAGCAGGGAAAAGTACAACAATTAGTGGTTTATATTATATGTATATCCATGTGGAATTCACTTAATTAGACTCACATATTACAAACTACAGTCTTGTATTAAATTTTACACAAATATTTTTTAAACAAACTGATAGCACAATGTGAATAATTTACAAAATGTATTTCAATAAATTTCCACATCTCCTCCTTGGACTTCACTACAGCTTTGAACCTCCTCACGGTTGAGGCAACACAGGCAGGAATCTCTTCCTCAGACAAAGATTTTCACGGTCCAGCCACCCACAACAGTCAGAATGACCGGTTTTATCTAGAAAAAGGAAGACATCCCCGTGGCAGCTGAGGACTCTCTTCGAGAAGGCAAAAGCCCACCCTCAGTCATGGTCTGGGCGGGCGTGACGTCGGACGGGAAGAAGCCCCAATTATCTTTGTCGAGGAGGGCGTGAAGATCGACCAGGTGGTATACCTGCATCTTCTTTCAGAGGAGGTCGTCTCATGGGTACAAAGAGAGTATCCTACGGCTCTTTTATGTTCCAACAAGATTGAGCTCCATCCCGTACCAGCAAATTGTTCAAAACTTCTTGCCTGATATGGTATTTGCAGACTTTTGGTCCAAAAACATTGAGTTGCCTCCCTCCTCCCCAGATCTGAACCAATGGACTTTGGAATATAGTCCATTCTGGAGACAAGGTGTGTAGTAAGTCCTGCCATCGGTGGAGATTCTAAAGAAGAAGCTGATTCAGGCCTGGGCCTCTTTGTCTGAGGAAGATTTTTCTGCCTGTGTTGCCTCCACCGTGAGGAGTTAAAAGCTGTAGTGAAGGCCAAAGAAGGATATGTGAAAATAATATGAATACATTTTGTAAATTACACATTGTGCTATTCATTTTTGTTTAAAAATTATTGTGTAAAATTTAATACAAAGATTGTAGTTTGTAATAAGTGAGTCTCAATTTAAGTGAATCACCCAATTTAAAATAAATATTATATTATTTATATATATAACTATATATATATATACATTTATATATTATATGATATATATTTGTCCATACAGTTATTGGTATCAAATGCTATTTATGCATTTGCTCAACGGTTTTATAGATGCTAGACTTTGTACAAGATATAATGTGTATATATTATTATGATGTGTCTTGCAACATGTTAACGGAAGAATTTCTATCATACATTTTATATCTTTGAATCTTAAAAATATCATCTTATGATACTATAAAATACACAACAGCCAAAAAAATAGAAAAGGGGGATTCTTAAAAGCTCGGATGTTTAAAAGCTTCAAGAAGACATAACAAACAAATATATCCTTTTAATAAAACAGGATATATTAAGGAGTAAATATTGAAATCTAAATGTGAGGCTCTAAATTATTGTAGGGATCCAAAAAGTTCCTTTAGGATAATAAATGTAGAATAACCAAAAGTTTCTTTGCAAACACGCCCAGAAACATGTTTTGTTATTTATTTAATTACACTCTTTTCCTTATTTTGCTACATTCATACTGATGATCCTTTTATCGACAGAGTTGATGAAATACATAAAACTTCTTTATGTCCTTAATATGAAATCTTTATGTCAATTAATAGGTTGAATAGAAAGGTCCTTTCAAAGTATTCACCAATGACGTCATAGATCCAGGCCACTGAAGATGAAAAACAATTAGTATTTTAGAGGATGAATTTCTTATCTCTAAATTACTAATCTTCACTCCTCAACAGCACTGCGAGTGAAGTGATACTTTGTAGCCTAATATCAGCTGTTTTTTATTACCCGTCTCTCTTTTTCTTTGAACCAATCATGTTGCAAAAAAACAGCACTTTTTCTTCTTTATCGCAAATATTATTTGTGGGGGTATGTCGTAATAGTACAGGAAAAAAAAAATATAATTAATATCAAAATTTGGTAAAGAGAGCATTTTCTATTTATCAAATTGTATATGATATTGTCCTCATTTAGTGTTATTAATGCCGGCGTTAGACAAGCTAATTATGACTTATATTAAACAATTTACGACTACATATGAAAATGTAAATAAGATACGTATTTTTGTCAGCTGCTTTTTGAGAGATTCCCTGAAGACTCTGAGATCATCGTTTAAAGGTATATGTTTGTAGGAGATTGTGATGGATGTCATTGCTATGTTTACATAAAGTAATAGAAAATATAAACATCCTTTTTTCTTCAAGTAGTCTATAAGTATCTGAAGACGAAAGGGACTAATACTTGAAGGACATGATTGCTTATCATGAGGAAACCCAAAGACGGTTTATGAATTGTTTTAATTAACTGTATGTAGACTTATTCATTTTGTAAACATAATATTTTTATAAATGGCTTATAAAAGAATACAATCATCAGTTACTATTATTTAATTCATCGTTATAGAAGATGACGTCCAACGACTTTAAGTAAGAAGTTATTGATGGGTTGATTATATTGTATTATATATATATATATATATAGTATATAATATTTTGTGTTAGTGCCACATTTAATTAATGATATATAACATCCTAGGTTTTTAGGACTATAACGCTTATTTATCCAACACAGATACTACAAATACATTCAACCAAATATGTCGAAAAAGCAGATGCTTTTCCGACAGGAACAATCATCAGAGCTATAGGTTATATATTTATTGGACATCATAACTTTTATGAATATTTTGTTTTTTATATGTTAAATTTATCTAAGATACTAGATGTGTCTTTAGCAAAGGGTAATTTATTGCAGTCGAGAGATCATTCTGTCCAATGGATTGCATAAAAAAGTATTAATAACAAGCCATGGCATTCATTTGTGAATCTATAGAGTTGTTAAACGACTTTTACTCTTCTCACATGAAGTTAGTATCATTTAGACCGTAATATTATTATAGAGCAAAGCACTTAAGTGACTCCAGGAGTTGTTGAACGCCTTTGATTGTTTTCCCTTGAATAAATGGATCCATGTTTTCATACAGAATCATCCGTGAGGAAAAAAGCTATTCATGTCGACTAGAAGTCTCTACACAAACATATTTCTGTCAATGGGATCAAATAATATTTGCTATAATTGTTAATTTATGCTAAACCAAATGCTTTAATTCAATAAATGTGGCCGGCATTTTAGGGCATAATTAGTTAGCAATTATCATTCAACTAATCGAAATTTTCCTAATACAAACGAAGGATAATTACACCAGTATATCACTGTGATGGTAACACATTTTCACAAAAATCCAATTTAACTTGAGGATTTTTGCTGTACATCCACATATTGTGATGAAAAAATTTGTAGATACGGTTGTTCATCAATGTTTTTGCAAAGGAATACATCGAGAGAGTCTCCATTAGGCCTAGACATTGCAAAATAAGAGGTAAAAAGAAGATCTTCGTCTTACCTGGCAAGGCTGATTGCATCCGCCCCTACCTGCACACAGACACAAGCACACAACACAGCTAAGAACACAGACGCACAAAAGAACAACAACACAGCTGCTCAGAGAACATCACGTTATACAGCAGTAGAAACAACAACAAAAATACTTCATGGACGCCTTGCTGCAACTACGTGCACAGTTCAAGGGGAGAACTATTACTATTACTACTACAGCTATGAAAGAAGAACTGGAGTTGTATTCACACGACAGGGAGCGCACACACTCTTCTAAAAGCGAGGGAGCGTCGGTTGTTTTCTTCCTTTTTGTCTTTCCCCCCTTTTTATGACGTCACAATTCATAGGGTGTGTGAAAGGGGGGGGAGACGTTGTATGATTATTTCTGTTTTTTATTCGATGTAATATATAAAGGGGGAAGGGGGGGGTAAAAAATAGATATAATATATATGCTGCTTTCATCAGCAGTATTGGGATGCTCAAAGAGTCATATTTTCTCAGCCCCCCTCCATCATATTTTTATTTCTTTTAGAGAATTTTTATTAATGTTATGAAAAGCCGCCACACCATGTAGGTAATTGTGACGTCATTAAAGCGGGCACGCAACCTTTCTTAGGCTATTTCCACCGGGGAGTAATGCCTGCATGTCGAAATGAATGCAGGTTTGTCTTATGGGTAGTTTTATTCGTTTCATCATTCTTGACGATCAATAAATTTATCTTTCTAACGATAAAATATAGAACAAGAAGGGAAATTGAGTTATTTATGAAAAAAAATATATGTATGGGCGAGTTTGAGAGAATTATAATAACGTGTTTTATTTAGAACTTACTCTATTGAAATATTCTCATAATTTCTAGATATATCCTTTATAAGTCATTGCTACTCTTGAATATACAATTTATACATAAGCTTAGTTCTTGTCTCTTATTTTATAATATGTCTAACTCATGTTCTTATATGTGAAAGGAAAGAGGCATAGCTGATTAAAGTATACATATACTGTGCTATTAAGAAAACCTTTCATTCAGTATAGTATCTGTAAAAAACTGGACCTCTGAAGGATCATCTAAAAACTAGACCAATGACCGAACAATGGAATTAGCAAGTATGAAATACTTTTGTTTGCAAACATCAAAACATAAAGTCCTAAATCTTGCTCTGCATCTTGATGCAAATCATTTTGACTTTCTTTTGGTATGAGTCCTCAGAGTCCATAAATTTTGATCATAAAAACATGTTAGTAAAACATAATTCTTAGCTAAATTTTACAGTTAGGAACTGGACTCTTTCGTCATGTTTGAGCTTGTCATAACGAATTACTTGTCGCAATGGTTTTTTTTTTCTTGGATAAATATGAGGCTATTTCAAACCTAAATTCTCATATGGCTTTGAATGCAATGTGTGTATATAATTTTTGATGAGTGTGATTATCATGATTATCAAGAAATATGATTAAGTTACAGAAAATATTCTTTAGAAAATATGTACTCTTAAAAAGTGTCTCACTTGATAATAAATTGCAATAATGTATTTGCACAGGAAATGAATCTTATTATAATAATGAATATTCCTCTTTGTGAACTCTAGACATACAATGCTTCAACAAGCCATGCATCGAAATAAGGAAGCACTTCATAGCAACACACATGTGAGGGTTACAAGAAAGGAGCAAGATAAAGAAAAAAACAGGCGTCGTTCCGTGCTTCTGGGATAAGTCAGTCATCATTGCAAAGAGCATGGCGATGACCTGGGACAGCCTCTGCATAATTATTTTTGAGTAGCTCATTTCTTTTAAAAGGAGTGTTCGTTCTAGTTATATATAAGTTGGAACTTGTACTTGAGGGAACACCTGTCCAAAAAGGAGAAGATTAACTTCAATTCGTCTACCTGGGACTCTCTTCTATGGTCCTATGACTTATAGAGAACAATATGTGGAACACTGCAATCCATTATCTTAATATAATTAGGACTCATAAAGAGGGGGGGGGGGGGGGGACAACATCTGAGTGTTATTTATGAGGAAAGTCGTAAAAGTTTTTGGGTGGAGTTATAGTGTGTATATGGATCCAAAAAAAACATACAGATTGCTTTGTGCTCATATGGATAAAATAAAAAATAGCAATGGAGTCGACAAGGCGTCTGGTTCTTATCTGCATATGTCTATTTTGCCATTAAAAAAACAAATCATATCATTCATGTCTTAATGCCCTGGGACGACGTGGTTCCTAAAGGGTTATTTTGCAAATATATATAAACGTGTGCATACATTAAAAGTAGCTGTTTTTTTATAAATGTAACGACATAGTTCTTACTGCCAGTGATGAGTTCTTTATTAAACTTAGCCTCGTGCCTACGTTTTTTTTTAGCTCAAAGCCCATATGAAATGTTCAGGTTCTTTGTTTATATGCAATTAGACTTTTCCCAGAATGTGTAATTGCAAAGATAAAATTAAGATAATGTTTTCTCTTGTTTTTTTTTTTGCTTTAGACTGCGATTGTATCTTATGGGAAGGCTTATGGAGCCCATACAAAACTTTGAGCATTATCATAGCATTGAATTATTATTTCATTGTTCATCAGTTGAAACGATAATAATACTCTAATAGGTCTTGTTATGTGTACTTAATACGTCAAAGAGGCAAAAAAAATCTCACTCCTACCTAATATAAATATATTCCATCACATATATACCTATATCAAAGTAGACAAAAATAACTTAGCCTAAAAATTACTTTGAAGAAGATCTACTCAAGCCACGTGATTCCTTTAGTCATTCGTCACAATGTGCCACATTTATAATTCATTTCGCTACGAAGAAGAACGATATAATATGTATAAGAATGACATCCCCTCTGACAAAAAAAACTCGGACTTGAACCTTCGTACTTGTTAGATTGATCCCCACGCATCACATATGGTCACAAATATAAGGATATACAATGTTGAAATGAATTACAAATCTATTCGTCAATAGCAATTACGATCAATCCGAACAAAAAAAAACTGTAGGTTTCCCCAAAATAACTTAAGATATTAAAGAATATGTCAGACAAAAAGCACCTGAAATACATCACAAATTCTGCAGTAGTTTCATCAACTTTTACGTAGAAAAAAAATCAATTATCATTGTCTAGAAGGGTCAACATTTGGTCCTGGATTTGATATTGATATCTATATAATCGTATTCTTGATGTGCATTCCTGGGCAACTTGGAGATTTCCACCCTCAGTCCAAGGCAGTTATTGAAATAAATAATATGGATAATATTATTACTGCATTATCTTTTTCACGTACGTGATTGGCTGAAAGAAAAGAAACGGCAATAATATACAAATCAGCTGACTGGAGACTTTTAAGGATGAGCTCAAACACAGGAAGGACAATACATAAGTCTCTCTTTTCATGAGCCTCAATCCTATGAAGTGACTACACCAATATACTAATATATGTGGAACATAACATACATTTATGTAAAACTTAATGTTTATATTGTTTCGTTATATCTGACGATAAATGGATCAATTCTCCACAGCCGTGAAAAATATAGAAATGAGGGTTACGATTTAAAAAATATGAATTCTATAAAGTTTACACAATATAATAATATCAGTGGAACAAAATAGCACTCATGGCAATAACGAAATTATTTTTGTTTCAGCAAAACTGATGATAAATAGACCATTTCTCTACATAAACCCTTGAAAACATACAAAAATATGACCAAAAAAACTTATGTTAATAAATGAGTTTGCAAGAACTACCATAGAAGTATCTTTAATTGTCGAGAAAGAGCACCCTATATTTTGAATTCCTTATAAACTGGATACTATCTGAGTGCACTCATAGGAGCATTACTTTTATTTATCAAAGATCTATGAGTTGACGGGGCAATAAATATTAAGGTAGAGGACGCTTAGAAATGGAGTCAGTGTGAAGTGTATATATTTGTATAAATGGAGTCACATTACAACACAATATGCTGTCGTATATGCTTTTTTAAAGGAGAGATTCACTCTCCTGGAAGAAATCAGGAATATATCCTGAGTTGACTGGAGCAGTCATTATTCATCTAACGAAAAGATATAATTTTTATTAATAGGGAGTCAACGTCTTGTCCTCATTTTAGTATTTATTACCTTGATTTTCTGTTTTTTTTACCATAGATCGACATATAAATATAGAGAGAAAAACGGGATTGTGTTCAAAACAAACAGCGACTCACAAACCTTTCATTTATTAAATAGTATTGATGAGTTTTATTTTGGGCACACATCCACAGGTGAACGACATTCCTTGGTTATTGAAGGGAATAAGCTCTGCATCTATGATATCCCTTTTCGTTGTTACTTTTTAGTTAACTTTTACATAAGTGCGAATTATAAAAAAAATATTTTATTCTTTTATCTTTATATTTTGAGACTTTCTGACACTTCTTGGGATTTATCTGCAGGGCAGTGTCAACAAGAGAAACCAGAGCTATTAAGGAAGTCACCCAGGAAGAGATGAGAACCATTATGAATTATATAATAATTGTAAAAATGCATAATTTTTGAAGTGCTTGGAGCTAAATAATGGACATCTGGAGCTATGATGAAGAATGAAGAAAACAGCCGATGGTCCTAGATTATTGATAAAATGTTTAAACATAATAAAATGGGGTGGTCATTATTTAATTCATTCGAATCACAAACTAATAAGATAGGTAGAACACGTTTTTTGGGAAGTGTGGATCACATTGTATTAAGGTATATTTTCAAATTTTATAAACTCGTCTGACCAATAGGGATATAAAGATATAGAGAGCTGATTCCCTTCAACAGCAGAGAAACATCGTTCAGCTGTATTATGTTGTCCCATATAAACAAAGTAATTTGTACTACGTCATCGTAAGCTGATCATAGAGATAGATTCTATCTCTATGCTCAGCTTACGATGACGTAGTACAAATTACTTGTTTATATTGGACATACAGATACATATGAAAGGAATAAGCTCTCTATACTTTCTATTTCTATGGTCTGACCCCTTTATATCGAGTTTCTATGAGTGCATAGCCATTTTGAAATGATTCCAATAGCTTGAAGGGAGTGTGATAGCGCAATGCGTTAAGACGTGTTCAACTCTCAATGTTCAGGGCGTAGGTTCAACTCCCGAGAGGGGAAGAACGATTTTGGTCAGCCTCACTGGTTCAATAGAATTATTTGAACGCTATAATGTAATTTTGTCGAACCAAATAGGCAAAAAAAGTATTTCTGCTCTGACGGTCAGAATATCATTACTTTATGTGTATTTACGATAACTGATGTTCCACGGCGTTTCGTATCTTTAGATCAAAATTCAAAGGAATGAAATCAATGGAACCTAAATTTGGCGTTATTCAATGTTACAGTTTTATGATCTTACAAAATTTTAACATGTGTCGCTACCGGAATTACTACATCAATAAAATACAATAATATCTTACTTTTCATTTCTGGTGTCCATTGGACAAGAATATTAAGCTAGAAATGCAATACGGTTTAAATAAGTTCTTTTAGTACTACATTCATATTTTTTTGCCATCCAAAGTATATATATATATATATATATATATATGAATGACATCAATATTTGTAACTCCTCCAATAAATGAGGGGAAAAAAGAACTCTTGTAACTTGTATTAATTTATAATGCAAATTTAACATATCAATTATTAACACTACATTCATGATAAGGTTCTGAAATTCAGAATTAATTTAATTGGAGCTATAAATTGTGAATTGTGCTACTTTTATACTAAATAACGTAGTTCATTAGAAGAAAAAAACAATCTATGAGCTTTATGACCGACAATTGTTATTTAGTAACTTAAAATGAGGTATGGCCTTGGGGTGTCCATGCAAATTGCCCAATTTGAAATGTTGACCTCTCCACAAAGAGAGAGAAAATTTAGATTTTATCGTAGATAGATTTTATCATAATGAAAAAAAAAAATACATGACTTGAAAACGTGAACTGAATATCTAATGAGGAATGCCTTAAAGGATGCAGGCTATTAGCATTACCCCCTTTTAATCAAAATGCCCCTTCATAAATACTTACCTACTTTAGCTTCCATGAAATCTGCCGAAAAGTATTTGGTAAAATTAAAAGTGAAGTTTTACGAACATGTTTTTTTGTCTATCTGAATCAAGCACAAATACCTTTTGGAAAGGAAGGGTTCCAATAACAAAGGTTTTTGAACTAATTTCGATAAGAGCAATATTTACAAGTATTTTTTTTTGCATGCCAGTGCCTAAATAACTCTTTTGATAGTCTATAAGGGAGCGTTGTAATTAGTTGATAAATAGCGTCGGGGGTAAGCGGAATAAAAGTTTTGGACATCCGATGCTGTCATTATAATTTCTATATATTTTTAACTTTTATAATCAAAACAATAAGAATTACGTCACTGGATACTTAGTATTATTGTCGTTGAAAAATATACTTCTCTGTTTGCTAAAAATAAAACTATGGTCGAAATTAACTTCAAAAACCTTTATTTATGGAAACCTTCCTATTCAGGTGTCCAGCGTATCAAGATAATATGTAGTTGTATTTTCCCTGCTTGAATTGGAACTCTCTGACTGGATTTTATTTTTTGTTTTTATTCACCTTGGTCCATACTATTTAATAGCCTGTTTTTTGTTCAACTCTGCTTATATTTTGCACATTAACATATATACATTAATAAAAAGACATGAGGATGATCATTAATCATTTGCCAAAAGTGATGGGGGTGATCAATTATTATCATCATAATTCATTGATTGCTGTGAAGCGTACTGATTAAGTGCAGAAAAGAAAAAGGTGCCCCTCGCCCTCTCATCCAAATCATAGCTCTAATGACTAAATACTCCATTAGGAAAAACAAGCAATATTGCCAAGCAATCCAACTTTAGCTAGCTGGGGATTTTGAATGACGTCATACCGCAAACAAAATAATATTGTTTTATAATATTATTCTTCCCACTTACGTCATGAAAATATAATCTTATAAATATTATCAAAAATGTTATGAAAATTGCAATAAACGTATGGTTTTACGCCTATTGTTTTTACGTATTCTATATGCCTAGCTCCCTCCAAGAGGGTCTACTCCGAAAGAAATCACAAATAATCAGCACTCACTAATAGAGGATGTAAATATGTATCTAACAAGTATAAGTGTATCATAAAACAAATGTATAATTGCAGATAAATTAAAAGCACTTAAAGTAACATGAAAAGAAAATGGGTATTATTATATTTAAAACACTATGATCAAAGAGGAAGCCAATATTTTCCAAACAAAAGCTGTCTAACCAAAGGTTTGTATTTTGTTGAAGATTAAAACTCCTATCAATAAATACAAATCCGTCATCTTAAAGCATAAAAAACTAGCTATAGTATGATGCTTGAAGAAACATTGAAACCTTTTTGAATGATTCTTGTGATTCTTTTTTGAAATCATAACTATTAATTGGACTCATTTCGGTGTCGTAGTCTTAAGAGACAATTCAAGAGGTTCAGAATGATCAAGAATTGGTTTTGTAAATGTACAAAATATACATCCGTCATTTAACTCAGAAAGAATATGGAGTGCAATAGCTCTGTGCGTTAAGGCGTGGTCAACTCTCAATGTTGAGGGCATAAGTTCGAACCCCGAGAGGGGATGGTCATTTTTATTCACCTCATTAATAGGAGCCTAAGTTTGATAGACTAGTTTTAGTGCCAGTATGCTTATTTATATCCAGTCGGAGGCCATTCTGTCCGACCATATAGGCACAAAAAATGGAGTGAAAAGGCAGAAAAACCCTATTGGTGGTACCCCCTGGTAGTCGTAGTCAGTAGTCTACTGAACGTTGATAGAGAAACTCGAGCATTTAAGGGCATGACCGAATTTACAATCGCTCTTGTCATTAACATTTTAACGGTGTATAATGTCCGTAGGAAAAAAATGGACAAGATAACTTGCGGGCACGCTAAATATGCAACCAAATTCACAAACCTAGTTATAAGACTTAAGCTTAAAAATACTCGTTGAGTAAAACAGAGAAACGAACGAATAGACGATTGAACAAATTGGCTATGCAAAATGCTGACACAGAGATTCGTCATCGATCTCCAACCAAAAATATTAAGGTCAAATACGAATTCTATCATTACTCACCTCTTATTAGTTTCATATTTTTTTAAATATTATCCTCAATTAATACATACTATGAAAGTCTTTGTATATAAGCCTTACGTATTCACTTCTCCTTTTTAATAGAAAATATATGTACGTAAGGGAAAATGGCTTAATTACACCCTGTGGACCCATCATAAACGCTCAACTTATTCTATCAGTAGAAACAATATTCCTTTGTTAGAGCTTCATCATATATGAAGGGTAGTTTCATAATGCTCTTAGAATAACCTATGTATAATTAACTATACAAATCCCTAGCATAATTGTAAACCAACGAAATTTCTCTGAATGTATATATTATTAGAATGATCTTTGTGAACTTATTAATACATACTTTATCAAGTGCTCAGAGGGTAGCCAAGAGAATTGCAGGGTTGTCTGCATCCTTATAGCTCCCTAAGTTTAATGTATTTATAAAAATTAAATGAATTTTTTTTTAGTTATTTTTCAAAATTATTTTTTAATTATTATTATTGTATAATTATTGTTTGTATATAAAGATATATGTCTTTTTATATGCAGCCATGAAGGCTACAGTTATATTTGCTCCGTAATAAATCATACAACAACAACAACTATGAAAAAGAAGTTCAAGTTCGCCATAAAAAGTTATATCATCATTCAATATAGCTGATTTAAATAGACAATGTACTCTCTGTCCAAGTTTCAAATGTGAGTAAAAGAACGAATGCCAACAATTTGCTTGACGAAAAAATGATTTTTAATGTCTATATCATCACGTTAAACAAAACTTGTAATATCTATTTAATTTTCAATGAAAATACATTATACATTTAATTGATTCTTAAGTAGTCTTGCGCGGATGCTTCATTTCCATACCTTCAAATACAATAATGATAATACTCATAGACAGTCTCGCCTTCTATTATAATAATTTAAGAAATACAATCCAAATTGATGATCGAAAATTGATATATTTATACTTTAAGGTCAGAATGCATTCTAGTATTACATAATATCTTATAAATTGAATAAAAAAACCCGTTAAAATACTGGCAATAAACAATGTACAATTATATACATCAAATAAACAAAATTCAAGCCACATCAAACTCGCTCAACCGTCGTTTGCAGGGTATGTAAAAAACCCAAAATTTTGAAAAAACCCGAAAAACCCCGGTTAAAAAACCCGGGTTTTACCGTGATTTTTTTCGAAATTCAGTTTTTTAATTACACCATTAATTAGCTAATAGCTAAATGAAAAACCCGAATTTCGAAAAAACCCACGGTAAAACCCAGGTTTTTAACCGGGGTTTTTCCGGGTTTTTTCAAAATTTTGGGTTTTTTCATACCCTGGTCGTTGGTCACACAATATAGGTTATATAATTTGCACAAAACAATTAATAAGAATCATAGAAAATAAAAGGTGACGTTATGTGTCTTTACTTTCAGATGTATTTATAATTGAGTGGTAAAAAAAAGATCCTTCAGTATATCTACAACCAAACAGCATCCCACGTTTTGGAATTTCCAAAAGAAGACCTAATGAGTAGGTTCGCATCCACACCTAATAAGTAAATTCGTCGGGGTAATGGCTTAACTTAATCTTCTCATTCTCTCAAATTACATACTCTTAGATTATTTACACTAAAAGGTACATTTTTCTCATTGAATGCCCATATCTTTGACTTATAATAATAGATATAAAAAGACACCTTAGAAAATAAATATTTTTTTTTCTTCGTCAAGGTTTTTATTTTATATAAGGTATATAAACTAAAAAGGAAAAATTGTACTTTTTCAATCATTTCAAATTATTGAAAAAGTTTTTCCTTTTTAAGGACACAAATGAATTTTATAGTTTAAAATGTTTATTTATATATTGTTATATGTAATATCTCTAACTCAATAAAGTCTTTTTTTTTAAATGTTTCCTTTATAAAAATCTAAAATCAGTTAATATTAATAATTTTCTAGACATAAATAATAGCTATAAAATATCTAACAATATATTTATATGAAGAAAGTATTCATAAGAACAAACAATATCAGTGTTTCTTGTATTTCTTAAATTGACTGTCGGTAATTTCCAGGGATTTTAGAAAGAGAAGATACAAGGAGGGTAATATTTAATAACTTCTGCAACATGATTCTAGGTTGGACATTGGGATCCGCAAGCTAAATGTCGTGTAACAAGAGACGGCCAATATCATTATGGATCCAAGGGAATTAATATTTATCAATTAATTTATTAAATATATATAACAATCAAGTATGAATATTTATAATTTGCATTATGTAATGATATATCAATGAAATTATATATATTGCATATATATTAAAAGACTAATTAATCTATCTAATTTATTTTATTTTTTAATAAACTTCATCATTTGACTTTGAAAGAAAGGACTTTGGCATTGGAATGAAATCAAATATATACATAATGTATTGAGCAATGGATTGTAAAAAGGGACGCTTCAGCTATTTTAAAATAGCTCATTTTCATATTATTTTCCTAATCCACATTCTATTTGGGTAAGCAATGTTTTTATATCTTATGTACCTAGATATTTTTATTTTATTATGGAGAAGGATGACTAGACATGTCATGGATAATTTATTTACGTATAGTTTCCTTTTACACTTTTTTTATTGAATTTCTGGTTTTAAAAAACTTCTCTCAAATATATAATGAAAAGATATAAAAGTATCATTTTGGACGTCCTTCAAACAACAAAACTAAACATATAGAGGGGAGAAAACTGAGTACTCTTTTATTTCTCTCATATATCATGAATACAAATATTCTAACGAAAGAAGTCACGCCGATATATACTCGCCGAAATATTCAAAGCATACTTGTTAGCCTTATATACCCTTCAAACCCTTACACCATGGCTGTGTAAATATATTTCGTTATGTATATAAAATGTGTATTATGTATAAAAATAAATAAATCTTCAATACTTAGAAAAAAAAATAAGTTTCACTCAAAACTTTATTCAACTACAAACAATTTCCTTTACTTGGTGTTTACAATAACAAAAATAACATTATAAATGTATGCATGAAGTATACTTTTAAAAGATTTTGACGCCTCGCAGATTGTTTTTTACATTTTTATTTTACCATTTCTTGTTTTTCGTATTTATTCTATAAAATAACAATATAAACTTTCAGTGATGAATATGAATAAAATATTTTTGAAATTTCAAAGGAATTTATTAAACGTTTTTCACAACCAGAAAATGGATTAATCGTGAGAATATCAAAGAATGTGTCACCTCTCAAGGAGGGAAAAGGTACCTAATTGGTGATCACCTCGATTTTAATTAATAAAAGTTCAGAACAATTATTTTTTATATAAGAACTGAAATATATTCAAAAAATAATATTTATAAAAATATAGCAATTTAGCTTTATCATTAGCTTTGGTCAAAATGATAAATCAGCTGTGATACATATCACAGAAATATATAATTAAAGTCACATATAAATTGCAACTTGAACAATTTGTGGGGAATTTCATCTCACAATTTATTTTTCAGAAGGAAAGTTTATATATTCTTTCAAAATGGGTTGTTGAAAGTCTAGGAAAAAGTATTTTAATTTTTTTATCACTGTTATATTAAGATAATGTTTTTAAGTTTTTTAGTACATAGATCAGTAGTGTAGAGGGCACTGGCGTCTACCTTGAGGATACCTTGAGTCTGATAAACATATTATGTATAGTTTTATATCTTAAGTTATTTTAAACCATTTCATAATTTTCTTGGAGAGAGTACAACATACAAGAAGCCCTTCTTCTCTTCTACATTCAAGTTTATTGCGCCATATTTTCCTTCTATTTTTAAATTAAAACTTCACGCTTATAATTATTATAAAAATATAAATTTGTTTACTTTGAGTTTTCCCTATGGTTCCTTTCCTGCACAAAGCCTTTTAAACTTAACAACAATGAAGACATTCCGCTCCCTCTCTTTCTGTTAGCTAGACTCTTTGAAACTATTTGCATAGTCACACATTATACCAAAAAACTAAATATATATCATATTTTGTAGTTGTCTATTTTTTAATATGAAGTTAATTCAGGTCGACTTAAAGCTTGATTGAATATGGGAGACAAAGAAAAGATCCATTTATTAGAGAAGCCATTGTTTTTTCTTGTTTAGTTTTTATTGAATATATAAATAGTTTATATTGGCTATCATAAACCGTTTGATCTAGCATTACCATTTTTATTTACATATCTCGGAAGCGTTGTGATGACTTAATGCTTTACTGTAATAGCGAGGTTAACTAAATGATTGGTTAAGGATAATATTTTTATTATTATAGAGGGATATACTGATTGTATCATTATCTACTAAATACCAAAAATCAATTATTCAATGGTTCAAGTCACTGGGTTCGCCTTAAAGCAGAAAGTGAATAAAACTTATAGGATATAAGGCTTATGGAATCATTTTGATGGACATTGCTCAGGGATATAAAAGGATAATAATAATAATAACAACAATAAATTAAGTGCTCTGATAGATTTTCCATTAAGCGCAGGATTGCTACTCTCAATTAAATAACTTACTCGGAAATAACTCATTTAACCGTGTATTGAAATATCCAATAAATATGTATGCATATATATATATATATATATATATATATATATATATATATATATATATATATATATATATATATATATATATATATATATATATATATATATATATATATATATATATATATATATATAGTGTGTGTATATATATATATATATGTATATATACAGGGGCGGAGTGGGAATAATTTATCCACCGGGACAATTTTGCCCTAGCTGGCCTTATACCGGCGGCAATATACTGTATACTTTCAAATTTTTGTGGCCTTTGAAATATTATATACATATGGCTTGTACATCCTTTTATCTATTTACTATTTACTTTTGTGTAAACATGTATTATTTAAATTTTAGTATACTATTATGTTTTTTAACTGTCGTTCATTTGCATTATCGTACTGTAACTTTTCATGCAATTAAAAACATATCAATTTTAAGGTGACTTCATATTTGTCACTAATTGTTTGCCAAGTTCATGACCTTCACTTTACAAAAAGTAAAGGCTTCAGGTTTGCACAACAGTACTTTGTTAGATTTTTTTTCTCCAACCAATTCAGGTGACTCTAAAGCCATCATTTGTAACCAGGAACTTGAACATCTCTCACATGTTACTTGAGTAGTGGACAGAGTAAGAAGAAATTTGTATGCCAGACAAAGTGTGTGGTAGTCGTCAGTGAATAAATTGCACTGTGATAAGTTGACATAAACCCAGAGGGCAAAATTCTTGCACATTATGCACTTGACTCTTTTCAATTCTGAACCATTTACTTTGCCTCGACTTGTACTCTACAAAGGCAGACAGCTTTTATTTCTCCTAGTGGGTGGCTAAGCTTTCCAGTTGTGTTTTGATACATAAACAGTGGCTTGGGTATCAAATGCCATCAAATAGCTGCTGAGATGGTGCATTGCAGATGACGAAAGTCCCTACACCTTTACTTCAGAGATCGAGTCAGGCAAAATCAGAACAAAGCTTTCTACAAGCTGTAAAGCGCTCATGAATGCTTTGGATGATGGTGTCCATGATGAGACAATGGACATTTACCTCAAAGTCCCTGTCTGCAGCTTTCAAGGGTTAATATTCTGACAGCTCTCCAGGCATGCTTTTCTACTTCTTCTGTCTTGTTTCAGAATGGACTACCTCCACCTCAATCTCTTCCTTGTCCATCAGCTTACCATTAGCCCATTCCACGAACCGGTCTTTAGCTTCCTTCACACCATTGAACTCCCGCACACATTTTTAAAGTCTGTTCTCACCACCAGACGATGTGCAGTCAGATTTGAATATATTTTGACAGCAATGAGGTCTGTTCAAAAATCTTCAGAAAAATCTTGGCTGTCAGCACTGTCTCATTTTTGAGGAGACAATCAATGTAGCCTTTTCATTTTGGCTCTAGCTCTTGCCATCATGGTCAAGTCTTGTTGCATAACCAGTAGTGTTCGCATATAAGGCCCTGTCTGGATTTCCAAAACACCCAAATACTTTCTGAGTACATCATCTTTTAGGATGCAGCCTCTTGTGACACCTGTCAGTTCTAGTTTACTCCCACTGTCTCATCCTTTTGCATGACTCCCTATTGATGACAGCCATGCCATTTAGTAGGTTAGAAAATGTGGTGCTATGAATGACATTGTTTTTTGTGCCTGCCAATTCCAGATTTAGCACATGTGTATAGCACCAAACATGTATTTGGTTGGGGGCTTCTTCTGAGACCAGGGCCAAGAAGCCTTTGTAGTTGCCTTTCATGTTGGCTGCTCCGTCGGTGGCACATCCTACACAACAAGACACATCCAGTTTGAGGGCTGCAAGTGAGTCGTTTCTACTAGCTTGCAGAAACCATTGGTTCCTCATAAAATGTACTTGTAAACAGAGCTGTGGAGTCAGACTCGCGAATTTTTGAATAACTAGGGAGTCCAAAATACTTTTTTAACCCTAAGATTCATACTATGCACATGGTATATAAGTTAGTTCGTTCTCATGTAACTTGTATAAATTGAAGTATAGAGAGATATTTAGCCCATTAGAGAGAACGTGGTATGGGCTGGGCCGTTAGGAGGCTGTTAACGGCTGTTTATGTTTCTTGAGGCCAGCGGCCCACCGGGAATAGTCCCGATACTCCCGGTGGCCAATCCGCCCCTGTAAAAAATATATATATACATATGTAAATATTCAGAGCTGGGACTCGGCAAAAAAAATTAGCGCAGATATTTGGTAAATATCTTCTACCGTTCGGTATCGGTATTCTGTAAATTTTATTATATATCTACAGTATCGATCGATATTCGGTACGGTAGATAAGAAGGAAAGAAAAATTTATTTATGTATCTGCTGTGTGACTTCTTCATATGCATTTAATATCGGGCAATGTATAACAAAGGACAATTAAGTACATAATTTGTTATAATCTATTAAAGATTATTTGAAATTTAATACATACCAGGCTTATATCAATTATATTTGTACTTGAATTTTGTAGGATATGGAAGGCTATAGATTTTTTTTTGTCCGATATTAAAAAACATTTTCAGGTACTTTAGTATTCAATGCATAGCATGTGCATATATAGAATTTATATTGATGTATCTGCTCTATAATACTATAAGGTGTCCATTGGAGCCACGTAGTTGTTTATTTATTTTGCAAAGTTGAAGTTGTTCACACAAGAGAGCGCTTTACTTGTATCTTAGTACTTAGAAAAACAAAACGTAAATTTCATTCAAATATTGGTTCATTTATTTATGAAACAATATATAATCGACTTCTATCCAATATCAACTTACTAGTAGTACAAATTACTTTGTTTATTTTGAACACACAGAATACAGTTGAACGATGTTTCTCTGCCATTGAAGGGAATAAGCTTTCTATATCTTTATGTCTCTATGTGAATGTCACAAAAGTCATACTTTCAAATATACCGTACCGATTGTCAATCGGGACAGTATTTGGTAGTTTTTACCGAATATCGTATAATCGGTCTGGTATTGAAATCTACCGTCGGTAGGAAGGAGGAGGAAAAGTGAAGACTCTAGTGGTTGTAGTGAAATATGTGTTTATTTGCATCTGGCCTGCTGCTTATATAGCTGCAGGCAAGAGTACTTAAGATCAAGAACCTTCTGAGGTGTGAGATAAGGAGACGTAGGTTGACCTGCAGTTAGTGAGCAGGACAATCCGCTACATAGCTCCCCCAGCACCTCAGCGGGGCGGATATATACATTTATATATGTATACATTGAGGATATGATGAAAGGGATGAGGGCGAAGAGCAGTTAAAGCTGTACGATGTCCTTCCACCTGAAGAGGTTCTCCAAAGCACCAGTTGTAGAGAGAGCGAGAGAGAGCCCTTGATCACGTCGGGTCACCAATGTAGCGCTAAGGAGGAGGAGAAGTGACGACTCTTGTGGTTTTAGTGAAAGAGTGTGTTTATTTGTCTCTTGCCCGCTGCTTATATAGCTGTATATAGCTTATGAAAGTTATTTTAATTTGTTTTTGAATAAGACCCCTTTCAAATTATACATGTTTTCAAAAACTTTCTAATGATAATTAAGTTAATGCAACAAAACAAAAAAGTCTGGAGTAGTATTTTGTCATTAGTATTTAAACTTTGACTGTTCAAATTATTTCTTTTTATATTCTATGTTTCATCAGTTGCATACTCAGATATTCATATAACTTTATTATTCATTCTGCCTTTCATCCAGTTATGAGTTAGGTTGGTGTGTTATGCTTAAATATCATTTAGTATTTATTTATCATAAAACACAAACACAAGGATGAGAGAGAAAAAATCATGTTTTTATAATATACGAAATAAATCCATTTAGACACACGCCATGAAGACGTGACATTTCAATACCTTAGGTTCCTGGAATACCTATCATCATATATCTATGGAGAAGACTCGATATTGGTTTCGTGATGAATAAAAAACGCGATTCCCTTTCTCATATGCATAATAGTTTATTCCTGAAAACCTTAAGTCCCTAACAAGAAGAAGAAGTATATAATAGAATGTATGTATATGTGAAGAAAAATGATAGTCCCAGCCAAAAAGCCCATAAGCTTCCTTAAATTAACATAATACTACCTAGTGCAACAACCACGGCTGTATAGAGGTATTAGTAGAGAAGATAAAATAAGCTATTACTTTATAGCCATACTTCTACATACTTCTTGGACTCCAAGATATGGATAATTATTTTGAATAATCGGAGAGTACGTATTTTATATATATTATTGTAGCTACATTATGGAGAAACAGCGGAAAAAAGTACGACCTCTACAAATAATATATGAGTTGGGAAAAAGAGTGAGGATGCGTAAATGATGTTGTTTAATGATATAAGGAGAATGAGGAACCGTGTCTGATCTTATTAAAGTATTGTGGTCCCCTGGTGAGCGTGATATATAAAGGGGCTGGAGTAGACTTGTTAAGCCCGTGTTTTTTAGATAACCATACGGAAATCAGATGTCTGTTCCAAGGTTCGATGATTAATTTAATTACATGCCATGATGTTTATGTATCCAATCGGACAAAAAATAAAAATCGGAACAATCAAACATCCCCATGTACGCAACCTCCAATAAAATTATCATCAGTATAAAATAAAATTTGTTGTGTCAACCTACCATATATATACAGGGTGTGAACGGAACGTAAAATTGAACGGTGTTCCGTGGAACGGAAGAAATTCAATCAAGAGATATATTGAATCAATTAGCTTCTCCTTACGTCAAGTAGGCTCCAAATCTTCGTTTGATCCCAAAAGAAAGTGCATCAATTTAACACCCTACACCTGGACGCAGCTTCCCTCTCCTTAGTATGGAGGTCAGAACGATAATGATCGAAAGGGATAAGGACGGAATAAATAAAGTTCTGTTAGTAACTAATAATTAAAGTTAGTGACTGACAACAACTTGATAAAAATGTATAATACATATTAAAATCGAGTTGGGTGATTTCCTCTTGAATATTATTGAACGGAACGCAAAAAGACAAATTTTAGCGTTCCGTTCCATTTTTCTTCTGTTCCGTGGAACGCCGTTCAATTTTACGTTCCGTTCACAACCTGTATATATATATATTTATACCTATATATATAGATATATATATATTATATATATTTATATATATATAATATATTATATTATATATATATATATTATATATACAATATATATATATATATACAGAGTGGCTAGGCAAAAATGTCCTGTTGATAAGTTTATTTTTGTGTGTGTGGAGCGTACGTAAAAATTCAAAACAAGTAAACAGCTCCGCTTTTGAAACAAATAGCTAAAATTATAACTATAAAAAAATATCTCTCGACCAGAAATGAGTGTTCAGCAAGCGAAAAGACAAAGACAACGGATTCACGATTTGCTTGACGCGCAAATAAATCAAGTCGATATTGCCGGATCGTTGGCGTTGAATTCGTACTGTCCGTCGTATCCAGCAAGCCAAAATGATGGTAAAGGCTTCAACAGAGCTCCTGGATCTGGTGGCCATTAAAAAAAGCGGACAGAGACTTTCTCAATGAAGTTAAGGCCAAAGTTGAATCGGACCCCACCATCAGCCTAAACGTCTCTCAAAAGAGTTCAACGTTTCCAGGCGCACAATACAGCTGGCTGCCAAGGAAGATTGGGATTGCAATCATTCGTTCGGACCCACAGACAGGTATTGACAGCAGCAGCGATGGAGAAGAGGCTCGATAGGTGCAAGATCATCCTAAATGGTGGAAAAAAGAAGCCGTGTCTCATCAAAATATTTTCAGACGAAAAGATCTCACGGGGACCAAGTTTACAATCGCAGAAATGATCGATGGCTTGCTAAGCAACGTGAGGATTCAAGGAGTCTTCAGGACCAAGAATCCCCAGCGAGTGAAGGTCCTTGGTGTATTCAGGTCCGACGGAAAGAAGATGCCTCCATTCTTCTTTCGGCCGGACGAGAAGATCGACACCGAGGCCTACTACAAAGTCCTGAGGTATACTATTATGCAATGGTTAAAAAAAATTAACTACAGAAAATATGTGTGGAAGCAGATGGTGCACCATCTCATATGGCGGCTAAGAACCAAAAGTTCTGCAAGGACAATATGGCCATTTCTGGCCGAAGAACTTCTGGCCACCGTCATCTCCGGATCTAAATCCGCTAGATTTTTTCTGGTGGGCGCAATTGAGAGCAGGACCAACCGGACCCCTCACTCAATGTGACTCTCTGAAGGACACCATCATCAAGGAGTGGGAAAAACCTGAGAAGCACATTATAATGCCTGCAAACGCTTTCGGCCCCGCTCGAGCCGTCGTCGTTGAAGGCCAATGGAGGCCATATTGAATAATTTAGATCCTTTATATACTACTTAAAGCCAAATAAATTTCACTTCCATAGAATAGAAGCAACCAATTAAAAGTTAATTAAGTTCACAAAATCAAAATATCAAACCGGACATTTTTGCCTAGCCATATCTATATATATGATCATATATATATATATATATATAGATATATAGTATAATATATATATATATATTATAGTATATAATATATAATATATATATTATATATCTATATCTTATATATAAGGGACTTGTTGAGCCAATCAAACTAAATAACTACTGATAGATAAGTAGATTTCGTAATATCAAGTGAAAAAAACATATTTATCCGCCATATTTATTACTAATTTAGGCAACATCCAGTATAAGGTTAAATAAAACCCCTCGATATAGTAAATGCAAGTACAAATTGGGCAAGTGAATTACCTGGAAGTACTGAGTATAACATGACTTTGTATTATAGTAGTCTTCACTTGATAATAAGTGACTTTCAAAATATATTTTTTTTTTTTTTTTTTTTTTTTTTTTTTTTGGTACCTCAGTACAACAATTTATTTTCCATCAAATTGGTTACATTATAATTTTTTTTACATCATTACATAGACACATTTAAAAAATCACTAAAATACTTTACAATATTATGTGGGGGGACTAATCTTGTAGAACGAAATTTATATAAAATTAACTGTGTTTTTGTTGTAATAAAATTGACTTCATTACTATGTGGACCCAAATATAAATATGAAAATTCTTTAGGACATAAAATAAGTTTAAATTTGTTGTAAAATATGTTTGATAATGTACTGAGAATTTTTAAAATAAATGGACACTCGACTAGAAAATGATTTAGCGTTTCAGTCTTTTCTTTGCAAAAGAAACATAGCCTTTCAGCGTACGAATTACCATGTATACTCCCTAGAGACAACGTGCTCGAAACTATCCTGTACTTTAACCAATACATGGAGCAATCAAACTGAGTATTATTGAGGCATTTGAAAACATCAAAGGATGATGAGGACACTCCCATAAACATTAATTTTCGATCAATTTGAGTCAGAAACGTTTTTTTTAATGTTTCCCCTAACAAAAATAATCTAAGCGACTTATTACTAAAAAAAGTTATAAAGTTGTAAAAACAATCCCGTGGCCCAATAACTCGTCTTTTAAAATTCAAATTATGTAAAATACCCTTTTGTTCTAAAATTTCATTTGGAGTCAGAATAATATTATTGTTAAAAATTTCTCCCAAATAATTCAATTTCTTTTTTATGGAAGTTCTCGCTAAAAAACAAAGTCTACTATTCCCAGAGGTAGGCTCTTGCCATTCCATCTTCTCCAGTAACATATTGATTAGACCCAGGTTGCTATTAATATTTTCGTGCCAAAAATAATTAATTTTCCGAGCTATCTCGAAGACTGCTTCGGGGCCGTTTCCTTTTATATTCTCGACAACCTCTGTCCGTGCTTTCAGCATATCAGACTCAATTATTTCCGACCATACTGAGCCCTTTTCTAATATTCTTTTAATCCAGGAAAATAGTATTGCTTTCCAAAAGCTCTGAAAATCTATAAGACCCAGTCCTCCCCTTTTTTTGGGGCACACTAGCCGATTCCAGGAAATTAGTTTGCATCTGCCATAAGGAAACAAAAAATATTCACATAGTTGATGTACTTTGCCTGCTAAAACCATTGAAAAGGGTGTCAATTTTAAAATATGTACAACTTTGGGGAGAATAAAAGTATTCCATATTAAAATTCTTGCAATCAAATTCTTTCCCACCAATGATGTTAGTCCATCCGCGGCCTTCTTTATGGTAGTTTCAATCTTTTTCTCATTCTCGACAATATCGCCATCATCAAGTGTTAAAAAAGATCCCAGCACCTTCAATTGAAAAGATTGTTTTATATCAGAGCCAATACTCTTAATATTGAAATTTGAAATGAGTTGAGTCTTACTCAAGTTTATTTCCAGTCCAGACAACTCACTGTTGGTGCTAATGATATGGAAGGTTTGATTGATGGAGCGCTCGATTTCTTTCTGGTCCCCGGCATACGTCATTGTGATATCGTCCGCAAAAGCACCAACTTTCATCTCAGAATTACCTATTTCAATACCTTTGACCTGTTTCGAACAATTTATTTCTTCTAATAAAGGATTTAAAGCTAAAATGAAGAGTGCCGGCGAAATGGGATCACCTTGACGGCATCCCCTATTTATTTGGAACACTTTTCCACTATTAAGATACGAGGAATTAAGGTTGTTTAGACAAACATATATCATACTTATAAACTTGTTACCGAAGCCCTGCATAATAAGGTTATTTATAATCCAATCGTGTGATACACTGTCAAAAGCCTTTTTAAAATCGATGCTCATGACAGCAATATCAAGCGATTGTTTCTGTGCTTCCGAAATTGCATCTTTAATGTTACGGACCACGTCAGCCATATGTCTGCCTTGCACAAAACCTTTCTGTGATGGATGGATAGTGTTAGGAAGAACTCTTTGTAGCCTTTTAGCGAGAATTCCACTGAAAATTTTATAGGCTGCGTTGAGCATAGTTAGAGGACGCAAATTCTCAATAAAGCGAGGATCTTTTCCAGTCTTTGGTATTAAAATTAGTTTTCCTTTAGTGACGGAGGAGTCAAATTTGCCTTTGGAGATAGCCTCTCTGTATACTGATGCCAGCAGTGGGGACAAGGAGGAACAATATTTTACATAAAACTCCATTGGGAAGCCATCTGGGCCAGGTGTCTTATTTTTCTTTTTAAAATTTATAATGAAACTTGAAACTTCTTCTGAAGTAATTTCCGCCTCGAGGCCGCCCAAAACAGAATTGAGGTGACTGGATGTTCTTTTGGTCATTGGGTTGAAAGCTTTACCTTTTGCTCGGCATGTAAAACATTGTCCTTTAAATTTAAAGCAGTCTTTACAAGCGTAATTTTTTTGAAAATGTTCAATTATTATTTTTTCCACTTGGCTCTGGTCGTCAATCATTTTAACACCATCATGGATAACATTGATATTTTTCTTTGACATAGAGCATGATTCTCTTTTTTTAAGACGTGCTAAAACTACTTGTTCTTTTGGAAGTATTTTTATTCCAGATCTAATTGAACATCCCTGAGCGTATAACTCCTGGATGTTCTTGAAAACTCCATCGGATATATTAAATACCTCCTTTTTCGCTCTTTCTCTTTCACACCAAATACTTTTTTGTTTCCTTTCATTACTCAAGTGTGTTCCTAGCTTCCTATATTCTCTTCTAGAACAATCAAGAATTAGTTTAAGTGCATGAGACGGTGTTTTTATTATTTTCACTTTTAACTTGAAAATAATCTCCTCGATTATTTTCTCAATCTTGTGATGGGTAGCTACGTCCTCCAACAAACTCGTATTTAATTTCCAGCCATTCTTTGAGTGTTTCCTAGGTTCACGTATGGTTAACATCATTGGTTTATGATCGGATAAGAATGCAGGTAAGGTTTCGTAATTTATGATACAAGGGTTGAGCTCTTCTGATATAAAAAAGTAATCAAGTCTTGAACTCTTACACATCGCCCCCTCCCTCGTTACAGTAAAAGTGTGGTCCGGGGTTTTCTTGAATTTAAGGGCAACATCCATTAGACTATTTTTTGTCAGCAATTTCTTCAATGCCATTTTTGCTTTTTTATTATTTATATTTCTATAATTGAAAGTATCTCTATCTTGATCAAGAGCTATATTAAAGTCACCCATTAATAACAAAAAGTTCTCTTTAGGCTCTAGATCAGATACAAGCTTAGAGGTTAAGCTATTATAAAAATTGGGATCGTCTGAGTTAGGTCCGTAAACCGAGATAATTCGTATCCGTTTGCCGCCCCATTCTACGGAGAAAATACAGTAGTCCCCCTTCACATCCGCCTCAACGCAGGTTGGTTTAAGAAATTTTTTGACAATCAATAGGATGCCTCTTGATGGGTGGTTGGCAAACTTATTTACTGCCGGGACTTGAAGAATTTGATAATTAAAGGGAATTACACCTCTAAATTCATTCTCTCTAAGTCTTGTGTCGCATAAAGAAATAATATCTGGTCCAAAAGACAGGAAGTGGTCTAAAACCCGTTTTTGCTTTTTCACATCCGAGATGGAATTTGTGTTAAAGGAAATTATATTAAGAGTGGAAAACATTTTAAAAAAATAATTGAGGGCAAGGGATAAACAAACATTGGTTTCAAAAAGAAAAATACTTCTATCGAATATGATAAAATTGGAAAATAAATTAAAAAACCGAGTACTTGCATGTGTCCGTGCTGATAAGATTTCTTCCGATAAGGTTAATCTAAGTTTCATTAGTTTCGTCCTTTCGATCGCAAGACACCTTAGGGATCTTTTCCTCAGGACTATCCATTGTTCCCTTGTTTTTTGAAGAGGGAATTTGAGATTTAGTATTTTGACGTTTTCTGAGGATGGTCTTCCATTCCTCCCTTAGGGTTGTTTTCGTCGGTATTAAATCTCCTTTGGATTTTCCTCCTCCCGTGTCTCCAGCGACACTTTCCGAGATCCTCACATTCATATTCCTTGTTTCCATTGCCGTGTGATCCATAGGAGCTTGGGAGGCCTCGGAACTTTTTTCTTCGTTCTTGTCTTCCCCTCTTTCCCGATCGCATTCCTTATTTTCGGTTACTTTTCCTCCCAAAACTTTTCTTGTCGTTTCAGGAACTTCTCCGTTTTCTTCCTCTTCCCGTCGAGCAACCTCTTCAGTAGCTCTTTTTTCTTCCATGCTCGTTATCCTTATTGGGAGACCAAGTCCTTGTCTGAAGCTTTTTTCAAAATCAGAATAGGTTATCTTTTTTTGAAGCTGGCATTTCATTTTTGTGTGGCCCACTTGGAGACATTTAAAGCATTGCAATTGTTGATGGTTAGAGATCAATTCAACCCTTTGTCCCTTAACAGGGACAAATATGGGTATCTTCTTTTTTGGCTTGATCCAGAACTTGACCTTGCCAGACATTAATTTACAAAATTGCCGAGAAAAAAGCCTGTGTTCTTCGTTGTCTGTAGACATTGAGTGAGGAATACGCCTAAATTCACCCATAACTTCCCCGAATTCCGTCATGATTTCCTTCAAAGCTGGTAGGTCAATTTCTGAGGCATTCTTTACAATAACTTCTATAGGGTTCTGTGTCGATTTTAAATTGGCAAGTCCTCTGATACAGAAGTTAATTTTTTCATCTGCTTCCAATGGACCTTTAATAGACTCAAATTTAGTTAACACATTTATAGGAAGTTTGAACTCTATGATGATGTATCCTATTTGGCTTCTACAATCATTGATAAGGAGAATTTCTTCCATTTTCAAATCTAATAGTTCAAAGATTTTTTTGTAGTGCGTTATTTCTGGAGAAAAGCCTCTCAAGCACTTGCCTTCCTTGTCCTTCCAATCAAGAAATAGCTTTTTCCACATAGGATTTACATTCAGATCTTTCATATAGTTTTTATTTTTTCCAACAATGCTAGAATAAGACATCTTCTTCTTCTCTTCATTTCCCACTCTTTCATCACTCTCCACCTCTCCGATCTCAGGATTAGGCCTGTTTTTTGTTTTCTCCTCCGCGCGCATGCACACCTCATTATTATTCCTCTCCTCTTCTTTACGGGTCAACCGCCGGTCGGGAGATTCATTGGAGCGCCCGCCCGTTTCTTCTTCCCTTATTTCATCACCTGCACTGGAGTATGTCATTCCTTTTTTATTTTCATCTTTTCCCCTCCTTAAGAGCTCCTTCGGCGTGCTTATGTTCGCTCCCTCTTTCTCAGAAAATACCTCGGATGAGGGTTCTTTGGCTTCACAAAAGTTTTCTTCTATGTTTCTTTCCTCCACAACCCTGCCCGACGGGCAAGGGTCTGGAGGTTTAGGGGGGAGCGCAGACATCTCCTTTTTTCCAATGATGTTGATGAGGAATTGTCTTCAATAATTCTGACGTCAACTCCTGACGTAAGAATTATTTAAAGATCCTCCAGGGAGGCTTTTGGATGACTCTTACGATATCCTCCACTTCCAGCCGGATATAAACTTCACCGAACGGATTTCCGATGAGATATCTACCCGCAGCTACCACACTCCCTGCACTCAATGACCACTAAACACCGTAAAAACTATTTTTTAATCGTAGTAAAAAAAGCGCACGTGTGTCAAGTGACAAATACATATAAAATCATCTCAATCTTGACTCTCTTGAGGCCACCATCATCAAGGAGTGGGACAACTACCTGAGAAGCACATTATAAATGCCTGCAAACGCTTCCGGCCCCGCCTCGAAGCCGCCGTGAAGGCCAATGGAGGCCATATTGAATAATTTAGATCCTTTTATATACTACTTAAAGCCAAATAAATTTCACTTCCATAGAAGCAACCAATTAAAAGTTAATTAAGTTCACAAATAAAAATATCAAACCGGACATTTTTTGCCTAGCCACTCTGTATATATATATATATATATATATATATATATATATATATATATATATATTTATATATATATATATATATATATATATATATATATATATATATATAAGGACTTGTTTGAGCCACATCAAACTAAATAACTACCTGATAGATAAGTAAGATTTCGTAATATCAAGTGAAAAAACATATTTATCCGCCATATTTATTACTAATTTAGGCAACATCCAGTATAAGGTAAAATAAAACCTCGATATAGTAAATGCAGTACAAAGGGCAAGTGAATTAACTGGAAGTACACTGAGTAGAACATGACTTTTGTATTTATTAGTAGTCTACCACTTGATAATAAGTGTACTTCAAAATATATCATCTTTTTTTCCTTACGTTCTCGTTTGAAGATTTAATATTGTATATATTTTTGAAAAAGGGAGTGCCCGTTGCGCACATCGTACAAAGAAGGTCCAGTATCAACTCTTGTGATCCTGAAGCAACAACATGACATACCACAAAGAAGTCCTTCTTATCTTCATTATTTGCTTTAGAGCCGTGGCGCCCTATCCAAGCAGGGTTCCAAGCTGCAGCGTCCCTCATCCTTTGGGTCACAGTCTCCTAGACTCTTCCTCTCAAACCTTCTCAAACCCGAAGGGCCTCCCAGTGCAATTCAACGTTATCGAGGATGGACCGAGCACTTACAAGATTATCATGGAAGGAGGACCCATCAAAGGCTATCTTATCCGACCAGGAGACCCGAAAGGAGAAGGGCACTTCCTTGTGGATATCCTTCATGTCGCAAATGACTTCCTCAAATCCATCAATACAAAACTTATTTCACACTTGAGTTCCATCAATCCTAAAGAAGGGAACCGCGATCCAAATACCTGGTCTGTTCCCACCTCCTTCCCGCCTGGAGTGACCTAACGACCGTAAAAGACGGCTGTGTGCATCATAATAAGAATTTCTCACGAGGACGTGATCCAACAGAGAAAACGTATATGGAGTTCGTGTATAAGAGCCCTTCAGGGATTTCTCCTGTATTCGAGGCCATAATTGTGGAGAAATTTGACACTTGGTGGCATAAAATCCGCATTGCAAAGAGCCTTGAAGGGATTATCAAACAAAGTTTGATATATGAAGTCAAGTATAACGTATTAACACTTATTTATCAGTTTAGCTATTGACATGCTCAATATTTATATGCATTTAATTATATCTGACTTATTTATATTACCTACAAAGCAAAACCAAAATGCTTGATTAATGATGAATGAATACGCTTGTAAAACTGATTTTCTTCCTCTGAGAATAAAATAATATTTATTGCATTTTTATTTTTGTATTTCTTTTGTAACAAAACTCTCTGAGAATAGTTGAAAACTTTTTGGCTCCTTTTCTAAAAAGAAAATTCTGGGTGTTTTTTTATCAATAGAATAACGATATTACAAGCATTTTTGACAAGAAAAATACGCTCAGTAGTGAAAAAAATATTTTTTACTGGAGTGTAGTCATGTTATTTTGAAGATATTAATATTAAAATATAGCATTCTTCAGTTCTAATTCTAATAAAACCTTCAAATATCAATTTGTAATGACTGTCATTTATATGAATTTTAAGGAATAAGTTTACGCGAATAAGCGTCCCAGGTTTAAACTCTATCTATTACACGTAATAGAAAAACATATCATGCATATTGGAGATTGAAAAACTTTGGCATTTGTTTGTTTTATAGGGATAAATATAATTCATGAACAGGAATTTTTCTTCTCATTTCAAATAATTATAGTAATAATTTTCATGTAAAGACAAACGGTGCTTCATTACTATTGGTAGAAGGACTTTTTAATTCAACGGAAGGGTTGAAAAAGGAGCGTGAATAATAAAAGGGGTGGTAGAAGATCAATTATTGAGTATTTAAAAAAACACCAGATAACATATGTATATATATATATATATTTTTTTTCAAACAATTTCCCACAAAAATAAGATATGCTCTCAAGGATTCTAAATCAGTTTTTATTTTTATGTACATCCAATATCAAACAAGATAATAAAGTTTCAAAATGTTTATTTTTGAAGTATTTTCCATAAGAATGACAATTTCAAAACTTAAATTTCTCATTGAATTTGAATGTACATAACAAATAAAAATTGATTTGGAATTCTTGCAATCATACCTACATTTTGCGGCAAATTGTTTGAAAATAGCATTGAAATTGAGGACATTAGAGGCGATCGAATAGGGGGGGAAAATTACTACAAGTTTACAAAATAACATTTCGGCCTGTTGAGCGGACACTTCCATTATTTGATTTAGTTTAACTTTCATAAGATGATCTCTATACACTAAAATAAAATCCTAGGGACTTTACAACCCTCAAATGTAGACTCTCAAATCCAAAAAACGTAAAATAATAATCACCCTAATATATATATTTATATACATATATATAAATTTACATATATTAATATTATATACATATAGTAATTTATACATATATCTGATTTACTTGAGACTTGGACAAATTATATTTGGTAATTTAAAGCAATTATTTTTATTCATATTTTTTTGCACAAGTCTACCATTTGATTAATTGCATGTTATGCATTTATTGTTCGTGATGTACTTTTTCAAGGACACTGAAACTATTTTTTAAATCATAAAGTCAGTTGGTACTATAGCAAGGCTTGAATTTTCAGTTGGCAGCGCAGGCAGCTAAGACTCACCTTAGCTTAATTAAGGATCCATGAATTCATTATTGATTAATATGATAAAGCAACTCATGATGCCCAGAGGAATATTATTCCTGATATGATTATTTTATAATTTACGACAATAAATATACCTTTAGTCTATCAATATTAGTTTATCGACGATATGGTGTTGGCCCTGCATTTTGTGGCTGCCCCAAGAGGAGTAATACTGATCCTTGGATACCCTCAAAAACCCAATGAACACACAAACACACCAAGAGGTAAAGGGCTAAATATATAAAAAAAATTGTAGGTAATTAAGTTTACACCATAAATAACTGAAGCTTGACAAGCTATTATTAAGCTGTGATTTTGTCGTGACTGAAAAAAGAAGGGACTTATGCATTGATAATTAGAAGTAGAATAATAATAATAATAATATCAATTACTATGTTGAAACCGCAGCACGTCCTCTTGTATAACGTATGTTTGGTGTTGCTGAGGCTATAGATTGTCCAATTTCAGAGATGTGAAGTTATACAGTGGTTTGGGTTGAGAAATTGGACAGTTTGCTTTTACCTCACGAACGGAATTTATTGGAGAGGATGTCAACTAAAGTAGATGGATGATGAAATTATACTGGTAAAAACAGCACCCCGTTCAGATGTTCTCTTCTTTTTGAGGGATCAGGAAGTGTTTAGAAAATAATTATCGCCCATATTATTATTCACCATATAATTGACAAATTAGGACCAAACCTTCTTGGAATGCCTAAGTATATATATATTACTTTATCTTTAGTGCTTTTTATACTTTTTCGTAATTTATCTTTTCTAATAGTTTTTTTACTAGTATAATATCCTATAGGGCCTAAGTGAATCTCTGAA
>CP045895.1:11276956-11325774 GCA_013387185.1 Caligus rogercresseyi | reverse complement strand
TTTTCTCAGACCTCCGGCTTAAAAATAAAGAAGCAAAAACAGAGTTTATCAGCAAATACAATGGATTGATCGCGAAAGTTGGCCGAGCTTCCGAGAGTCTGAAAGTAGAAGACTACTTAGGATCATGGGTTGGGAGAAATGCTCAACGGAAGAATATTGAGCAAATGGTCAAAAACTCGTTCGTGTCAATTCTTTGGGTTATTTTGGGAATCTGTGCATGTGGGACAGAATCGTTGCCTGGAACACATACATAATTCCAACTGTTATCATCTGTTTCGGATAACCCCTTACGATAGGGAAGCCTGTAAAGAAATATCCGAACTGAAAAGCTCACTACTTCAGTTGAAGAAAAAAATAAACATTTCTTATAACATACTACATACCAATCTCAACAGGGTGGGTCTTGTGAGTCTAGAATGTGGAAAGTCCAAAACTTTTATTGGATAAGGAAAATATGGTTGTCACGGGAACCCTGGGTCCTAATTTTAGAGAAATTTCTAAAAAAAGGATTTTCCCCCCAACGAGTATCCTTGTGCAAGTTTTAAAAGGTCCTTCAAATGTCTTTTCTTTTACTCACCAAGGATGAATAAAATATGCGAGGCATCCAAAGAAGTTACAGCTAAGTATGAACTTTCCTTGGGATGGGAACTTCCTGTAACCAGCATTTTGTCTCCCTGATATACACACAGTATCTGGCGACATAGCAGCTGTTTGTGTTGGTCATCCTCACTTATTGACAAGATGGCGGATAACAGATTTAAAACGATCCTCGGCAAAAATAAAATTATCCTAAGACCCTTAATACCGTTCAAAATGAAAGTATCAGCCGCTTCCACGGCTGACATAAGAAAAATCTTTAAAACAGATGCAATGAGCCCGTTTGAAAATTACTTAAATCGAAGAAGCATCCAAAGAGAAGCAATAGGTAGTATCAAAGCGATTAAAAAACACATATCTTTCCGCGTCAGTAAAATGGCTAAAATACCGTCTGCTCTCGGGAACTCTGGAGGTGAGAGACAAGTTCTTTCAAGGCAGAGGATTAGGTGTCGCTTTTGCAACGAATACCCTGAAACAACAGAGCACATCTTTTGGAGTTGCGCTCGCTTCGAGAAATCTTAACTCCGTCTCAGAAACTCTCAAGGAGAAATTTGGAGCAGAGATCGGAAGGGAGGATTTTTTAGCCTTCTACGTGGAGGAGAAGAGGAGTCAAAAGTCAATGCTATCATCACCAAAGTACAAAAAATTATATACGCGAAGAGATCGTCAGAGGACCCGACGTAGCAACAATTTTAGCTATTTTAAGTTATATACCAAAGTTTTACAATTTTTTTATAATTATTTTTACTGTATTCTACAATGTGTTTTTGATTGTTGTAGCTGAATATTTTATTGTTTTTATCTTTTAAATTTTTGTCACTCTATAATATAGTTACGCCTGTTGGCCAAGATTTATATTATTATTATTCAAAATGAAATATGTGTAAACATATATTTAATCATAAAAGGATTTAGCAATTTTACAGAACAAATAAATTTAACTTCTTATTTATATTAAATTATGGCTTTATTAGTCATCCAGCAGTTTTTTTATATATATGTGGTTTTACCAATATTGGACACCATACAACTAAAGATTGTAAAAATAGGGCTACACTTAATGTCCATTTCATTGTTATTTTCTTCCACAAAAATATTTGGAATCTCTTGAAACCTGAAACTTTTACTAATATAGGGTTCGCTCCAAATTATATTAAATTTAGGTATTATCCATATATTGAACTATTTACAAAATAACAGATGATTGGTTTAAAGAGAAGGAATAACAAATGTTTAATTATGTTTTTTTACACATAACATCATTTTATATACATTTACTTATTTGTGCTTGTAAATTATTATATGGACTGTTAAAAAAAGGAATAACAAATAAAATAAGTTGATATTGTTAGAGTACACAAATAATAAGCTTTATTCCTTGATTAATAAGAAAAATTGGATACGAATACTACGAATAAGATCAGTATCAGCAATAACAACTCTTGATATTAAGCTTTAGAATCTTCAAGGGAGTGCCATAGCTCAGTGTATAAAGACGTTTTAGATTTTCAATATCGTGTGTTTTAAGAGTGTATCATATTTTTCCATACCAAAGTGAACGTGGGAAAATTAATATTGATTGCAATTAGAATGTCCATATACACATATTGAGTATAAATCCTATAATTTGCTCGTCGACTTTTTTGCATATTCAATACCATAAAATTCAAACGTATATATATTTACCTCCGCCGAAGGAGGTATTGTTTTCACTGGCGTTGGTTTGTTAGTTTTTGTTTGTTTTTAGTTTGTTGGTTGTTGTTGTTTGTCAGCAGGATAACTCAAAAAGTACGGAACGGATTCGGATGAAACTTTGTGGAGTTGTTGGAAATGCCAAAAGAAACAAGTGATTAATTTTGGCATCTCTGAGTGCAGAATTAAGATGTAAAATGAGCTAAATACTAATAATGAAATGGGGTCTCTATTCAGGGAGTAGGAAAGAACAAACGCTTAAAAAATATTCATTGACGTAATATTGTTCATTTATCAGCTAAGGACTACGTCATTGGGTGCTTAAACTTCTTTCTCTTCCCGTCTTCCTCTTAATATTAAATAAAATATAACGCTAATATTAAGAGCATGATGGAGAAAAGAAAGGAGTTTAAACATCCAGTGACGTATTTCTGAATTGACGAATAACTAGTATGACGTCAATGGATGTTTTTTAGGATGGCTCTCTCCTCATTCATTATTCACCAAACACACCTACTTATGTAGACATATATGATTGGATTGTAATTCTGTTATGTGATTCATTTGGTGGGGATCGGCAGAGGTTTGCACTCTCTGAGTGAATACATGTCTCTAGTTAGTATTAAAATTAGTATATATAATAATGCCTCGCAAATGAGGTCGACCAAAATTGACCTTCGCTTCTTGGGAATCAAGCCTGTATTTTCGATATTGAATATCTAACACGCTTTTATACACTGAGCTATTGCACTCCCTTGAAAATTCTAGAAGTTTAATCTCAAGAGTTGGTATTGCTTATACTGATCTTATTTGTAGTATTCTTATCCAATTTTTACCTCCGCCGAAGGAGGTATTGTTTTCACTGGCGTTGGTTTGTTGTTTGTCAGCAGGATAACTCAAAAAGTACGGAACAGATTCGGATGAAACTTTGTAGAGTTGTTGGAAATGCCAAAAGGAACAAGTGATTAAATTTTGGTGCAGAGAATTAAGATGCAAAATGAGCTAAATACTAATAAATATTTCAAGTTAGCCTACTCTGCCAATAGATGTCGCTGTGCTGTGAAATCGGGTACCGGGAGCGTCTTCCTCTCGGAATTTCCGTCGAGGGGAACCCTCCCCCGTCCCTCTACGCCGCCCCAGTCGTGAAAAATCCGCCTCGGAAGGCTCATAAGGACCCGTGACGGCGGAGGTGCACTCTCTGAGTGTACATATGCCTCTAGTTATTATTTATCAAGGAATAAAGTGTTTAAATTTTAATACTAAAATGCATATATATATATATATATATATATATATATATATATATATATATATATATATATTATATATATATATATATATATATATATATATATATATATATATATATATATATATATATATATCTTTATAAGATATTAAAAGCAGCTAACCAATATGAAGTATTTACTAAGACTCAATGATCTAAAACTTTGACCAATGATTGTTTAACAAAAAAAAAACTTTGTTCAGCTAAATATTTCCCTCATTTCTCTATTAAAGGCCTTGATAAAATAAACATGCCATTTTTGTCCAGCTGTAGTTTATTAGTGATTCAAGCAAAGGGGTTTTGTGACCATGTTACATAATAACTTTGTATATTTTTTGCGTTATTCAGGTGTATAAGAAATAACTTATCAATAGATTTTAAAGACTTTCTTTGTCCCGTTAACAGCATTTGATATTTTTTATTATCAGTGTATTCGTTAATCTGAAAGTTATGGGGCATAGTGTTGAGCACAAAAAACTTAGTGGTCTAAAGTAATTTTTGCAGGAAGATTATATTACTAATTTTCTCAGTAAATAAAGTGTTTAATTCCAGTAAAAAATTCCTTAGCAAGCATTTCTTTGTTATACATTTAAACATTGTATTTGTACATTTATATTTTGAGTTAGAAAACTTCTAATTTAATGAATGTATCTTACAAACAAAAAAAAAATTGCCATGGTGCCATCAATCTTCTAAATGAATCTGTTTCAGAAGAAAGATAAAAAGGATGTTGTGTAGTCATGTTGATAAATTATATTTCTGCTTAAACTAGTATTTCTCATAAGGTGTTAGGTTTCATTATAGAGATAGACATATATTTTATCATTTTGAAATAATGATAATAAGAAATTTGAAAAATATTAATATTTGCCAGAAACAAAAACTATTTTCTCTTTCTATATTTTTTTCAATATAAAAAGCCAACAAACACACAACATTTTTTTTCAATTTGTAAAAAGCCAGTCTATAATTTGACTTGGTAGATTGTTTATCTTCTTTGATATTGAGGCTTCAACATTTTATAGACTATAAAAATACAACATCAAATAAAGAATAATAAAATGAAGTGTAATACATAAACAATATTGTTAATAATAACTTCTCAACAGATTAACCTTTCTCAAAAAAATTTAACCCTTTTTAAGCCATAAGCACAACAAAAAATACTGCTTGGATAGAATTGATCCATTACACGCAATTTGTTATTTTTTTAAGAGCTCGTATTCCCTTTTTTAATCTAAAATATTTATACTATAAACTAACAATACATAACTTGTGTTGAAACGATTCTCGTTTATTTATGAAAGTGTTCTCTTATTTCGAACATGTGTTCAAAAAATAAAGGTGTCCCTAAATAACGTATTCCAGTGTAACATTTATACATCAGTATCCGTTCATGTCTAGTTTCTCTATGTCTTAGCTTCCGTGCCTAGTCTCTTAAATGGCTATTCAAAGAAACTGTAAATGTTTTATTTTTCATGAAGACTTGTAAATATAAGTTTGTATTCCTTTCTTAAATATAAATATCTACTTATAAAGCCTTGCAATTTTGAAATAACATTAAAAAAAGAAGCTATTGAGTTCATTTATGATTCTCTAGAGATAAGTTGTTAAAAAGTAATTACCGAAATAATTAAGTGAAAAGTACGAATATATTGATCAAGGAGACAGTCTGATAGAGGTTTATATAAGATCCTACTTTACACGTACTTGTATATTGTTATATACAATATAGTTATAAAAGAACTTCTCTTGCTCTCTCTCTATCTCAGTAAATTTCCCCCAAAACCGAAGGTTAGTAATTGGACCCATCCTCATTACACAAGGGTCATGCTCATTACTTCAATTATCCTTAATAACCTTCAACCTAATTAAGCACTCCTCCAACTACCAATTAGTGAGAAGTCTGGTCACAAGATATACAGAATCATAATTATTTGATTCCAGACCTTTTTTATCTTTTTTATATAAAATATGAATAAATAAGAGTCTTCTTATTTTCAGCAAAGCAAAATTATTTAATACATATGTATATAAAGGTCCTAATTAAAAAGGCTCTTTTTCTAAGATCATCATCTATCATGTACGTGACAAAAATGGATTGAGGCTTGCTTTGTTTTCTAGTTGGTTATTCCTTTTTTTTTAGAGGGACAAAATAATAATAGAACTAAAAGGTTATCACCTCGCCTCTTCCTTGTTCCTGCACCACTCTATATTTCCCCCAAGATGAATGAACTGTCAGAAGCAGGTTTCCAACGCCTCAATACAAAAAAGTAAAGAAATGCTCGGGTATGTTAAGGGAAAATGAATAACAATATTGTTTGGAAAAGGCATCTTACCTGAAAGTAAAGAAGAAAGGATTCTATGCATACTTTTTATTATAAAAATGTATTACTTACGAGAAAAATAGAAAAAAAATTCATATAAGCGGCTCTCAATCAGTAAAGCAGTAATATCATGTGGAATCTATGAACTTATACCACTTATATCGATTGATTTCTCCTATAAACTTACAATAATGCAGATTTTTTCATTAATTGCCTATTTGTTCTAATGGACATTTAGCTACTGTGTGGATATATATAAGTATTATAGCGTATAGTTCAATGAATCTAGGATCCTTTTTTTTGAGGTTGATCAAACTTGAACGTCTCCTTTAGAGAGTTGAACCTTGAGAGATTCGAACACGCTTCCACTGAGCCATCGCGCTAAGTTATTTTTTAATCCATTCGGAATCAAAAGCTCTAAAGACTAAAATTTTACTTTATGCTCTCCAATAAATGAATGCAATAAAAAAAAAAAATACCAAAGGAAAAAGTGCCTTTTGATCCCTATCAACGGAATAAATATCTGCCATCGATACTACGGAGCGATTGCAGTTTTGGTAGAAATTATAAAATTATTCTAAAAGCTATTTCCAAAGAAGCCATCATTAGTATATATGTAATAGACGTAGATGGCGGATATAGTGCCGAATTAGTGCAAATATTTTACAAAGATATCGGCAAAGATTTCGGTTCCAAAGATAGATGCCTTATAAAGAAAGCATAGTTATATGAATAGGTAGATGTATAGTATACAAAGTCGGCATTTCGGTTCCGATAATCCCAAAGAAAGCCATCATTATTATATATGTAATAGATGTAGATACATCGGCGCCGATTCCATTATATTGTTTATTATTTTTCCTGTATCTTAACTATAAATTTGTTTATTTTAAACTATCTCTTCATTAAATCAAATAGATGAGTATAAGCTCATTTTATTTTCCAGAGATAATAGTAGTCATAGAAACGCTGATACATAAAAACAGTCGCATATAGAGCTTTGTTTTTCATTTTCTCTTGCAAGAATGATAACGAGATGGGTCATATACTTATTAAGTGTTTTATTTAATATTATGTATTAGACTTTTGTATTTCAGTTTTCCTCAATTTTTATTAACAAATAGATGTAAATATGTTATATTTAGAAGTATTATATATATATATTATATTATGTTATATCTCTTATTCAATAGTCTTAAGAATAGTTATTTTGATTTTGATAGCATATTGTGAGGCTATGTTTTGAGAGTGGTCTTGATATAGTTTTTAAAGCCTTTTAGTAATGGAAATAGCTTTCTTTAAGCATGCTCTGTTGTTGTTCATTTTGCCTATATACATTAAGTAGAAAAGCATGGTCATCCTAATTGACATCCATCATAATTTAATTGCAAATAGATTATACAACAATGTATAATATTGTACCAAATATAATCGCTTTTTCAGCCAAATATATAATTGATTATAAAGGAAGCGAACATGAAAAAAATAAATATTCAAAGTTCTAAACCAAGTAATTGAAGATATTGGAAGTTAAGTTTCGCGAGTTATAGAAAAATGTGTTTACCAACCAATTGAGTCTTTTTTTAAGTTTTAAGTATATTTAAAATTTATTTTTTAGGATTTTACCTGGAATTTATTCAAACACATGTAAGGAATTTCAGTAAAGGATTTAGTGATTTACTAGAAAGACTTATCGAGTAATGATTTTATTAAATAAAATATACAATACAAAAAACCGTATTGATTGGACAGAAAACCTTCCCCACTTTATACTGTTTTTGTAACAAATGGGAATGGTTTATTTTACCATATATTGCCGTAAAAATATATCTACCGATTTAAACATATTGAATAATCATCCGGTCTATGGACACTAATTGAACACGGTTTGCTAACAGCTTTATCTCAGTAATCTCATACTATTATATTTTAAATATTTGTGGTTGTTCGCCATAATACACATATCCAATAGCGACTACTAATATTACCGTCAGGTGACTTTTTCTACCAACTCTGTTGCCCCATTACCCATATTATATTTGCTTGGACATTTTTCAAAGATTGTACCACTCTTCTGTCCCCTCCCCACAGACTGACTATCATAAGTCCAAGTCACCAGAAAATTTACGCATTAACATCGTTTTTCTTTTATACATTGTATATTTATTTGGAGCTGTGAATTAAAAATAATACCAGTCTTAAAACATTCACACCCTCTATTTATGTGTTGCTACTAGTATATTTTAGTCTCTTATTTTGAGCTTCGCATCCAACTTGATAAGTTTCCTTAGAATAAAGCTCCTTCTTAACGCATGCATGAAGAAATTTAAGAAACTTATGCAATTAAAGTAGCCTTGCATCATGTGAAAACTTTTTTTCTTGAAGGAAAAAAATCAAACAAAAACAACATGCTGTTGGCTCTCTGGTATATAAAATTTATGATACCTTTCTTTAATTAGATCCTTTCCCCCTCCTACATGCCGAATATCCCTGCCACCAACACAATATTATTATTATTATTATAAGTGGTTCTTATGTTTTAAACAATATTGTTAACACACCAAGGTTACATAAGTACATACACCAAAGCGTCTCATAAATCAAGAGGTCTCTCTACTGCTAAGAGAGTCTTCCCGTGTTTCTTCAGATAGTACTCAGTACATACAGCCATACATAGTACATACATAAAGAACCATGACTATTGCAAGTTTAACATACTTCAAATATACAACCATACATACAAGCAACTGATGTGAATGAAAAGTGCAGAACACACTCTAATAAAGTATTTTCTAAGCCACATAATTTCATAATATTGCCTTTTTTTACGGTTATATTTTTTAAATTCGGCTATCAAATATTATAAGACAGTGTGTGTGTGTGTGTAATCGTCTTTATTTCCCCAAGAAACATCCTAGCACTTTGGCTAGTCAGGGATGTCAGGATTTAAAAAAAGTTATACAATGTATAAATATATATAAACTATATAAATCGAACAAATACTAAAATATAATATATAATTAAAAACAAAAGGTTTCTTCGAAGAAAAAAACCCCTTAAATTTAAAACAAAAATAAATAAAATATTAAAAAAACACTATCGTCTGCTATATAGGGGCATATTTTTCCAAAGACTTGGCAACTACATAGGCTTCCCTCATGGTTTTGGCGTTGCGAAGCTTAGGACTACTATTCCAAATAGCTGCAGCACTGGTGACAAATGTGGCCACCGACTTAGGAGAGAAGATCGGATGAGGCCGGCAGTCCGAGAACGAGTCGATCTGACCCCACCTTGGGCACCGAATAAGATCTTGCCTACCGGTTTCGGTCGCCATTGCTACCATCCCGGCTTGCAAAGCATTTCCAGTTTCCATAGCCACAGCCCGAACTGATATCCCATTAAGGGATGGAAGTCCGGCCTTGTGTAGCAGATCATCGATCCGCATGTGAACGCTAGCCCTTACGCCAAGTAAATACCTAGCTGCGTTGTTTATGGAAACCTGGATCGATCTTGCAGCCTTCGGTGGACCAGTTACGTCGGTTTTTAGTCGAGGTACATTGGTCACCGCGGCAGCGTAGCTGACTCGACCCAGCATAAGACCTTTGGCCAACTATTGCAAATATACTCCGCGTGGGAGGTGGAACGAAAGACGACTAATCAGCGCCGCACACTGTGTAAAAAATAACTACACTAAAATACAAGATAACTATAAATAAATAAAAAATACTCTTGACAGTTGCGTTAAATAAATAACATGAATGAACATTGTAGAACATATTTACTGTGCCTATTGAGTAGCTGAATCACTGATGGCAGCAGGAGAGCCTGGATTAAGCGTGTTCTACTCTCAATGTTGAGGGGACAGACTCACCTTCTGAGAGAGGAAGGCCAATATTGATATACCTCATTGAAAAGGTTTTATAGACCTATCTTAAAGCTTGTTTATATTCTGACTCATGATACAACTCAATCTAACCAAGCAAAAAGAAGATGGGAACTGGACTTTTCTTATGCACTTTATGTACATACACTTATACCCTATCAAAAGAATGTCTATCTAAGAAAGTCCTGGAGTTTATAAAGATGGATAATGGCAAGAATGCAATGCATATAGTTCAATTGTATTCAGTCAAAACAAAAGAGAAAGTGGTACGAGGAAAAACCCGGCTGCATCCAATAAGAACACCTAACCTTTTTTGCTTATATTGTTTTTAAGCGGCGATGTCGTTGAATTAGTTGTAATTAACTATTTCTTTTGACCATGTCCAATACCAACTGATTATGTCATTTGAACTAAAGGTTATCGATTCGAACCCAAAAGATCCTTGACGCCACACTGAAAAAGTACAAATCAATAAGAAATGCAATCTAGGTAGAAATATGCTATCAAATGTCGGTTGGGATATCATCGACTCAAACAGGAACTGATCCTTTTTCGTATATAATTTGACGAAACACTTTTATATGTTTCACAATTGTGACGCCCGAGAAGACTTAAAAATTATATTTGAAACCACTTTGTATACTCCTAGTATCATCAGTGTCCTCTGCCATTTTTCTTCATTGAAAATATATGTCATCAGTGTCAATGCATAACTTCAAGTATGCACACAAAATACCGACTGGATCTTTTCTCAACTATCAATTTTATGGGTGCAGGATCGCATTCTAAAAGATGAACCATATTTCTTTTCATCCTTTAGCCCATGTTTTAAGTATTATTCCCCGACTTATCCTTACAAAATAGCAGCAATAGGTATATAACCGAAGGAGAAAAAACGATCCCCTTTCCAATAATTGATTTTAATTAATATGTATTACATAAAACGGGAAATATTTATATACTAATATACATACATAGTCTCTTTGAGAAAAGATAAATAGTCTGTCGCCCCATCTGGTGACGTATTTATATAAGAAATGAGAGATGGACAGATAGGAGCAGAGAGACGGAGAGAGATGATCAGAAAAAGGAAATAATCTGGTACAGATACTTATTAAATGCTTTATTAAACTACGCAATTGATAACAAGGATACAATTTAATGAGTTAATGAATGAAAATAATCGCTCTTAGATCCTACCATGGAGAAAATTGTTTATATAGATTGCAAAACTAAATTAACCTTGGTTTGACAGATAATGATTGCAAGGGGGGGGGGGCGGGAGATTGAAGTAAATGTTAGTAGGCGGCGATTGTTAAGTTTTGTAAGCGTTTGTATGCTCTGGGTTTTGTTGTGCACAACCAAGGACTACTTTAATCAAGACAAGACACTGCGCTCACATGGGTCATATTTACCGGTTTTTGGAATATATCTTTAAAGTGTTTATATAAAAACACGCTATAAAGATATATTCCAAAAACCGGTAAATAGGACCCATAGTGTCCTGTAGTATCCTGTCCTGATTAAAGTAGTCCTTGGCACAACCTTGTGCACGCTCGTTGGAGGACAGGGATGATTCCACTAAGATTTACAAGAACAAATAAAAGAGTCCTCCTCTTTTACTTAATGAGAGAAGTATTTAGAGGGAAGGGATTCATTTTTCACTGCTTCTTCCATAGAATGTGATGCTCCTCCGGCTCTGCTGTTTATTTTTAAAGCCATTTAATAAATGGATCTTTCTTCTTCTAGACTGACTGAGCATTCACAGCATCTGTTTCATCTCTCTCTCTCTCTTTGAGATAGGATTGTAATGCTTAAAACAGAAACAAAGAAAACTGTAGCTCAACGTATTTATACACTTTTATAAAGACTTAAAACTGGGATTTTAATATATTGAGCAGAGACAGAAAAATAGCTGTAGGTCATAAATTTAATCAAGGGATAATATATTTTATGCAGTGTCTTTTATAAAGTTTTATATAGGCTTCATAATTATTGACGGCAAGTTGTTAGGTTGCATAATTCATAAGTGTTATTATTATTATATATTATTTATCAGTTTATATCTTGTCAAAAAATAATGACAAATATATAAGTTCGAGGAAAAATATTGATATCATGTTTTCTTATTTTGGTCTGTTAAATAGTTTTATATAGCCAGTGCTATATATGTTTTAAAATCTACTTTCCGTTTTTTATAGACTTTTTCAAGGGGGGGGGGGGGGGGGCAGAACTCATATAAACAAAGAGGGATATTTCCAAAATCAAAAAAATAAAGTGACGTCATCAATTAAACGATTTGCCTGTATATCTAATACCAATGAATACTAAAACAACCAGGAATGTTAAAGTCGCGCAACCTTTCAAAACACAAATACAAAGTGGGATCGACTAATTTATTTATTTGCCGCGTGAATGAAGTAGTGGAAGTGTGTAGAGGAATCGTTTTAGAACTACCTATTTATCTTCAAACTCGACGCCAATGGGGAAGGTTTGTGTTGCTCCGGGTTGCAAGAGTGGCAAAAAACCAAAGGGCAATGAGGGGAAAAAGAGACGGTTTCATATGTTCCCCAAGGATGAGTCCCTACGCCAACTCTGGACAAAGGCTGTTCCGAGAAAAAATTGGATACCTTCAAGACATTCTGCGTTGTGTGACGTACATTTCATGCCCTCCGATTATAAGCCAGAGTCTACTGACTCTAATCCATCACGTTCAGACAGATCTGGAAAAACTCTTTGTCTTAAGATATTAAAAAAAGATGTCGTCCCTTCCAATTTTCAAAATCTTCCTCACTACTATTCAAAAAAGCCTTCTCCAAAGCGTTCCTTCACCTCAACCTCCTCCTCACGACTCCTTAATGAAAACGAGCGAATTTTAAAAAAGATTAAGGCTTTTGAAGAGGCCAACTCATTTTTAACACTCGAAGAGTTTCAAATTAAAATGGATAGGACTTGCCTTCCGAGCGGCGTTCAAGAACATTATGATGAAAAAGATAAAGAGCTGGTGCTCTTCAAGATGAACTTTAGTCATGGAGGACCGTCAATAGACTTCAGTCTAAAGATTAATTAAGAAATGACAATCCATATATGGTAAGCCAAACTTCATTCCTTAACCTTCTTTATTACCTCCGCCGAAGGAGGTATTGTTTTCACTGGCGTTTGTTGGTTTGTTAGTTTGTTGGTTTGTCAGCAGGATAACTCAAAAAGTACTGAACGGATTTGAATGAAATTTTGTGGAGTTGTTGGAAATGCCAAAAGGAAGAAGTGATTTAATTTTGGTATTTCTGAGTGCAGAATTAAGGCGCCAAATGAGCTAAATACTACTAATTTTTCAAGTTAGCCTACTCTGCCAATAGATGTCGCTGTGATGTGAAATTGGGTGCCGGGAGCGTCTTCCTCTCGGAATTTCCGTCTAGGGAAACTCTCCCCCGTCCCTCTACGCCTCCCCAGTCGTGAAAAATCCGCCTCGGAAGGCTCATAAGGACCCCGTGACGGCGGAGGTTTGCACTCTCTGAGTGTATATATTTACCTCCGCCGAAGGAGGTATTGTTTTCACTGGCGTTTGTTAGTTTGTTGGTTTGTTGGTTTGTTAGTTTGTTGGTTTGTCAGCAGGATAACTCAAAAAGTACTGAACGGATTTGGATGAAATTTTGTGGAGTTGTTGGAAATGCCAAAAGGAAAAAGTGATTAAATTTTGGCATCTCTGAGTGCAGAATTAAGGCGCCAAATGAGCTAAATACTACTAAATTTTCCAAGTTAGCCTACTCTGCCAATAGATGTCGCTGTGCTGTGAAATTGGGTGCCGGGAGCGTGTTCCTCTCGGAATTTCCGTCTAGGGGAACCCTCCCCCGTCTCTCTACGCCTCCCCAGTCGTGAAAAATCCGCCTCGGAAGGCTCATGACGGCGGAGGTTTGCACTCTCTGAGTGTATATATGCCTCTAGTTACCTCCGCCGAAGGAGGTATTGTTTTCACTGGCGTTTGTTGGTTTGTTAGTTTGTTGGTTTGTTGGTTTGTCAGCAGGATAACTCAAAAAGTACTGAACGGATTTGGATGAAATTTTGTGGAGTTGTTGGAAGTGCCAAAAGGAAGAAGTGATTAAATTTTGGCATCTCTGAGTGCAGAATTAAGGCGCCAAATGAGCTAAATACTACTAAATTTTCCAAGTTAGCCTACTCTGCCAATAGATGTCGCTGTGCTGTGAAATTGGGTGCCGGGAGCGTGTTCCTCTCGGAATTTCCGTGTAGGGGAACCCTCCCCCGTCTCTCTACGCCTCCCCAGTCGTGAAAAATCCGCCTCGGAAGGCTCATGACGGCGGAGGTTTGCACTCTCTGAGTGTATATATGCCTCTAGTTACCTCCGCCGAAGAGGTATTGTTTTCACTGGCGTTTGTTGGTTTGTTAGTTTGTTGGTTTGTTGGTTTGTCAGCAGGATAACTCAAAAAGTACTGAACGGATTTGGATGAAATTTTGTGGAGTTGTTGGAAGTGCCAAAAGGAAGAAATGATTAATTTTGGCATCTCTGAGTGCAGAATTAAGGCGCCAAATGAGCTAAATACTACTAAATTTTCCAAGTTAGCCTACTCTGCCAATAGATGTCGCTGTGCTGTGAAATTGGGTGCCGGGAGCGTGTTCCTCTCGGAATTTCCGTGTAGGGAACCCTCCCCCGTCTCTCTACGCCTCCCCAGTCGTGAAAATCCGCCTCGGAAGGCTCATGACGGCGGAGGTTTGCACTCTCTGAGTGTATATATTTACCTCCGCCGAAGGAGGTATTGTTTTCACTGGCGTTTGTTAGTTTGTTGGTTTGTTGGTTTGTTAGTTTGTTGGTTTGTCAGCAGGATAACTCAAAAAGTACTGAACTAAAAATGAGCTAAATACTACTAAATTTTCCAAGTTAGCCTACTCTGCCAATAGATGTCGCTGTGCTGTGAAATTGGGTGCCGGGAGCGTGTTCCTCTCGGAATTTCCGTGTAGGGGAACCCTCCCCCGTCTCTCTACGCCTCCCCAGTCGTGAAAAATCCGCCTCGGAAGGCTCATGACGGCGGAGGTTTGCACTCTCTGAGTGTATATATGCTCGGAAGGCTCATGACGGCGGAGGTTTGCACTCTCTGAGTGTATATATGCCTCTAGTTACCTCCGCCGAAGGAGGTATTGTTTTCACTGGCGTTTGTTGGTTTGTTAGTTTGTTGGTTTGTTTGGTTTGTCAGCAGGATAACTCAAAAAGTACTGAACGGATTTGGATGAAATTTTGTGGAGTTGTTGGAAGTGCCAAAAGGAAGAAATGATTAAATTTTGGCATCTCTGAGTGCAGAATTAAGGCGCCAAATGAGCTAAATACTACTAAATTTTCCAAGTTAGCCTACTCTGCCAATAGATGTCGCTGTGCTGTGAAATTGGGTGCCGGGAGCGTGTTCCTCTCGGAATTTCCGTGTAGGGGAACCCTCCCCCGTCTCTCTACGCCTCCCCAGTCGTGAAAAATCCGCCTCGGAAGGCTCATGACGGCGGAGGTTTGCACTCTCTGAGTGTATATATGCCTCTAGTTTATATATTGTTTTTCACATATCAAAACTTGACTATTCCTCAGTATTTTCTTATTAATACTGATTCTTACAACTACGATGACTTTATTCACTGCTATGTTGTATTTTTCAGGGTGAAAGATAGAGATCTATCTTTTAATCATCTCGAACATATCACCAAGAGCAATCATATTACAAATGTGACACCCTTCTTAATATTTTGGCCTTCTTAAATTCATTGACATCAAACTCTTCCACCAATCAACTATTTAGCTTGGAAAACGAATTAAACACAGCTTTAAATCATTTGACAAATAGCTTGCCCCATTTGGACGAAGCAAAAGAGAAGAAATTAAACTTTTTGATTCAAAATTATCCTTGTTGTTTAAATGTCCACAACAACGGAGATACAGTTCTGCCTTGTACGCCATATCTATGTCCTGGAAAGGTTTCTTAACGAGTCTTATAGAGATCTACGTAAAGAAGTTCTCACATTACCTACAATACGTCGCCTTACGGAACTTTCTTCATCTTTGAATTTAGAAACTGGATTGGCTGACTCTACAATAACTTACCTAAAGGCTCGCTTCAAGGCTCTAAGTCAAAATAGGGAAAAAATATTAGTATAATTTTTGACGAAACATATTGTACAAAATATTTGGATTCAGAAAAATGCCTTCGAATAAAGAAAATCATAAGTTTAGGCAAAATTTCACTGAAAGATCTGGAATATCATTTTTCTGAGGATAAATTCAACAAATGAAAGATTAAGTCTTCTTTTTTAAATATATTTTCCAATTTAAACATTTTACTTTCATAAAATTTCATTTAAATATATTAATGACGTATCTATAGTATACTTTTGTTCTGGTTATATTGCGCATTCCTTATGTAAAACTATAGCCTGTCATTCTTGCCACAATTTATTTACAGCTTTAAATAAAAAATTCGATGTAAAATTATTCCCCCTTGGAAATATTGATGATGAAAGTAAACATAAATCATAACAAATCGATAATTTGACGTCATGTGTGACGTTTCAGTTTTTCATTTCTAATCAGAGGAATCTAAACATTGCGTTCTGTGCATCTTGTATTATCAATTATTTTTGGACTTTTTCAATCTCTTATAGTTTACATAGCGTCAATAGATGTCGCTGTGCTGGGAAATCGGGTGCCGGGAGCGTCTTCCTTTCGGAATTTCCGTCAAGGGAAACCCTCCCCCGTCCCTCTACGCCGCCCCAGTCGTGAAAAATCCGCCTTGGAAGGCTCATAAGGACCCCGTGACGGTGGAGGTTTGCACTCTCCGAGTGTATATATGCCTCTAGTTGTTAATTATGAAGAACGTCTATTCGCTATGAAATGTGTTCATTTACTGCTATTTGGAGTTAATTCTACACCGTCGCATTAATGTTGAATCTATTCAAACCACATGTAAACAAAAAATGTCGTTTACGTGTTCATTTTGCTCCAATAACAATAATCTAAACGACATTTTGAATTCGACAAAGACGTCTAATGCAATATAACTTCCTAATAATAGTACAAACTAACATGATCTATTAAAAATTACAATTTTGTCAAAAAAACTTTTTTAATCTCATGAATAAAAAGTTTCATTCAATAAATTATTAATTTGGAGTATACAGCATTTTCATGCATAAGTATTTCAATCATTTATTGTATACAGGAACTTATGTGTGTATGTTCGTGAATGTATGATCAATTAAGATGGATAGGGATGGACTGACAAGCAAGGAGAGGTCTTCAGACCGATCTCTAAATTATATTTAAACTGAGTATATTTAAATTTGTAATGATGAACGGTTTAAAAGGTGAGTCGATAAGGTTTATGTTCGAATGCAGGCTTATATAGGTATATATATATATATCCTGGGCCGGGACTTTAATATTTTCGTTCATTCGTCATTCTGTAAGTGATGACGTTTTTTTGAGAAAATAATTTTAAAATTAAAATAAATAATTTGAATATGTCTTCTGAAAAAACGTCGTCAATTTTTTGAAAGATATTTTCTAAAAAAGTCACTTTGTTTTGGAAATTTTCGAAAAAAACGTCGCCACTTTTTTTGAAAGATGTTTTCTAAAAAAGTCACTTTTTGGAAATTGTTTTCTAAAAAACCTCGTTACTTTTTTTGGATTTATTTTTCTATAAACGTCGTCACTTTCAGAATGACTAAGGAAGGAAAATATACTGAAGTCTCTGCCCAGTTTTGGCCTGGCCCGAGTCCCGACGAAAAAATGTGTCCCAGTCGTTTCCTGATATATATATACCTATATATATATATATATATATATATATATATATATATATAATATATATATATATATATATATATTATATATATATATATATATATATATATATATATATATATATATATATATATATATATATATATATCTATATATATATATATATAATATATATAGCTTAATAGTGTATGTTTTCACATTAAATGAATCAACTGTATGAACATTTTATAGCAGAATGAAACATTTTATTAACAGTTATTGGTTGCCATCATGAAAAATTATATCCATACAGGTTTTTGTCAATGGAAGAGCATTAGTATGAATAAGAATAAGCAAAATGGCATTACAGGGCACTGAGGTTGATTAATACAGTCCTTTCCTTCTCGGGAGGCGAACCTGCGCCTCCAACAATGAGAATTGGACATGGTTACATGGCAATAAGCTAACCAGCTTTAATCACCAAGCTAACTCACTTTCTTAACTGAGCATACACACGGCCTCGTTTTATTTTTCTAGACGGATAAAGCAAAACCTATTGAGCTTAAATGACAATTTTAGTGCTTCTATACACAAATGAAGTATTTTATAGATATTTACTAGAATATTTAAATATGAGCATTTTTTTCACTGACTCAAAGAAATAAAATAGTTTTCCTCCTGAGAGGGTAATATATGTAGAAGATAATTTATCAGATATGTATTCAATTTGATATTAAAGGTCCAAAGATTTATTAATGACTCTAATAGACAAAGAATAAATGCTGCTTTTCCTCAATTTTGTTCATAAAGAGGACATAAGAAAGAATATTATTTTTCAATTCATAATAAATTTTTGTTTCATAAAAGTTGTCTGGCAACTGCGCATAATAGAAAAATTAAAATATATTCTTCAATTTTTCAACATGTAAATACCGATTATAGGTATAAACATATAAGTATCCTTACTTTACATCGCCCATAGAAAGTCGAAATAATCTTATACATCTCTTTGATAGTTGTATTTTATGACACTGCATAAATAAGTTAAATCATATCATTTTATAAAATAATATTAACATTATCAAAGAAGACATCAAAAAGCGTTCAGTTTTGTACCAGCCTTTAGATTTATTTAAACAAATGAGTAGTTTTAAAATTGTGTTAATGTATATTTTTATAATAAGAAAGGACTCATATATTTAATCAATTATGGTGTTATAATCATAAAAAAGAGGTAAAAATAACACATTTTATTTATGCCGCGGATTCTCAAATATACACTTCATTGGTCAAAATTAGTTTCAGTAGGTGAGTGTAGGAGTGTTTTACCTCTGCAAGGATGTCCAACATTTTTGTGGCTGCGTATTGTGTCCGTACCAGGTCACGGATACTTAAGGGAGAGAGTACACGAATGTAGAGATCATGTAGCTTCTTAGCCTTCTTCTTTTGCTTGATGTTAGCCTGATCCACCTTCTTAAAGAAGTCCTCGTGGCGTCTATCAAAGTGGCGATAATTAGCGGGTAAGGAGATCCTGATGTTTCACCCAAAACATCTTGGCCGGAGAAGTGCTGTAGGCTCTTGATGTGTTTTTTTTATTGATGGACTCTCCACCATCAGTTGTTGCATCTTCGTCATTGCAGCCTTTGAGAGACCATTTGATGACGGATTATGGAAGGCGCTTATCGTAGGATTGGCTCCCTATTCCCTTAAGAATTATGGGAGCTCTTTGATGGCGAAAAGCGGACCACCATCTGTTCGTATTCTTGTCGGAACTCCGATCTCATGGCCTCAATGATCTGTTTAGTATTCGGACTGCTTTTAAACGCGTCAACACATACGTAATTCGAGAGTCGACGAATTTCTCTTTAATCAATTTATTGCTGCTCCATCCCATGGATTTGCGGGTAACCTCAACCTTCAACTCTCCACGAAGTGTAATGAACGTTAGGATGTGCTGTTAATTTTGATGAAGCCCTATTTGCCAGTACCCGTTCAGACAATAGAAAGTGCTGAAGTATTTCATTCCAGGGGGATCTCAGACACAACATCACACAATGATCTCAATAAATGCATTGGGCGACGAAGGTATTGGTTAGGCTTCATTACGTCTACGGTAATACGTACTCCCTTTTTTTTAAAGTACGATAGATTACTTAATACGACTACCTCAATGTTTTATGTCGCTTTAGAATTAAAGCAAGGATTGTATCTCAGAATCTTTTATTATAAAACATAAAAGATTGCTTTCAGACTATTCTTATCCGAATTCCCTTCAAAGGCCCCTAATAGCATATTTTTTTCTTTTTTTTATTATAAAGAGATTGAAATGATTTTGCAACAGCACATAAACCCTTTCTTCCCCATCAACATTAGGCAGTTTTTCAAAGTGAATAATCCCACTAATGTATGATAGATAAGCCCCTTAAATCCTTCTATTTACAGCATAAAAGCTGATGCAATCAGCCTAATCCCAGTAGCATTATAAAAAACTGACGGACATGAAACAAAACCAATTTTATTATTTCAATGTAAAATGCATTTCTCCAAGTAACAAATATTTCCTCCTTTCATTGGTATTTTATTAGGGATATGAAAAATGCATACAACATGAGGCAATTTAAGGTGTGGTGTGGGATAAATATTTAACCATTGAAATGTATCAAATATTAGGCTGACAATAATTTGTGCAATTTTGGAAAGAAACATTTTTCACAAACTAAAAATCTTTTTTTGAATGGTTCCATATAAATGCATAACGATGCAGGAGACTGTGACACAACGTTATTGCATTTACTTGACAATTTATGCTGTTTATAGAATCATTATTAAAATAATTTAAGTTTCTAAGTAATAAAGAGAGATTCAATTGGTTTTAGTAAGGTTTTACGGAATAGGAGGTATCCCATAAAACGTCATAGAAAACTAAAATTAAGCTATGACTCATAATAGCGCGCCTCCGATTTGATTTGCATCATGGCTTTGATGTAACTGTATCTAAATTTTTATAATTATTTCAAGTTTTTGTTTTTTAATTGCTCTCTTATATTCCTTAGATCCGTGATCGGCCTGCTAAGGCTATAATTTGGCGTCCCTTTAAAGATGAAGATATTTTTGATTATCTTCATTGAAGAGATCCGTCACTCGGAGAAGACCAAAGATAAGTAATTAAGGAGAAATTAGTTACAGCTCTATAAACTGATAATTTATTTTATATTGAATGTTTTTCCACCGAATAACGTAAGCATATTATTATTAATGTCAATGCATCAGTTATACTGGTTTGTGTCCATTTATGTTTTTCTATATATAAGCTGATAACAAATAAATAGTAAACACACATTGGCTTAGAGAGTAAATTGATTCAGGAGCGTCTTAACTCATTATGGAAGCGTGATCAAGTATGATTGTTGAGGGAGCAAGTTCAAATACACAGAGGGGAATTTATATTTTGGTCAGCCCCATTTAAAAAGGTCGATAGACTCATTTAAACGCTATAATGCTTATTCATAACCGACCGGTATTCAATCCATGGAATAAATAGGTAAAGAGGTACTCATTCATATACACAGGGATGTAATTCTTTAGGACCGCAGTAGCCCAAAACAAACATGGATTTGGGGTGCATTCTGAGGTGTTCTGAGGAAGAAAAATAGGATGAGAACCCCCCCTTTTTCTTCAGTAAAAGTTTGGAGTCTCTTTTTCTGTATCAAAAGTGCATTTATTTATTGCATTTATTTAGTGCATGTATGCATGTACTTGTTATCCATATATCATTTTATGGGAAAGACTACCATTTTCTTAACTACATTCTACATGCATTAACTGTCAACCAACTCTTCTCACCCAATAACCTAATGCAAGGAATTGCCTTTAATTTATTTATGAGTTTTATCGTGTGTAAATCAACAAGAGATAAAAGTAATTTCATTAAATCTTTATTTTTTGCCGGCGGCAATAATATGATACCATTTTCCTTGTGCTCCCTTTGGTAATAATAATAACATTTTGATTACTATTTTTCTGTACCATAAATTGAATTCCACAAAGTTATAAATATGGATTTAATCTTCTTATGTTAAGTCTTTCATCGCTTAATACATGATGAACGAGAAATTGCCTTATATAATATATATACTATATATATATATATATATATATATATATATATATATATATATATATAATATATATATATCTATATATATATATATTCAAGTATCTCAGGATTGTTATAGACTCCAAACTTAAGTGGAGCGAGCATTTGAAACACATAACTGCAAAACCAAAAAGAAGTCTCCTCTCATTAAAGTCGTTCATCGGTCAAGACTGGGGATTTAGTCCACTCAGGTCTAAGTGGATCTATGAGACCTATGTCAGATCGGTTGTGAGCTACGGAGCCATTGTTTTTTAACCAAGGTTACACTCGTGTGAATTTAGGCGAAACGAACTTCGAAAAGTGCATAGACTATGAGAGCCATGAAGTCAACCCCGACTGCTACGATGATGGGAGTTATGTGTGGGTTAATCCCGCTAAATCTATATTTAATTGAACGTGCCTGCATATCAAGAATACGTACAAAAATGGAAAACCCTCTAATGTGGCTCAGTCATACAAACAGTGGACACCTACATTTTCTGGATGGCTATATAGCCAAATAAAGTATCCCTACCCCTGGCCCTACACTGAGTTTGGTCCAACAGACGTGAATATAAAATAGTTATTCATTGGGATATAACTCACTATGATCTCGTTGGATATACAGATGGTTCTAAAATTAATGGACAGACAGGTGCAGGATAGACACCAACGGAGCGAGACATGGTGATAGAAGAACGGTCCCTAAAGCTTGATAAAACCAATACAGTATTCCAGGCGGAGGTTGAAGCTATCAGAAATCTTGCAACAAATATGCAAGCTTCTAAAACAAATGGCAGAAAATACTAATTCTTTCCGATAATCTCTCAGCTATTAATAGCTTAGATTTAAGACCAGGCTCAACAGTAAATAAAGACATCATCAACTGAGAAGTCGCTCTCGAAAAACCTCAGTGCAAAATCACATTGGGATGGATAAAGGGCCACAATGATAGTACGAGCAACGACTTCGCAGATTTTCTAGCGAAGGAAGGAGCTTTAAAAGGATTGCCTGTCACTGTCCCAATTTCTATATGTCAATGCAAGGGTGCCCTATGTGAGAGCAGCATGAATTTTTGGAAAAAGACTGGCGAAACCTAAAAACTTGCCGATATTCTAAGATGTTTATTGGAGAGCCGATTTTAAAGAATAAAATTTATAAATTCAAAAGACACCAAATTATGAATATTGTGGCCATTGTTAGCGGCCATATTGTCTTAACAGTCAACTATTCAAGATGGGGAAAAGCAGAAAGTTCAACTTGTCGTCTCTACAAGGAGGAGGAGGAAACGCCGATTCATCTCATTTTTGACTGTGCCTGCATCGTAAAGGAGATGTACCAGCTCGTCGGGGAGTCCAAAGCTAAGAAGACACCAATGGAAGCTCAATGCCTGGAAATATTTGATATTTTTTGTTAATTCAAATTATTCAATAACAAAGATCTTAGCTCTTAAGTAAACTTTCACCGGCTGATACCGGATTAAGTTCCGGTGGGGTGGAGTTTACCTAGGAGTTAAACAAACAAACAGGGTTGTTGATTTTTTTGATTTTTTTCATAAAAATCAAAAAAATCGGATTTTTTTGATTTAAATCATATTTTTTTGATTTAAATCAGATTTTTTTTATTTTAATTGTTAACCATATTTTATGAATAAAAAATATTTTTTTCAATGTGTAAATTTTGTCCATACTTTAAATTGTAACTTTTTAAAACATGCCCAATATACATATAGGCCTACCTATTACTCAGGGGACTTTAAATGCTGTCTTTGATTAATTATAGTTGCCTTACTTAATGATTTCATTTTAATCAAGAATGCAATGGAGTAAACAATAAAATTACAGAACTTCAAAGGCCTTGTAATGAGTCATACTCGCTAATCACGTGACAGTTCGAAATCCAAGCTAGGATCGAAGACTCATGACAATTTTCTACCTTAAAAATTACTGGGTGGAGCTGCCAACGGCTGATCAAAGATGACTACAAGATGGGTCACTCTCGATTTTAATCATTGATTATAAAATGTCTTCGAAAAAAAAACTTAATTTAGATCGCAATCCAAATTGCTTGATTTAAATCAAATAATCCTAACTCAAAGATTAAGATGATATATTATATGATATAGGCCTATAGTTTGAGGCTATAGATATAATGAAAAAGGCCACTGCTCTACTATTAAGAAGACAGACATGAAATGTTTTGTTTCTGTCATTGAGAATTAGAAGCATAAAATTAAATATCAATTTTATTTATTGAAAAAAACATGAATTGATTTAAATCAATGATTTTAATTGGAAATCCACTTGATTTAAATCGCGATTTAAATCAATGATTTAAATCAGCTTGATTTAAATCAAACAACCCTGCAAACAAACACAACATATGTATATGTATATATATAAATGTATGTATATATATTAATATACATATATACTTAATTAAAGACTGAAGAATAAATATTTTTTTACATATGGTATGATATATGATAAACGAGAAGTTGCCATTATATATGTATATATATATACAATATATATATATATATATATATATACTGAATTACAGACTAAAAAATATTTTTTTTATGAGTCCTTATATAAATATTTTATATATAATATGCTGAAATCCTATGGAAATGTCTTGGGATCATATTTTAATTGACGTTATTTGACTTCTCCTTTGACTGAGCATATTGTTTTCTATTGACTTGTGATCACTTTTACGTGCATGATGGAACAGCCTTATAAAGAATTGATTGGGCACCAAACACTCATAAAAAAGGAAATAAAAATATGTAAAAAGACCGGATGTTTCATTGATGAAACAACGAAGAAAAGGAAGGAATACTTTTTATTCCTCTAGCAGGAAAGTCAAATACCAATTTTCAAAATTGAAAATGGAAAACTAATTATTTCCCCAAGTAGGGCGCTATTCCAAGTTGATTTACGTCATTGCAATATTTTCAAGTCAAGCAATTTTATATTGTTTGTTCAGTAATTATATAGATCGGTGGATTGATATTAATCAAACTTATTTTTATTTTTATTCTATATTGTTCATTCATATCTAGAAAGATAAGACTTAAAAGAAACGAAGGACACTAAAAGTTTTAATCGGATAAAAGTTTTTATAAAATCTGTACAAACTTTTAAAAAACATAGGACCACAAAAAATATAAACAATTACAATACAAAGTAAACTGAAACATTCTCCAAAACAGTTTTCAATTATTCATATATATATATATCGTTTTTCACTGTTTGTATTTCAAAGTTGCTTTTTATTTAATGTGTATATCACACTTTTTTCTATATGAAAAGTGAACAGGGTAGAAAATTAGTATAGAATGCAATTTGAATGCCCGAATTGGGTATACACATAGTGAGTAAAAATCCTATACTTTATTTTTATAGCTTTAGGCCTATTTTAGTTTTGAAAGAATTTTATCATTAATTGTTTATTTATATATGTTACGTTGTCTTTTGTTCCTTTACTTTGTCTCATTGTTTTGGATGTGTTTTCTTTGTTGACGATTAATGTGTGATGACTTTGTTTGTGTAATAGTTGTAAACTAAAATGTTTATTTATATATATATATTATATTTAATTACACGATATATCAATAAAGTCGATAAAAAATAAATAAATAAATATGGTAAAAATAAGTTTACCGTTTAATTAGTATATCTAACCACTGTTTTCTGGAAATGAAACGCTCAAGGATTGTTTTCTGTTGCTGTATACATCTCTACCACAGTCAAAGAGGCTCCCTAACATCTCACTTTCAGTTGAGATTCAGGAGTCATGCGTGGACTAAGGAGCGGGAAGTATTTGTCTCACATACAGCTACCCAAACTCACCATCTACTGTCATAAGATAATTAGGGATTCTTGATGGATCAAAAATGACTTTTGTATCCATTAGTCATGCCATTTGGATTAAATTCGTAGAGGGACTTCAAAATTATGTTGATGGTAGTATATTAACAGACAAAAAATCATGAAAGTTGCCATATTAGAATATAGCAGTGAACAAGCCAAAGTCTTTGACGTCATCAAACGTTATTTAGTCGTTTGAATTATTTGGTAACATTATATATTAGTCTTGCCATTTTCAAGTTAAACTATATTAATGAGTAATTAATAACAATTCAGGATGCACTCATGCTTCATAAAAATGATGTTTTCGCAATTCACAATTATACATTTTTTTTTCATATGATAACACTGTTTTCTTAATTTTTATACGTCCATTTATCCCTAGATATGAATAAACACATTTAACATTTATTTTTTCTCTGAATAGGATCAGTGGCTTAATTTACTCATAGTAATATGTGATACTGGAGGAGGAGCCCATTCAAGTGATTTGATTCAAATGACATGGACCCATGTGAAGAGTCAATTTGTATTTTCAAGGATGATATTCTTGTATCTGTATCGATGTTAACTCCTCAACAACAACGATTTAAGCAATGCGTAATAGCATAAGGCCAACTGCCTTTTTTTATTATTTTGCCCCGTTTTTTCAACTAATAAAACATTTTTTTATTGTTTTTACAACATAAAGCAAAAATATCATATAAAAGCCATTGTGTGCTATATTTCAGGGGACATAGGAGGTAAGTCAAAGAAGGAGAATATATAAATATATAATTTTTGGAGGAGATCTCACTGAGTGATTATTTATGTTTTATTAAAAAAGGCCTTTCTTAACAACAACAACAACAGAAAATATGTCTGCATCATCGATAAATCATTTATATTACATCATCATCAACTTTCCTCTCTGCCTTTTATTAAGGCACCATCTTTTCAATCATTCCAAGCACTATAATCTAATTCTTATTGTTTTCATTTTTCTGCCTCTCTTCATTATAACCACTAATAGTTTTTGTTTTCTTAGAAGATTAATAAAGATAAAGGTCCTTATGAAAAATACCAACTGCTCCAAGGAGTCTTTCGTGAGGAAAATATATTAATATTATTATTAATATGTTTGTCATCTTTATTAATACAATTATCATTATAATAGCTCAGTTTTGAGTAGTTTTGGAGCTGTATTAAAATATATCAAGCACGTAAGTACAGGCAAAAGTTGCGTCTTGAGAAACGAAATGATCGTAAATAAATGAAGCTTTGCAGCAAAAAAAATTGTTTAAAAACTCTTGGAGAAAGATAATATTTTCTTCCATCAACAAGATTAAGGACGAGAAAAAAATCACACCTCAACTCAAGATTTCTGCGAGATGCTTGTTTTAACACATCTTGTAAAGACTTTGGACAACTGTTTAATTCAGTTGTTCATGTTTTTGCCAATTGTCCCTTACTCCAAATCGTAAGGGAGTTTGTACGAATAAACGTGAAAGGAGTTAACGCCAAATAATCACGGATATACTTTTGTTCGGACTGTCCATGAATCCAAAAAGGACAACAGCAGAAACTCGAGCTGTGGACAAAACTTTGTCCAGCATTCGTAGTTATCTGGCAAAAAGGATGACAGATAATAAAATAAATATGAAAGAAAATATCAAAGCAACTATTATATCTACGACAGCACGATACTATGCCTTCTCAATTAGGATTCCTGGTATCGACAACATTCCTGGGATGTATGTGGGAGATTTGGTTCCAATGGGCATCGACAAATTCTTAAGCGATTTTAACACATTTATAATATATACTATTAAGTCAACAATGTGACTTCTTTTTCTATAAAAAATTGTCATCATGTATTGTTATTTGAATTTAAAAAAATAGTATAAATTACTATATATAGTATAAATTTTACCTAAATTTGTGGAAAGGAATGTGCTTTATTGTTGTTTAGTTATAAATGGTAAATGTATGTGTGACTTTATATTAGGGATTAATTTAAAACTATGATATTATTATATATATAATTCAATAAAGTTCTTTAGAGCAATGTTTTGAAGCAATATTTTTTATATGTAGGAAACAATTTCAGAATTTTGATTATCTAAAATCAACACTTTTTGTTACAAAATTATCGTTTAATCATATTACTACGGACATTCTCCCTTAAAAACAGTTCTTTATGATTTATTATAATTTTTTTTAATATTGCGAATGTATGAAATTATAAAAACAAGCATTGTTACCTAAAATTTATCATCAAAGAAGAGTTGTAGCGGGAAATAATGTAAAGAGTTTGCTACAGAGTGAAGACATTAAAAAATGAGTCATTTAAAAAAAATAACTTTTTGGGCATATAAACTATATAATGCTCTTATATTATGGGTCATGAGGGAAATAACTCCATTTCTTTGCGGACAGAGTCCATGTTTCGCCATGTAGTTTTAGATTTTTCAGATCCAACGAAGTATATTTGTACCAACACCCTCAGTTCTGCCGGTAGTTTTGGAGTAAACAAGACCAGTCTTTCCTCTATTAATGCTTTAAAGTTGATACGGATATTATTTATTTTAATGGAAAATATTCATTTTCTGCAAAGCCAATGAGGATGCTAAATTTTGTGTATTTGGAAATCGGAGGATCCCTCAAGCTTTTTAAGCTGAACATAATCCCTTCTGCGGGAATCTCCATAAACGCAAGAATCATGAGTTGCATTGTTTTTATTACAATATCTCAGTTGTTCATGAAAGCAACAAAAACTTCAGCCAAGTTCCTATTAGTTCAGCCATCTAGATATTGCGCACAAGATAGCCTGAAGATCCTTAAGGCATTGTATAAATATGTAAAGAATGCACATTTTATCCTTAAGGGGTGTGATTAAAATTATTGCGACATAATTCAAACCCAACTTAAAAATGCCATCCGGAAAAGCCATAATGAAAAAAATATATTTAAAAAAATGATGTACATGCGTACGGTGTACCTACATTTATGAACTTGCTTGGTAATGTCCATAACAACGCAAGGGCTTGGTGTGAAAATATCATGTGATATTGTACATTTAAGCTGTTAACAATTGCACATATCAGTCGTATAGATTTTATGCCAAACCTCCGGCTAAACCTTCAAAAATCTTTGGCATAAGTATAAGCCGAAAAATATGGTAATTTATATATAAAAAATATTAATTTTTCGATACGGTGACTGAAAAATGCCGATCAACTTTGTCTCAAACTGCAAGCTTTACCTTACTGTTCGAGACATTTAATACTCTTCGTGCTAGCATAGAATGCAACCCTAATAATTTGTTTGTAAATGCAAAAAAATGTTTGAAAGTAGGAACGTAATCAAACTTTTACTCTAATACATGTTAAAGTTAATGAGCACGACATTTTAATTTATGTTTATGCATTTTAGAGCAAAGTTGATTAAAGTTCTTTGACAACTGTAGGTATATAACATTATAAAATGCACGGAGTTACCAATAAATAAACTCTAATGCAGTTTTGATTGTCTATATAATTCATTTTTTCTCTCTTAATGCAATTGTTGATTAGATGCGTTGATCTTAATAAATATTTCTGTGTCACTCAGCTCATTGCTTTCTTAATCAGTTTGTAAACATATTAGGTATAAAGAACAGTTGTAAAATGATTAACAACCAATTGTCATATTACAGAAGATTATTGCCATATATCACTTGTAAGAAAATATCTAAGATACAAATATAGAGCGTCAATTCAGTCATATTTGATTCAATGATAGTAATGAAACTATGTAAAATGGGTGTTCAATTTCAAATCTACTATGTTTGAGTATTGCTGAAGAGGCAATGCTTTAGAGTTGAGAAGTTCACTATTTAAAGCCTCGTTTGCGATCATGCACCAGACCTGGGGACATTATCAATCTTGCCCGTTTAAAATCCAAGGAATATTTCACATCAAAACAAAATATCTTACTTAAATATGTTAAGCATAAAAATATAAGACTTTTTTCGATATACATATGTAATAATAACAATAATATAGTTTTACTTATTTAAATATTTTATTTTTATTCATCAAGGGATCAAGTGATTCAACCAAGAAAGATTATCCGAAATAATGAATGTCATATTAATTCAGAGATAGCCCTGAAGCAGTTTTGTTTTCGGTGAGTTTAATAATTAAAATATATAAGTTAATCATTTCATTGAACTCCAACATTTAACATAACTTTATCTACACCTTTCATTCACTAGCCTTCACATTTGCAGGCCTCTTTGTAAAGTTGTCTTTCTAAGGACCTTGTTGTAAGTTATTTTTTTTTCATCAGCAAGGTCTCCACTCCATTTAAAATATGTATAATACATAATTACACATAAATAAAACATATTAAAAAGGAAAATTGTGTTTTATAAAAACATAAATAAACATTCTAGTTTAAAATTATTTTCCTTTTAACGACCACAAATTCTTATAACAAGTAAATAGACATACATATTAAAATATCAATGATTAAAATAAAATTACATAAAGTATTAATGATAAAACCCTAAAAACATAATCAACAATCATTCATGTCATTTTGAACTTTTTATACTGTTTAATTATTATTTTGAGCGATTTCGCATACTGTGGTGACAAGGATGGGAAATACTTCACGACTTCGGCTGCGTGGTTCCAGAGCACACTTTGCAGTTTTGGGATTCTCAGAGAAAAAGCAGCGTATCGAGCGGCGGCGGATATTATTATTCCTCTTAGTTCATTTTCCTCGATCAGTTTTCCTTCTGTAAGCTGCTTAGCTATGTACACCTTGCAATTGCTCAAAGATGAACTAATAGCTTTTTCCTCTTCTTTATAGCCTTGTCCTTTGATCGGGAAGCCAAAAAGAATAGTCGCTTCCACATATCCATCTTCATAATCGGAAATAAAGCCAGAATTCAAATGAATGAACCTTTTGATAATTGCCAATGATGGGTAATCACAGAAAGCGTGTCTGATGTTCACATACATTCTTCCACAGTCCTTACAATGTTGTGAGAAACTAATTAAGTTGAAGGAGATTTGTAGCTGTGCAGTGAATTTTTCCCCATAATTTATGCCCATCAATGACCGCATTACTCTTTTCGCCCATTCCTTAGGTAATTTAAAATTGTCTAAATGCTTTTTGACAGTCTCCATCGCGTCTCCCGATTTAGGTTCATTCGTGGCAAATTTCAAATGCCATCGAGTCAAAGGAATATGTTTTTTGGCTCCCCTCATAAGGGGATAATAAAACCTTCCTGTTTGAAAAATAGATGTTTGGTCCAGGTCTCTGTATGTTAAGATGTGTTTATCCAGGGCAATCTTTTCCAATTCTTCTGGTTGATATTGTAACGATTTAAAGAAAGGTTTTCTTTTTACATTTTGCCGAACAATGTCCGTGGTGCTATTAGAGTCAAAAAGAGGCTGCATGCTCCATATTATTCTCTGAATAGCTCCCCATTCCTCCGAATGTTTAGATATTTCATTATTAGACAAATCTGTGCCAAACAGTTATTAATGGTTTATTTAGCAAATCTATGTAGTTATAAAAGAGAAAATACTAATGTAAAGTAGAATGGGAGTAAATAGTTATTCTACCATTTCTATGTTCACTCAATTGCAATTATTCATGAGTTAGTTCGTTAAAAAATCAACTTCATTGCAAGTATTTGATAAAATAACTTGAGTCAACAAATCACTTTTTCTTCCCTTCTACATTTTCTTCACTTATATCTTTGTATATTTTTTCAACGATAAAGTTTTTTCTTTGTAGCAGTACATATATTCACAGCACTTATAAACACACCCCTTACTTTTTATTCAATGTTATCATTAGTCAAATGCAAGGCAAAGTTAATAGTAAGAGAGTTTATAAGATATAGGAAAGGGAGCCCGGGTATCCCTGATATTTTTTCATATTATATCAACATAGCCTTAAGAAGAAGAAAAACTCCCGGTAATATCATGTTGAAAGAGATTCTATCTGATAGGTTTGTCTTATCTTTCTTTCTAATATTTCATCCTACTGAAGCAAATGCCTTGAGCTAAAGTACATTCTCTTTTCTCTCTCTGTCTCTTAATTTTTCTTCATCATACTTTGTGACAGGATAACGAAATTATATATATATATATATATATTGCATTTTTCATAGTCCCCAGAAAAACATAATGCTCTTTGATAAATCTTTCTTGGGTTCCAATGCGTATAAATATATGTCCTTTGTCAAATAAATATTTAGATTAATAAAGAACAATAATATATATATACATATATATGATCACATATAGGTATATATATATAAGCATATATATATTATATTTATTTAAACATATATATATATATTATATATATACATACATATGATTGTATATATATATAATATTTTTTGAAACATATATATGTATATATATATAAGGATTGGTCTTGTTTATTAATAAATTATAAATATTTTATAGAATAAAGTGATGCAAGCCCCAAAAGTCAGTGAACAAAATTATTCGCTCCCTTATTCATTGGTTTTTTAATATATGGTCTGTAATTATTCCTAAACTTTCATATGTTTAACAGCCTTTAAGCATTTGTGATTATAACTGAGCTAAAATATTTGACTTGGAGCATTTTCTAACAAAATATATGCAATTTTTCTACGTTACGACTCAATGGGTAAGCATTTCAATATACCTCAATCGAGCTAAGTCTCAAATTGAGAACATAATGGATGGAAGCCCATAAGTCTGAGGAAGGCCACATCACCATTTCTAACGTTTCAATGTACACAGAAGCACGGTTCCGTTAATCCTTTTGACGGAGAGTGTCAACAACTATGTCATCAACCAAAAGAGGAGAGGTCGCAGTACCAAGATTTTAAACTAAAATTGGAGTGCGAAGCGGTCAGAACTATAAAAACAACGTTTTACAACGTTTATAAATAATTTATATAAACCTTTGTATATAATTTATGAAATAAATAAAGACCTTGCTTTTGAGGTAAAACCCCAACCTAATAAAGACATCAAAGGCCGATCTGAAGAACCTTTTTGACAATGGTGTGAAAGAAAGTCATACGAATGGATTCCAGCAATACTGATCAAGACGGACTCCATTGTTGAGATCCAGGCATTTCAAAACAATTTAAAGTACACCAGGAATCAAATGATATTCTTTGATTAGATGAAACTAAACTGGATTTGTTTGGGCATCAAGACAGGTTGTTCGTTTTGTGCAAAAATAATGAAGCTTTCAAGCCCAAGAACACAGACCTTACAGCCATAGATGCCCTTGAAGTTTGAGCCGTTGCTCCATCCTGCTGAAACCAAATATCCCCTTGGTCCAATTCGTTAATTCGTGGAAGGAAAAACTCCTCCAACATATTTACATACCTCTCTGAATTCACTATCACTGTTACCCTTCAAAAAACCAAGGACCAACAATTACAATGGAGGAAATTGCACACCACACTGTGAGTTTAGGTGAATGCAAAGGTCTTTATGCAATTCCCGGGGATTGGTGTCAGCCCAGTAGTGCATGTTTTGTTTGTTGACGCATCCAGTCAAATGAAAATGTGCTTCATCACTAAAATAACAATAGCGTCTTTAGGAACGTTTTCGAAAAGTGCCTCACATGCATTCCTTCGTGAAGTGAAATCACGTACTGAGAGTTCCTGCAGAATCGCAATCTTGTAAGGATGGTAATGAAGGTCATCGTGAAGTATTCGCCTCACTGAACGATCAGAAAGTCCAAGGGCAGAGGCATGTTTGCGTGCAGGACGCCGTGGATATTGCAAGACTGAAGCTCTTACTGCCTCAATGTTAACAGGGGATCTGATGGGCCGAGGTACTCCAGTTCTTCGTCGTGTTGTACTCCCAGTTTGTCTGAACGTAGTGACCCACGTAACAATTGATTTCTGGTCCGGAACAGGGCCTCTCGGAGCTAAATTGAAACGATTTCGAAAGGCGCGCTTGGTTGCAACAACAGACTGACGATTCGAAAAGTAAGCTTCGACGGCAAACGGGCGCTCCTCACTACTCCAACGCATGATGGTGACTGACTGTATTTCCAAGAAAACTTTCTGATCGGCCCTATCAAATAAAACACGCCCACCCCGCTATTATTTCTACAGACTGATTGCAACCTATTTAAAAAAGGAAGTTATGCTGCCGCACCCTGTATATATATATATATATATATATATATATATATATTATATATATAATATATATATATATATATTATATATATATATATATATATAAAATTCAAATTGACTATCCAGGAGCCAAAATTCAAAGCCAAAATTTTGCGACTTAATGGTTAGTTGATGATTGGGGTTGGATCCTGGATTGTCCATAACAAAAATTCCTACTTTATTATTTATATATATATAAACTTTATATTTTATATATATATATATATATATAAATCCACTGGACTGCGCTGTGTGGGGCACTTTAGAGAAGGAGACAAACAAAACCTCTCCCCAAAATGTGGACTATCTGGAGGCTGCCATCGTGGCTGAATGGGACAAACTGTCAGAGGAGTTCATCATCAACCCTGCAAGGCCTTCTGACGTCGTGAGCAGGCTGTAAATGAAACTACTTATGACATATTGATTGAAAAAGTTGGCAGAGGCAATGTTTATAAAATTCTAGTTAAGGTTTTCTCATTATAATTAAAGTTAGAGTATAATTTGTACCTTTCTAAAGCTGCCGTTTCAGTCCACGTTTTGCTTATGAGCCCTATATATATACTTAACATAAAGTACATATGACCATATGGCCTTATTTAACATCCCTCCTTCTTCAAAGAATCATGAGGGTTAAAAAATACCAATATTGATATTTTTTCCCTCTCCCTTTCTTGATCTCTTTCTCTCTCTCTCTGTATCTTTCTCAAGAGACAAAATGGGAATAAGAATGAAGCAAATTTATACTAATGCAAGGATTAATTTTAATCTTTTTTATTGTTAGTTGTATGTATTTTTATTATTATTCGTAGAAAGAAGGCTTTCTTGTGTGTGTGGTAAAAGCAGGGAGGAGAAGGAAAGGGATTTGAGTGTCTTTGTCTTCTTCTTATGCTGCTGCTTCAAGATCCCTACAGGCCTTCTTTTCCTTAACCAATTCGTTGGATGAGAGGAGGGGGGGGGGGGGGGTACTCCTTTGCAACCCTACGTACATTCAAAGCCTATTCACTCTTTATGTCATATTTACTTCCATGAATTAGAGCTCTTTCTAAAGAACATCAGGGATATAAAGTAGTATTTTTTGTTAAATATATAAATTAATAAATATTTTGTGTCATAATTTTTACTCCAAGCAATAGTTATTACTAAGGTATATTAAAAACAAGGACCCTCCATATTGCCAAGAGATCTGACTACTTGCTTATCAATGATTTTTAATGACATCCCACCTGCAATCAGGAAAAATAACATATGTAATGTTATTTTTACCGTTCACGCCATCCAAAATCTGGTGATAGAATATTTTTGTTGACAAAGAAAATAATACAAAAGATAAGTGAAGAGAATAAATACTTCTGGGAGGCATTACAATGACCTACAATAAGGAGTGAAAGTAAGCTGGAACAAACCGGAATATCGTACCAACAAAAGATTCAAGGCCAGGTCGGCGTTCTATTAAAAGAGGAGCACATAAGTCAAAAGTTACTTAAACATTTCTGATCACGACAATGAATTACATTTCAAACATCTTGTTATAAGTAAGGATCGAATTTATCTTTTTTTATAAAACAAAATATTTTTCTTTTTAGTAATTGTAAATATTTTCCTGTTTTTTATTCTGTTTCAAACTTTAACAATTTTGTAAAAATATATTTAAAATGTGCCTGAAAGTTATTTCTACATCTTTTATGTTCATTGTGTGCGTATTTGTATTGAGCACGAATTTTACACGGGTATAAGACTATTTTATCAACGCTTGTCTCCTTTTTCACATTAGAGGAAAACAAGACAATACACAGTATCTATCAATTTTTGTGGATACTGCACCCTCTCACGTTAGCTCTGTGAGTAAAAGTCAGACACTTGTTACCCAAATATATTATAATGTTGCCAGGAGTTTTATTTTTTGTTGTATTTCTTAATGCATTTGTTACCTTTACAAAGATTTGACTTTTGAGGCACGAAAACATAATTCCAACAGAGATGTCAGGAAGCAGTTTACAACACAAGTGGCTTCAACAGCTTAGCCTAAGCAAGGAGGACATAAAGTTTGTCGACATGAAGACGGCCTTTTGCTGGCATTATGAATACAGTCTCAAGTATCGGCAAAAATATCAAGTGAAACATCATATCGACTCCACGAAACATAAGAATAATATAAAACTCAAAACGAAAAGCCGAATCGAAAAATATTGCAAAAAATTGTTGAGCCACTGCTTTTAATGGGGGATATTTTCGTGATGTATAACTGGATTTGGTTATCGTCTGATAATACCTGTTTATAGTTAAAATATCAGCAAACTGTCTAGTATGTTCCGGTAAAACACAATAAATATTTTGTCGTTGTCAGTAAACATTTTTTCATTTTAGTAATATTTTATAGATATACCAGTGTTTTCTTATAAATATTTTCTCAATCCCTTGTATTAACCTATTATGGCTACATTTTATCTGCAATTATGTTAATTCAAAACTGAAGATTATCGGCCAGAACTGCGAATCACTTTCATCCCTTTTTACAGTAAAATTAGTTATACTTCAAATTGATATCAAAATAGCACTCCTAAATCTCATAATTTTCTTTCTTATCCAAGGCCTAACCATTAGAGTGAATATCCATTCATTGGCAAGAATAATTAAACAAAAACAAACTTTCATTATTTTTCGGAGCTTTATTTAATGAATATACAATATTGTATAAATCTATTCAAATAAGTATATAAAATGCATGGATGGAGCTCAATGAGAGTTGCGAGGGCTGTGTGTTTTATAAAGAATTATATTTTTATCCCTGAGTGGATTTTTACATAACTCTAACCCCACGAGTAAAGGGATGCCTTACTTTAAAATCCCAATTGTTTTATATATTTCACAAACTCCTTTTCTTTTGACCAACATGTTTATAGGGGGAATACCCAGTTTGGATTTCTTATACATAAGCACAATGTATCAGTATAAAGAGTCACACACACTTTGAACTAAGTACTATCCGATGTATAATATTGTGTACATGCATATATTATGAATACAGATACAAAATATAAACTAATTGTGTCCTTCTGGCATAAGGACCTTTAAAAGTCCTTAGATGTATGATGATCATATCTTCATATAATTCTTTTTTTTTTACTCATATTTTAAAAAATATTTATTTCATCAATAAAATTAATCTCCTCATTGATCCAAGGTACTCACACTTTCAACCAATCACGTTATCGGGAAAAGACTCAGTTTGGATTACTTATGTGATTACAAATTTGATGTTTCATGTTTTCATGAATAGTGAAACGTCATGAATTATACTTTTTGAAGCATTTCTGATGACGTGATCGAGCAAAATAACATAACTAATGCCATTCTTCTTGCCTGCCGATGTGACGTCATTAAAACCCACCGGTAAGCGAAAAATGAGCTCTACGGCCAATATGGACATAACTTGTATTTCAATATACCTTGGGTTAAATGAACTAAATAAGATAATGCCATACTTACGTGTGCTGTTCCTACAAAGCAAATAGGCAAAAAATCAAATTAATTGTATTTTAGTTTTGGTTTATATTGATGTTAAAACTTTAAACTATATTGTTTAATTATGTTTTCATTATATTTACATTCTCTTTTTTATAGACTTTGGCAATTCTTTTTGCATCATTTATTTGCCATAAAATCCCTTAAAAATAAAATTCTTTTACAATCACCTACAATGTGGAAACACTTCCAATAACTAATCAAGTACTTATCATGAAAATGCTCCTTTCCTTTTTATGACGTAGACAATGTGTGTGGGAAAAGAACATATCAATCTTCATAATGCCTCCATAAAGGAGATAAAGAAAATATATCCATTATCTCTTCTTCCTACTCCTCTTCTCCTATCTGACCAATCCTTAGCAAAGTAACTCCTTTAATATAAAAAAGGACAGCCTTTTTCTTTTTCATCGCCCTTTTATGTATCTGAATTAAGAAGGGAGTAATTTAATAATAAAAAACATGGACTTTAAAGCAGAAAATCTCTCTCTCTCTCTCATTTCTAAAGCAACTGAAAATGTGTGTATCAATAAAATAAATGACGGTTGTACGGTGTGGTAAGGACTACTATGTACACTTCTCTAAAAAAAAAGCTATCATTATGATGCTGAAGAGTAAGGGAAAACTTGTATGATGCATCTCTTTTATAGAAATAATGGAATCCCTGATTGGAGCGAGGGAAAAAGAAGGAAGAATGATAGGAGATTCATTTATTTTGTTGGGTATCAGGGATAATGAAGTGACTTTCCAACAAAAGTTGGCTTATGATTTATATTTGTAATGATGCATTTAACGTCTGTACTTAAATTGTAAGCATTTATTTTAATCTTTCTTGAAAAGTCTTATAAATTAAATGAATAAAAAAATATTTATTACTGCAAAAGAACATGAATCTGTATGCTTGCTCAAGTTTAACACTTTTCTTTTAAAAAAAAGTTCAAATAAATTATTTTCTGGTTCTCCAAAGTTAAAATAACCGAAAGGAAAAATATTTTAAATTTGGGCCCCTCGAATGCCTGACACATGGGCCACTTAGGGCGGTGCCAATGAAAATTGAGTTTTTATGACGATTTATTAGTCGAAATGAGATTTCTAAAAAAAAATATTATACCAAATGGGTATAACGAATTAAACATATCTATTAAAAATCAACTTGTTTTTTTAAATTTGATGTATATTTGTAACGACTACATTTGTAGATGCGTATGATGTAAGTGAGCTATGCATGTACGTCGTATTACATATATTTCAACATTGCAAAGGAAAAACAATATTTAAAAATCAAAATTTAACCTATTTTCTATATATAATTATGTATAATATAAAAATATACTACATTGCTATAATTTATATGATGACATTTTTGGGTAATTGGAATACATTGGATGGAAGCAAAAAAAGGGTTATCCTTGATCTGGGCTGTAAATTAACTCCCTAATTATAAAATTGTCATGGCTTTTATTTTTTCATGTTTTATTATCGATTATAGTACGAGTATTATGATTAATTGTTGATAATGTATATTACATGATAATATTCGTTTTGTTTTAATTTATCATTTATATTATTCAGCAGGGTTTTGCCTTTTGACTTGAGCTTAAAAGATCGATATTCAAATATATATATATATATATATGTATATATATATAAAAATATATATATTAAAATTCTTGATGGCTACTTGGCAGGTCGTTGAGTCCTCAACTCTTGTAGACTTCTGTCTAGGTACATGAAGGGTGCTTTTAATTTGAACCCCCCTCTTCCTAAGTATCATGATACATGGGACGTTAAAGTACTCTTAGATAAGCTTCGAGAACTAGGCCTGGCTTCGGAGCTTAATTATGATGTGTTGGCTAAAAAGACTTTGGATTTAGTTGCCTTAGCTTGTATCGCCAGAGCTAGCACATTAGCCCTACTTGGAAACAAATAAAAATTAATTGGGATGGATCTTATTTATTCTACTTCTAGGACTTGAAAAGAATTCAAGTCGCTCTCACTTGAGAAGTGGCGTCAATTTAGCAAAATTTTACGATCCGTATCTAGATCCAGTGGATCATGTAATCACATATATTAGTAGGACTAAATATATGGGTGGTTCTGTCAGCAATTTGTTTGTTACAATTAAAGGGATTTGTAAGCCTATTTCTACGCAGACGGCGAGTAGATGGCTTAAGGATATGATGGTCCTTGCGGGTCTAGATATTGACGCTTTTAAGCCATATAGCTTAAGATCTGCATCAGTTGCACTCAGAAGAGCTATGGGGAGTTCTATTCAAGAAATTATACAACAGGGTTTTTGGAGTGAGGAGTCAAGTGCTTTTCACCGATTCTATAATGTACCTCTTCGTTAATCATATTTACTTTTGTCATTACAGGTCGCTATTAGGACCTGTATACTTATCCTCACGATAATATATTCAAATAGTATATTTATTTGTTACTTATATATATATTAATATAGATATATATATATTTTTAGAAATATAGTTTTTAATATTTAGTATAAGAAATAATGTTATTTATAGCTTATTGGGTAATTCCAATTTTAAGTAAAACAACTTTGTACAATTACAAATGGATAGCTACGCTATGCAGTAAAATAGAAGACATTAACTAAGTTTTACTGTATTAATGTCCTATTTATTAGTAGCGTAGCTATACATTTGTGTTTATAGGGTATCTTAATTTAAGAAGCTTGACTCTTATCGCAATTTTATTATAATGCCTGGAATATCACTGGATTTTATTAACTGTGTAAGTGACTTGGTTTGCTTTGTGTACGATTAGTTTGTAATTTCGTGAGTTTTAAATAAATAATAATAATGTAATTTTGGTCTTGTCGTATATTTATATATAAATGATGTATTTTCTTAAAATGACGCTTGAGAAAAAAAGGAGAAGAAGAGAAAAGTGCCTTTTTCTATTTCTAGCTATTTTTACTTCATAAGAAATGACCATAAAGATATTATTCCTCAAAATTTGACCTCTTATCAACAACTGACAAAATGAATCACAACACCGATCTATAAAAAAATGCTTATATTTTCATATTAACCCTTTGAATAATGACAGAAAGCTTCAGAAAATGCGCAATAAGCCCCTAGAGTTTTGAAATATTGTATTTAGCCGTATATGATGAGCAATTACTGCTGTTGGTCACTGTGCATATCAACCGGTTCTTATCGAACATCTTCTTACTGTTATCAAAGAAAACAATATCTTCTTTGCTCCTCCTTTTATTCTTCATATTTTTTGTGTATGAAATGCTTAAGTTAAGGATACCAACTATTGTAGCTAGATATATTTTTAACGGATTTTAAGGATGATTAAATGTCCAAAAGCGCATTTTCCAGAGAATTAATCGAAAAGTTGAAATGATAAAAATGTAGAGCATCTCTCATAGAATAACAAACACTTATTTTTCGTATTTTGTAAAAATTTGCCCATGCTTCATTTTAAGAAAATACATCACATATATATAACGAATGTATATTTTTTGCCCTGTTAAATCATTTATATATGTCTAAACGATTTTTTTCTGTCATAGTTTACAATTTTGATAGAGTGTCATATAAAAATTAGTGGCGAAGTGGCTTAGTTTTGTTGTTAAAAGTATATAATGAGGTATGCACGACTAAAAAAAAAACAATGTATATTTCAGAAAATAACATGAACGTCTATAATAATACATTTGGGTAAATCCTTTTTCTTGCAACATGCAACCTTTACAACCAGTGGGTAGAGTTTAACAATTGCTTAAGTGTTCGAAAGTTTCGCTGCATGACGACCAAATTTAATTTTTATTTATTAGTTTATTAATATATCGACAATAATAATACTGAAAGGATAACACAAGTTAAAATGTGTGGTTTTTTCGATTGCAGTGTAACTTTTGAAATAATCCCTTTTACATGGGAGTTTTTGGTATGTAATTATGAAGTAAATGACGCTGAAGAAATTACTCCCTGCTATATTTATTTGGCCATGAGAGTGCACCTCTCATGAAATATTCACATTTACAGGAATGCAGAGCATGCAAAAAGAAACTTAAAATGGTGTACTTATAGGTATATAATTTCCGACTGCGTAAACGTGTACACATTACAAGGTAAAGGAAATTGTAGTAGCCTCCTTAACCAAATAATAAGCACTTACATTTGATTGATGATGAAATGTCTATATATAAATATAACTGGAATGAACTTACAACATGGTTTGGAAATGTATGCATTAATTAAATTTGTAATATGTTTCTTCCTTGTATAAAATGGCGAAACTCTATTGCAAGTGTGTGTGGTTTATTTATCCGTCCTAACAACTAGTCTTTTCTCTAGTTATTATGTTAAGAATCATGCTTATTATTTAAATAAATATATGTACAAATATATGTATATATATATAATTTTGCATTTTAATCTTAATTCTATTACAACTTTGAACATATATAACAAATTCATAAAAGGTGTCAGACCATCCAAAAAGTATACAGGGACAACCACGGGGCAAGTTTGGACATGATCTAGATCAATCCAATGGTTGGTTATGCTATTAGCTTATCACTTCGTTTCACGACCCCATACAGGTATACATATATGTGTAGTCATCCGATTTAAGCTCATTTTCATTAAAAATGTAGTAGTATGAAAATATCACTAGCTCAGAATCCAGACTAGGATAAAAAATAAAGTAGTATGAATAGAAAATATTGCAAACCCAGACTTCAGACTGGATGTTTGATGATATCATTGTATTAAAGGACTATTGAAAGTTAATGTATACCCATATTGTCAAGAGAGCTGACCTCCTCTGATGCTTCTATATCCATAAATTGCATCAAATAAACATACATTGTATTTTATATTTGAAAACAAACCTCCTGGGACATTCCTTTCTAGCTGCCCACAAATATTTGTAATACGTCTTCATTGAACCGTACAATTAGATTTTTGCTCCGCTCTCTTCAATTTTAAATAATTATTTTTACCCCGCTAAACTACACAAAATGCTGCTAATTAGGAATAGAAAAAAACAAATCTCATACCAATGAGATTCTAACTTGATCTTTTGAGACAATTAGATGATATACATCGCCTTCCAAACGGATAACTGCCATCAAAAAGGATTTTTAAATATAGAAGTACCATTATTGCATTTTGCTAGAATGCTGACGTATCATTTGAGGAAGTCTGCAATAAATGATATAGATCTTAGTTTTTATCTATGTTGCTTAAAAATGAGCTGAAACAACGGGAATTGTTGTCAAACCATGCGTGTTTAAACTTGCTAATATTCAGGCCTCATCTGTTTTTTCCTAAATACTATTAAAGGAATGTCAAATGGTAAGTAGCTCTAACACAAGGGAGGAACTATGAAAAACAAAGAAATAGAACATTATCATTAGAACTGGCTATCAAAAGCACCAATGAATCATCATAACTATCATTCATAATAATCATTTTTGATGGTTGAATGACAAGATTTTAAATAGTATATCAGACCTCTTCATAAGAAACTTGATTCAAATGAGGGAACCCCAAATAAAGTGCAACTTTTAAATTCATTTATTGTCACAAATGAAGAAATTATCAGAGTAACTGCATAATACTTAAAATAACAAAAACCATTCATGGTTATTAATACGAACTACAATTTTATTTTATACATTAATATAAACTCTATGAAAATGTTATGAGCACTGTCATTGAATGAGTAGCCTTAAAAATCACCTGTTGTTTTTATGTATGAAAGGCATTCAGATATAGATAATTAATTGCTTCTCACATGAATAAAAAAAATACAATTGAAATATAATTTGCCATTTATTAAATAAATATAGATTTATTGGTTTTTATTATGATCATTCTTATTATTCTTTTATTTTCTCGCATTAATTATTCCAATTGAGCAATTGGAAAAGAAATATATCTATTTTACCCTCACAATGGCCAAAAATTGTATGTCTTCTTTTATGATAAAAGAGGAAAAAAAAATAATACTTACTCATTATAAAGAGAACTTGTAGTAATAATTACATGGATTATTTTGTGAATTTCTTATGCATAATATATAAAAAAGTAATGTTTATCTACCTGTTTACCTTCAGCAAATATTTACTTTTGAAAGCAAACGTCTCAAGAGACCTTCTCCCCTGCTCAAAAAATGAAGAAGTATATATATATATACAACTAAGGCAATGTGAAAGAAATGTGAATATATTAATAGATTTATTTTTAAATAAAAAAGTTTGTGAGGGTATGATTAACTTAATCCGATTTCAAAATAAATTAAATTATGATAAGTTTTTCTTCTTTTTTGGTAAGCAATTTATCAACCTATTGCTTTGAAGTAGTAGGGGCAAATAAAGGTGGGATTTATCTCTCTCTATATATATTTCATTTGTATGTGTATGTTTTGAACTTTTGTAAAAATTATGCATAAATTTGCACATCAATTAGTCTTATTTTATTTTAAATAAAGAAGGAAAATACATCTAAGAATGTCATGAACGACTGTTGAATATATGTAATACGACGTACATGCGCAGTTCTCTTACTACATATGTATCTGCATATGCAGCCGGTTACCAAATTAACTTGAAAGTAGTTCGATGCTAAATTTTAAACTATAATGTTTATTCTTGTATTTTTTTACGTATTAACATCGTTTTTTATATACCAGTGCTGTATATATGTGAACAGTTTAATAAAAAACAGCCTGAAAGTAAAAAAGAAAAATTAAATGAAATATGTTTTATTTGTTATACCCGCCTTGCATAATATTTATTTTTTACAAATCTCATTTTCACTATCACATCATGATAAAACTCAATTTCGTTTGCGCTACCCTAAACGGCCCATGCGGCAGGTATTCCAGGGGCCCAACATTGAGAGTCAAGCCCGTATGATTTGAAAGGATAGTGTTGAAATGTCAAGTGTTTGAGGATAATGTCGTAACGGCAATGTACAGATTGCTAGTTATTTAACAAATAGGTGAAGTTATACAAAAGAGAAGAATGTAGATTTAATCTGTAGTCAGATTTACGACAGTTTCACAATGACTCCTGGAACCTTGCACCATAAATATTTTTTACGTATTTGGGTCTATAAATGTGACTTCATAATACTGATAAAAATACTGATTGTTCGAAAGAATTGGATCCGACTGTATATAAATAAGTATTCCACCGTGCAAATCAGTCCATCCAACCTAGGATCTTATATTGAGGCTCACCAAAAATGACCATCCCATCACGAGGTAATACATGTTTGCCAAAAAAAAAGATTAAAGATCTTAAAGTTTCTGAGGATTGGTTCATAAAAATAAAGGAGTCTCTACTTGGAATCATGGAAGGAAAGAAGTTCTCTTCTCAATTTCAAATCTGGACCGATGTTATTTTCTTTAAATACCCTTGTAAAGATTATGAAAAAAAAATAACACTACAATCCATGCATTTGTTGACGGTCCATATGCCTCGATTTTACTGAGATTTTAATTTTAAACATGTCTTCTTCAGAAGATTTTGAGAAAGTAGTTCTATATGGGTTTTCTAAGAAAGAAAGGAAAGCATCTCGAATATTTGAAGTCATTCACTTTGCGCTTTTAAGTGCCAAGGCACTGATTAATTTGAGGTTGACGTCTGGGGAGTTTTTACTTCAAGAAGATCTGAGAGGCATTTTAATATCGGCGAGATACATCATTTTTGACCTAAAAATCCCCGATCAATGGGTGTGTTCATTGAACTGTGCCATCGATTTGGTGAATTTCATTTGGATAAATTCCTACAGACATTTTAGCCATCTTAAAAAAGTTGTGAAACAATATTTTTGCTTCTACTACCAAAATTTTGAAGTTATTATTATTTTGTGTAAATGTTATATTTTGTTTTATAACTAGTCAACAATATTTAGAATGTATATTTTGAAACTTTTTTTACGCTTTAATATGTCCTTATTGTAGCTAGGTCTTTTGGCAGGTAATCTAATTTAAAATTATGATGTTTATTAATGTATTATTTTATATTCTATTCTGCTTTTTAAACTTTGTATCCCCAGTTACAATTAAAATAAAGACCTTAAAAAGATAATTCAGGATAAGTCCAAACTTAAATTTCTTAAAATTTTGATGAACTTATATTAGACGTTTTGAAAAATGCATGTGTTCGACGAAAAAGAAGGATAAACAACAATTGATATATACAATTCCATGTTTCATCTTTTGAGTTTGGAATGTCTATTGAAAATAATTAATCGCTAAATAATAGTTCGACATAATCCAATATCCATGGATATTTAACAGCTGAATATTACGCTAATAGACTTTCGAATCTTTGCATTTGTGAGTTACGTAGAAAAAATTCTGATCAGAGTCTTTTTTAAATAAAAACATACGTTTTATTCTCTCATATTAAAATTATTACAATAAAAATATCATCGAAAATATGTATCAAATAGTAGAATTATGTTTAGAATGTTATGTAAAAGCACCTTAAAGACATGTCTTTAAAAGATCAAATATAAAACAATATAAGCCATGAATAATAAAACAGGTTTTCTTGATACGCTTCTTATCCGTCAACGGTTAGTGACGTATTGCTTGTTGTGTTAAGACTTCAGGCGTCATGAGTGAGGAGTGTTTGTGTTGAGTGTTTGATCAGAGTCTTAATTTGATAATTAAAACGATGGATATGTGAAAATAAAGTTTCTTCTCCAGCTCAGAGTGCTGTGTCTCTTCAAGAGAGGAGTCGGGAAGTATTGACTCCTTTAGATTGATTTAAGACTCCATATTGGGAGTGACCAAGACTGAAGAAGTAATACGATATGCAAAAAACATTAACATATTTATAAGTAGTACATTGAAAGAACCTCAGTTTATTTTTTGTAAGAAATAATTTACCAATTTTAGCATACATTGTTTGGGTTCTACTTTTGTGTTTCCTTGCTCTTATGTACATATATATGTGCAATAATCATTACCCGCAAGTTAAAGTGAGATATATGCATGTATATCATCCTACAATTCTTTATTTCTTTGAAGGAAGTTGAATACACAACTTTTTATTTGAAATAAGGGAATAAGGATATCATTGCAGAGATTGAATCAATTTAATATTATTACGTTTATGCGCAATCATGCCATGATTTAAGAAAATAAAATAAGTAAATTGATGAGAGGCCATTTATTTATGCTTTGAAGAAAAAATGTATAAATAAATAATCGACCTAAAAAGTTTATAAACAGATGTATGAAACTCTGGGTTCAATGAGGATGTGAACATCAAATTCTAAGATCGAGCCGGCCTTATTTATACAGGGTGCGGTAACATAACTTCCTTTTTCAGAAGGCAATAAAACAAGATGTATAAATCAGAAAGGTTTTAATTTTGTTTCATGATTTTAGTACATATTTAAAGTTTTGTTTCATATAGTTTTGAAAATCATATCGGATAGGTGACGTCCCCCAATGCCCATACACTGTTTATACCGATCTCAGGTGTTTGCCATGACCCTCACCAGCGTATCAGCGGGTATATTGGCAATTTCTTCTCTGATGTTGGCCTTCAAGTCTGGTAGGCTTCTCAGGCGGTTGACACAAACACGGGATGTCAAATATCCCCACAAATAAAATCACAAGGGGACAAATCGGGGGAACGGGCTGGCCACTCCAAATCGCATTATATACAGTGCGTATATACAGGTATATACAGTGTATGGACAATGGGGGACGTCACCTATCTGATATGATTTTCAAAACTATGTGAAACAAACTTTAAATATGTACTAAAATCACGAAACAAAATTAAAACCTTTCTGATTTATACATCTTGTGTTATTGCCTTCTGAAAAAAGGAAGTTATGTTGCCGCACAGGTAACAAAAACTAATCTTACGAAATCAAATGCAAATTTTAATACATCAAATTATTAGCAATTAATAATTTATTATATATTATATAATTTAGTATATTGACTATTGTTAATTTTGTTAAATACAATGGATTTGTGTAATACAAATAGTATATTTGTGGCATGGGAGTTTATTTTTCAATTTTGCAGGGGGAAAATGTTAAGCATTGATGAACCGGCAACACCTTTTAAGAAAAACAATTCGTGATGAATATGTGAACGCTGTGAGTGATGCGTCAATATCAACGTGCGTGAATGATAAGCAAACTTTGCATGTTTTTTTATTTATTATATAGTTAAAATTATCAACCGTGTGAATTTATAATTAATTCCCTTTTGACTTCTATTTCAAAGGTTTATTATTTATTTTCTTGGACACTGCAAAAATGCAGAAAAGGAAGATTTATGCATAAATTTATGCTTATAATACATGACTTTGAGTTAAAGTCCATCATGCTCTATGCATATTCAATCCCTCCTTCATTTTATTTCATATTACTGCAATAATCATATTATTATTATCATTATTATTAACAGTGAGAAGAATACAAATTTCAAATTATGATTCAAGCAGAAAAATGCCCCTTTGAATTCATCCTGAATTCTAATTTCAGTTGGGTGGAGGGGTTGTTTTCCTTTCATACCTTGCCGTCCATAGGAATTAACTTTCTATCACTACCTATAAAAATATGAAAAATATAAGCTAATGTATTGGTTATAGTTCTTATTTTCTGAGTTAGTTATGCAAAATATTTTTTAAATACGTTGGTATTTGACCAACCAATTTGGAAATTAATTTTTCTATTTGATTTCCAATCCATGTATTTGTTTCATAAATTTAACACTCACTTAGAGAAATTATTTAAATATATTTCGTGATCCGCTCACCGAGATGAGAAGCGATGTAAACATGAGTTGGGTTAACATTCAATGAGAGAAAAAAATGGCATATTTGCCTCTTCTTCATGGGCCTACATCCATGTCTTTAAAAATCCATGTAATGGATCCCTTCTATTCCACATTATATTATATACAGTATATTATTTGATTAAAGGAACTGTTCATACTAAAGAATATAAATAAAAATATCTTTTTTGCCCATGTATATCGATAAATAGATCATGACTACGATTATCGGCCGTAGAAAAAGACAGAAAAGAGTGTAACTAAATGGGAAAAAAACATGAATGAGTTTGCCTGAACATCTTTTTCTGTATCCCTACTGAAAAATTGTAAAAAATGAATAAAGGCATAGTCCTCGCAGCTGCGGCGAGATACGCTCCCTGGACCATAGGATCCATCTCCGAAAGATAATTCATGGACTTATGGAGCCCAATAAATCCGGATTTCCCTTCCCATTCTCCCCTCTACAAGGACATCATCAAAAGACTTTTTTAAAATTCAAGGTTTTTCAATAACTAATGTTCTTAGTCCGTTTATTTTAATTACCTCCGCCGAAGGAGGTATTGTTTTCACTGGCGTTGGTTTGTTGTTAGTTTGTTTGTCAGCAGATAACTCAAAAAGTACGGAACTGATTCAGATGAACTTTGTGGAGTGTTGGAAATGCCAAAAGAACAAGTGATAAATTTTGGCATCTCTGAGTGCAGCATTAAGATGCAAAATGAGCTAAATACTAATAAATT
>CP045895.1:11255430-11271040 GCA_013387185.1 Caligus rogercresseyi | reverse complement strand
TTGTCATATCAACTTCCTAGTTTTACATATTTGTATCACCAATCTCCACATGCTGGTGGTGCTCATGCACTCCTTTTTAGGCATCTGCCTCATGGATCGAGTTGGATTTGTCCTGAGTTTCTCCCTGATCCTCTTCTTCACAGCCATTGTCCTCCCAATTTTTCCAGACCTGAACCTTCCTTGAAACCTTGCCTGACTCCTTAAAGGCTTTTATGGTCCTGTAGAACGTTGCTCCGCTCACTGTGGCTTAAAATCTTCATAATTTCAACCGTAATTTTCCAATACGAAATGAGGCCAAAAACAAGTCACGTTTATCCTGTTCAGAAGCAATTTTCTAGTGGAAGCAGGGCTATCTCATACACTTTATTTTTGATGAAAGTTGTAGCTGAGAATGTCTATCAACAACAACAAAATGAAAAATGGAGGGAATATTAAATTTGGGGAAACGTAGGAGTTACAAAGTGAGAGTCTCAATTCTAGTGAATCAGGCTGTATTATATATAAGTTCGTTCATTTACTAAGATTAAAATACAAAAAAGTATTTATATTTTAATGTTCCAAAAATTAAATGAGCAAACAAAAAAAATGTCGAGATTTGGATCATTTCAAAATATAAGGCCTGGACTTTCAATGTAAAGAGAGCAGCGTTAGACTTCGAGAAGGTAAAGACAATACTGATCATCTCATTTGAAGAAACCCTAGGTTCCTAGTTCGATGGCTTGATCATACACACATGAAATCTACAATTCCATCTAACATATAAGCAAAAGAGTTACCATTTTCAATAAAGTATATAGATTATTTGTAAAATAACTATATTGTTTTCTTAGATTAATTGAATGTTACAGATTAGAATGAGATCATTAGTAAGCATATTGATAGTGAACTCAAGGTTGGACGCGATTTTTAATTAAAGCCCATTGGCAATAGAACAAACCCACCCTTCCTTCCTCTTTATCAACACATTCAAAGAACACACAACATTTTGTATTGTAAATTTATTCTTTCAAAAGACAGCATACAAAAGAAAGAAAAACTAGATTCTTTGAAGGTATAAGACATTCCGTAAACTTTTTCTCAGCGTCTCCTTGTTTTAAGTTCCTAATTAAATTTTGTCAAGTTTTCTATGGAACAGCTTCTTTTACCCCTTCTCTTGTTCATATATTTATTGGTGTTTATCAAATGTGTTTTTGTTGTTTATGAGAGAGAGCTTTTGTTTAAGAGGATATTTGTAAGTGTATAATTTATTCAATAGAAGTCCAAAATTAGTGAATGCCGTGTTTAGTCATTATTAGTATTAGTGTGTATGTTGAGGAGCACATTAATTAAAACAAAAGCCTTTCAAGGCCAGAGAGGGGGTCACAAAATAAGTATTACCGATTATATGGTACTATTGAGCAGTTTCCCTAGCATGTTTTATGTCGTTAATATTGTTTCTTACCTAAGTATCTGATCGCAAAATCCAAAAAACGAAAGGGATAAAAAAAATCCAATAATACATATAAGACAGTTTGAATAGTAGTAGAACTTAAACATTACTTTAATCGAGTCCATAGATTTAGCATATGTTTATACGTGTTGTCTAATATATGTCCTTTCTGACGAGTTAAAACGAACCAAGAGAAGGAAATTAAGTTTACAACGGATCAAAATGATGCTTGCCAAAAACCCAACAGCCAATCATTTTTAATTATTTATGGATCAGAACAATTAAGGAGGACTTGAAAATAATAATAAATACAATGCCACATTCTATAGTCATATTAACACAAAGGAAAATGAGTGACGAGGAAAGTGTTTATCTGCCTCTGGATTTTTTATGTTAACCTCCGTATGGGTATAACTATCAGGATTCTGATTCTTTTGGGTCTACCAATGTAGCACTTGGATAGTGTCCTAATGCATGTGGTGAGGCTAATAATAAAATATTGAAATAATTACTATAATCTATTTATTCGATTCCGTACAGCAAATAAATGGTGTATTTTCATAAAATTTCAATTATTCAATAAAACAAACAAAAAATGAATGAAAAAACATGACAAACTATCATGGGATTCGTTGATTACACTAAAATAACAACATTTTAAACTAACCTCTTAACAATGACCATCACCTCATCATACAAGAAAAAATATAAAAGATATCAAAGTCAAATGCTAATCAATTCTTTAAAGGATCCAAAATCAAAACTTTACAAAAGCAATTCTATTGGAAGGGATAATGTTGCTAAAGGAAAGAGTATTCGACTATAAATAATGAGGGCATTCGGGCGGAGGTGGGCTTCCTGTGGGTCTCCAAGATCTCGTCAGAAGAAGTCTGGAAATCTACGCTCCATCCCCAGGGATGTTTCAAAACCAAACGGGTCCTCTCCCCTTCAAGTGCAAGTGGACTGAATCAAATGACGCATTGGATCTCTCATCTCAGCGAGTCAACTGGTTTTCCAAATCACTATTTTATCTCAAGATATCTCATAAAAGAAGGATGATAGTGGGATTCTTCTATTTTTCTTCCGACAAGTTATAAATGCATGTGTTTTTTACGGTTATATGTGTTTTTAACGTAGCTTTATCAAATTTTTCATTTATTTATTCATCCTTTATATGTGTATTGTATTCTGTTCGAGATATCTTTTAGATCAAATAAAATTAAAAAATAAAATAATGAGGCATTTGTCCGACTTCTGAAAGGGGAACATATCGATCTCATTTAAATGATCATGTGTTGGAGCGACTCGTTTAAATACATTATGGTTCATTCCATTCCATCCGATCCCATTCTATCGAAGTAAATAGTTAAAAATACAGTTTATTAATATATATTTTTAAATATAGCCCTTGCTATAATCTACTCTTCAAAATAAGTATAAATTAAGAAAGGGTCCCTTCCTTGCAATATATATTTGCTTATATTTAGTGTAAGACAAAGGAAGGCTTTGGCAAGAAACGTTGCATACTTAATTTTTATTTACTTTAACAAAATAACCCAAACACCGTGTAACAAAATATTGTGATATGTATATATAAACCAAATACATAAAAACTTTTTAGGTATGCATGCATTTGGTTTACATATGCTTGTTTATTTAAGAATAGTTTCGTAAAAAATATGGTCCTTAGAACAGAGTAACAATAACAAGAACAGTTGTATTAAACTGAAGAAAAAAGTAATTTATAAAGCTATATATTTGTTTTAAAGTTATATTTGATATGGATACAATATTATATATATATATATTATTTATATATATATATATATTGCTAAAAGAATATTGAGTATATCCGCCTCCGCTCGATATGCTGCATTGGACCTCCGGATCCTTCAGTCACGGACAAGTCATGGACGCTAGCTGACGATTTGGTCAAATATGCCCCCTTCCCGTTCCATCGTCTTAAGAGATGCCTCTAAATGACTTTGAAAGAAATTTAAAAAAATTAAATAATCTTTTACACCTCATTTTTAGTGTTTATGTTTTAATATTTGAATTATTACTTTTGGAGAAGTTAATGTTCATGTAAATTGCTAAAATTATGAACTTAATGCTTTTATGTGTATTTTTTACTTTCTAGCATTGTTTTGTATATCGTTTTGTAACATACTTAATCATGAACTGTTGAATAAAAAAATATTTACTTATTAGAAAAACAATGTTATTGGTGTCAACGGTCTTGGTGTCTTTGGTAAATCCTTTATTATATAGAGTAGCTTGTATAATATGTAGCAAACGCAATGCTATGAAATCAGGTCCTCCAAGTCAACTGTCATCTTCTGCAATATCGTTTTCCATCTGAAATATATCTTATTTTTTTCTTTATTTCAGACAAGCAATTGCATAAAAACATACATGAATAAACATTATTGTTTCAAATTATTGCTTCCTGAAAGTCAGCAAGAGAGTGGTCCCTATAAAAACTATGCAAAGCAATAAACATTTAAAATACATAGGTTAAACAATTAAAATCTTATCAAACAGTAATATAAAAAATGCACGAATAAGATATACAAAGAGATAACAAAAAGCAATTAAAGCTAATCATATGTAAATATATTTGTACCTTTTTTTGTTAATAGTTCAAGGACTGTGGATGTGCAAAATGTGTGATCCAAGGTGGAATTCGCTTTATATCCACTCCTACACACATCCACATTTCACGTATTTACTCTGCCTAGGATAACCAATACATTGTGGCAATTCCATAGAATCTCTAGAATTTGACATGCCTTATGAGGATGTTGGTTAAATAACAATGGTTTAGTGTGATTCCTCTTTTTAATAAAAGAAGTAACTTTTAGCCTACGAGTGCTTAGGCATTTCATCACTCTGCTGGCAGAAAAGTATGTTCGCAAATGATATATTTTTTGACTAATTATGATGCCACAAAAAAAAAAGTATGCAATGAATTTTTTTTGAGGAAGATATTTAACTCTACCACTTATCCTGCTGTGAGAATATTGATAATGTATAAAATGATCTGAAAAGACAGTGTCGTTATGATAAAAGATTGTGAGTTTTAGTTATATCGATTTCTTGTTATATATATGTTTTATTGTATGAGCTACAATATGTTTGTAGCCCTTCTTTCCTAGGTCGTTGATCAATGATGTGAGAGGATTTTTCTTTGTATAATGATTTTGAATGCTTATTGATATATTTTGATATTCAAAATAAGTATTAAAAAAGTTCAATATTCTAATTAATTATTCAATTTCTCTGTGCTTTTATTATTTCTTTATCCATATTGAACAAGACACGATTTATATTTAAAGTAAATCACAATATTGACTTAGACTTTAAGGTAGCATGTATTTTTTTTCAATCCCTTAATATTATCAGTACCATCCCCCTCTTGCAAGTAATGGCCCTCATCAGATGTATTAGTCTCTCCACCCTCCACTACAACATAAAAAACGCAGCTGAATATTTCCAATATCCTTGCATCGGTTTTATCCTCCAGCAAATTCTCTTCTCTATCATTTTCAAAGGGAGGGAATATCTGTTTCAAGAAGCAAAAAAAAAAAACTTGCCTCCATAATCGAAATTGGAATCACCTAACATATGCATTACACTATAATGCCCTTAATGATTATTCCTATTGCAAATATATCCAATTGCTTGCATATGTATATTGCAGGATCATGTCCCAAGAATATCAAAACAAATTAATAGGATATTTGCATTTCGTTTTAAGTAAACAAATTAACAAACATCCATATCAAAATAAGTTGTATTCCTATGATGGTAATTCTTGAAAAAACCCCACGGGATTATAAGAAAGTATATGAAAGGTGAATAGAAGGAAAGGAGAAAAATTGAGAAGACGATAATATAAAAACAGATGAATGAAGAACTGCATAAGCTCGAATGTTTCTCCAAAACACATCATCTTAAAATGCTCATAAAAGCTGAAGGTCTTGGTGAACTTAAATTAATTATTATCACAAGTTTGGTTTAGATAAAAAACAAAAGAATTTTGTTCTTTTTATATTGTCCACATCAAGAGCATCAAATTTATAGAATAACAAAACATAATTTTACAAAGTGGGATTCAAATACAGTAGGATGTCCCATGATTTTATGTACAATAATTGTTGATAATATTTTAGAGGTGCCCCTTTTAGAGATAGGAATATATTATTTATGATATATTATTTAATTGCTAAGTTATTAATATATGCATAATCAAGTAACGGTAAGCATCAAAGGAAAGAAACCCATCATGAGCAAAAGCTTCGTCCTTTTTGCCCAAAAAAGGAAGTTTCTTAGTATAAATTTATTTTTCGGCCATACGGAGCTATGATGTCGAAATACCTAATGACCCTCGAAGGGAAAAGTGATCAACGCACTTGTTGTAATATAAAAAACTATGAATGTGATGTTGAAAAGTTCAAAAAACAGCAAGAAGAATGCTAATGAATTAAATGTGACTGTAAAACTTAGAGACCGTTTTGAGTGTCTGCTCTTTCCTTCAAGACTCTTTATAAATAGGTAGTTGAAACTCTAAGTGGGTAACTTATTACCCCAATCAAACTATGTTTATACGAACGAAAATATTACTACTTTCAGAGAGACCTATGAAGTTTCTCCTCAAAGGTCAATAAAGTGGGCTTTCGAGTTGACATCACATATCAATTTATATATATATATATATAGTTAGTTATAAATTTATTGCCGATTACAATAGTACATACAAACAATAGACACTAAGGTAAAGAACACAACCACACAATGGGGTATCTGTGTTACAAACAGCAAAAATAATTCCTTCTTCTTGAGACACTTCATGCCTTTCGAGGGACAAAGCAGGGCATCTGTTAATCAGGTGGTCTGCAGTCTGTGGCTCTTCCTTGCAAAGATTAAAGGTTGCACTGTATTTTTCCATTTACTTAGATGGGAGAGAAATGGTCCATGTCCTGTGTAGGCTTGGATAAGTTGTTTCAATCCTTCACGGTGAAGTTTGACAACCTGTGATCTCGAGTTTTTTAACATAAGATGTGTGTGTTCATGTGAAGACTATCTTTATATTGATCACACTATCGTTTATAAAAATAATAATTTATTCTTTTCATGACATAACTTGGGAGCACACCAACAAATTTTCAGTTGTTGCTTTGTGCGCCACTTTTTGCAAGGTAGTCTGCAATTCATTTCTGTGATGTCATTATGTCCTCTGCACCATTTAATGTATATGTTTTTCTCGTTCTTTCCTCTGCATATGATTTCTTTACCCTCCCTGACTTCAGCACTTGAGGTAAGTGGATTGAGAAGAGCAGCAATTGCGGATTGGGAATCCGATCGAATTAAAACTTTTTCCAATTTCTGAGATCTTCGACTGCTTGCTTGATGGCAAACACCTCAGCTTGAAATACTGATGCTTCTCTATTCAAAGATACCATTGAGTGATGAATGCAGAGATCACCAATAGTGATTGCCCATCCAGCACCAGTATTACCTTTTCATCTTTGGATCCATCAGTGTAAATTATCATATCAGGATATTCAATTGGAAAATTGTCCATCCAAATAAGGTTGCCTTTTATATAGTCACTTTGTTGATTAATTATATATATATTTATAGATTTGATGGACTCGAATAAAAGATTTGGCGCAATTATAGCCATTGACTTTAGAAAGGCTTTTGATACTCTTTATCATCGTTTTTATTCTTCGTGCTATAAAGCAATTACTTCCTACTCGTTTCTTCAACCCAGTCCGATCTCTTTTACTTAATGGAACTTTGGCCATTACTTTGGAGGGTCTCGATAGTCCGCCGATTCATCTTAAGCGCGGTTGTAGACAGGGATGTCCCTTAGCCCCACTTCTGTTCGTGGCTGCAATTGAAGAATTTGCTCAAACATTGAAATACAAATATTGGGTTCGGAATTAATTTCGGGAAATTCAAGCACCTTTTTGATATTTATGCAGATGATGTCACACTTTATGTGGAAGGAAACTCGGAGCTTCAGCTGTGTAATAGAGTGCCCATTCTAATCTCCTTTTTAAAGATTTAAGAAACACTCTGGACTGGAAATCAACTAAAAAAAACTGCTATCCTCCCCTTGGGACAGTGGTGCCCGAAAGATAATGCACATATTATGGTTTGCCCAGTGAGTAACAGTCTAAACATACTCGGTATTGAGTGAAATGCAGTGGAGGTTCGGATTCAAATAAAATAGTTGACCAACTTGATTAGAACAAGTCGAATGGAGTGGAGTGGAGTAATTAAATACAATCTTCACAAGTCAAGAATACAATCTTCAAACAAGAATTGATTTTACATTGTTAAATTAGTTCCCTCAGTTCTCTATTTTGCAACGCTTTACCCAAAATTGCCCTTTGGGTGATAAAGGAAGAGGACTCTTGGCTCCGGAAACTCTTCCACAAAGTTATCTCTCATCCCTGAAGAGATCTAAAAATAACTCGGAGGAGGCTTGGTGCATCTTTCCAAAGTATTGCCAAAAATGTACAAGAAAATTTTCATCGATCTTTCGTGCAACCAGAGCAGGAGTGGAGGTCAACAGTGTCTAATAGCCATATCTACTCCATTTAATGATGGGTACCACAAGTGCTAATAGGAAATTCTCCGGTATGGGCTTCATGTCAAAGAATATTATGGAGTCTTACGTCAACTTACGACTTTTCCTCTACCGTAGACATTCTTCACCATAACTCAAACAAAATTGCCTTTTTGGGGCAACATGCAACTCCCCAGATCATGGAATCGGAAGCCTTTAGAAAAGAAACTTTCACCATCCACGATTTCAAAAAAGATGTAGACTGTGGTCTTAGAGCGGGAAAGTTTTACATCCCACTTCGTAGAGCAGCTAGGTCTCATATATCCCCTACTCCATGGCATATTAGATTAAGTTCAAGGCCCGGACCCGACGAGGACGCTAAGAAAATCTGCCAGGCTATTATTCAAGAACTAATTCTTCCGCAAAGATGGGAAAAATAATTATGGAATCAACCAACGTGAAGGATAACAAAAAATTAACTGCACAATTTCAAATCTCTACCGGTTGCATCTTTTTCAACTTCCTTGTAAGGACTGCGGAAAAATCTATAATTCGATCATGCACGCTTTCGCTGATTGCCCTGCCCTGTCGTATCGTCGTGCTTTCGTTACCCATAATATAAGTCATTTATCTCTGAAAATGAAGGCAAAGTTTTTATCGGCCTATATCCTATTTGGTTATCCTCTAAAGGCAACGACTGCATCTCCTGAATCCAAGGCTCTGAGCTTTGCACTTGCTAGCTCTAAAGCTCACATCGCAGAGTGTTTAACCTCCAATACACTCATTCGTAATGAGTCATATAAAAAATATTTGTTTCTTCGGCTGCAAGATATGGAGCCTTTGCCCTCAAGATTCCACATTCTAAGCAAGTGATGTTATTGGACTTCGCCGCAGATATCGTCAAAGTTTTTCGTCAGTGGTCCTGTCATTTTTACTCTCGCTTGAGACTCATTGTTAGAAGATATAAGAGGACTTCAAATGACATCATCGAGGTATGTTCTTATATACTATTTACAATTTTTTTCTGTATTTCGTGTTACTCACTTCAACTATATACAATTTAGATTATGATGTTTTAATGATATGATGGGTCTTGCTTCAGAGGGTTAATTTTAAGCTACAATGTTTATTTATGATTTTATTATCACAGTCCCTCTTGCTCTTTTTATTTATTATTGCATATATATGTAATTTTTTGCAACAGGCTCATTGAAAAAACTACTTTTGTACATATTTTTTCTCCCTTTATTCATGTTTATTTAATTAAAAGTATTGTTTCAGAGCTTCTAAGAATAGAATAGAAACTACATATTTTATATAATAATATACATATGTGAGCATGGACTTTTTTCTCCTTGGAGATATTTTGCCTTCAATTCGATATACTTTCTCCTTCTGCCGCTGCACATAATAAAAGAGAAATAATTATTACACTTTTATTATTCTGATTATTAATTAAGTTAGCTCAGCAAATATTCAATTAAAGGAACACAGCAGTACACTAATAATATGCGTGGTGTATATACAAACAGAAGAAAAACTGCATATCTCGAGAATTGTAGCCATCCATACAAAATTGATCAAACCAAGGATGCCTGGACCCTTTCTGCCGACAAATTAATGTATTTACTTTGAATTTATATGAAGCACGTTAGGATTGTATGTAAACATTATAAAGAATTATAAGTTGATTCTTTCTTCTAATACCTTTACAAAACATCTGCCAAATAAAACTTAAAATCCATCTACTGTCAGGTAGGAATATGACCAAGTCCAAAATCCAGAAACAGCCAACATAAATATTATAGCTTAGAACTATTTTTAGTTCATATGTTTTTATCTTTCTTTTAATCGTCGTTGTTCTATATAAATGTTGAAGGTATGATTTTAGACCAGAATATTTAATGCTTATGTTTTGTTTTAATGACATTAGCTTATAATATTTTATAACTTGAATAAATGATAAAGAGCCAATGATCCACTTTGTTCACTTTGACATACCAGAAAATTTATACAATTATGCCCATAATAAAGAATGTATATTCTGAAGTAATGTAGCTGAAAGTAATAAGAAAGTCATCGATGAAGAAAACTCCTCCCCATATGAATAATACCCATGCAAATTTAGAGTAATGAAATTCTGTCATCTTTAACAAGTGAATATATGAACTGAAGGAGCTGACTTCAGACATTACAAAAAATATGGTATAGGAAATTCACTTTAAATTTTTTTAGTTGTTAGTGTACATTTAAAGCTATGAAACTCTAAATAACCTTGCCATGCAAAGGATCAGTCAAAACAGCAAAAAAAATAAGTAAAGAAGCTAGCTCTAAATAAGTAGATCCACAGACATGGATTTTGTAAAATAATATTTTGTATAAACTTAAACTTATGACACTCCTAGTAATTTTCAAGTATGAGCGTGCAATACACAACGATGATGAAGAATCTTTTGACACTTAATGTTATAAAATAATATATATATACTATAAAAATATGATAATTCATATTCATATCTACTACTATTTTTTGTGCATTTTAATCATTTAACTTTAAGAAAGACAAAACTCTTAGATAAACTTCTACCGACTGGTGTGGGATTAATTTCTAGTTAGACTAGAACTATCTATAAGCTGAACAAATCAACATAAGAGCTTCATCTCTAATGCTTAGTCCTTCATCAGTATAGGCAATCGAAGAACCTGTTTCCCTCTCCCCCTGCTCAGCTCAAACCATTTTCTCTTCCCTTTGGACTCCCCCTTCATGAAAAGAAACAAAGAAATGATTCTTTAATTTATTTCCGGACGACTATTCCATGGCTCTCTTTATAATCGTAATTACAATCTAGATATACAGTAAGGATTTAAAAAGAAGAGGGAGAATAAAAAAGAAGAAGACAGATACGCAAATTGAGGAGATCCCTTAAAAATATCTCTTAGAAATCTCCCTGAGGAATGTAAAGATGTACACCAATATACTTAGGAATGGAAATCGGGAGCTTAGCCTTGGTGCTTACAGATTCTAAAACTGTTTTTGGCCGTGAATAAGAGAGAGGGGTAAAGAGAAGGATAGAAGGAAAGAGAGAGAAGTGTCTCTCTCACTTTTTCTTTCTCCCTCTCTTTCCTCCTCCTTCTCTTTCCTCCTCTCTCTCTTCCTCTCTCTTTCCTTCTATCCCCCTCTTTACCCCTCTCTCTTATTTACGGCCAAAAACAGTCATAGAATCCGTAAGCACCAAGGCTAAGCTCCAGATTTCCATTCCTAAATATACTATACCTTACTGTCAAGCTTGATCACGAAACATAATTATTTTAAACATCTGCAATTATATATTCATTGCAATACACTAATACAAAGGATACGAAAAGTCATTTGTATTCCTTTGATGTGTCCTCATTTACTCAATTATGTATACATGAATATAAAATGAATGAACACGATGGTTTAAAAATTTGCATTTAATTAAAGAGGTAATGCAAAGCCTTAAAATTAATTCATAAAAGAAGAAGAAACACAAAGCTTAACGAAGAGAGTGCGAGCTAAGTGACTTAAGGCGTGTTCAACTATCAATGTTGAGGGCGGTGGTTCGACATCTCACAAGAGAATGAGTTCAATAATGATCAACTTTATTTATAAAAAAATATAGGCCTAACCCATAATTTTTTATGCTGTAATTAGGAACAACACAAAAGGTGTTTCTTGCAATACATAAGTATGATTTTTTTTCATTCTTAATTTTTTCTACGTCCCATAGACAGTGTTACAATCCAAATATCAACAGATAAAACGAAATGAAATTGCATTAAGTATTTTCTGAGTAAGGGCAATTGCTATTAATAGGTGAAATAGGACAAGTCCATTCAAAGGATTCGACAATGACGTCATTAAGAAAAGACAATTGATATTTTTAAGGAGGATAATTTTCTCTCTAAGTTGATGTTCACTCCTCTACAGCCACGATTAAAGTTATGTTAATAGGATAATGCCAACTTATTTTTTGTTATTCCATCTCCAATTATTTTAATCAATCACGTTTCATAAAAACACCCTTTTTTATCCTTATTGCTTTTTCATATTCCCAAGGATGCAGTTTCATTAAGCCGAAGATGAAAAAAAAGACCAACTTTAAATATTAAAACTAAGGAGTAAGTGAATAAAAAACATTTAATTACTTGAGATTTCTGGTTGTTCCAAAGTATATTTTATAAAATGTCTTCTGAAAACACGAAGAGAAGTATCTAACAACTGTAAATCCCCACTTTTCACCCTCAATATCCGGAACTTTAAAATAAGGAGTTCCTCTTCTGAGCTTTTCCTTTAAATATTGGTAATATTAATGATGCCTCCGTGGTTTTTTTGATTGTGTGAAATGTGTCATATTATATATTGTCCAATGGGAGAGGACGCTTTAAACCAAAGCTATTGCTTTCACAACAATCAAAGAGTAAATATTTGTTGTTTTTAGTAATAAGGGCAATGTTCATTCCAACTTTATTCAATGCTTACCAAATATACCTGTTATCATTTGCAATTCTATAGTGAATTAGGAAAGTTTTATATGGATATAAAACCATATACCAAGTGTTTCTTCTAAGATATGCCAAAAAGAATATCAAGCTCCAATTAATACGTTCTACGGCTAACCCGTTTAAATAAAATAAAAACAGACACAAAATATTAGTTTTATAGTATGTCAATATTACAATTAACCTATACTTGAGCCATTATAAAAAGTTAAACGTGTCTTCTGAATGTGTAAGTTTGAATGTATTAATATGAAATATACACTATTAATTTCGGATTTCTTTTTAAAATAGAAAATAATAAAATATAGCGCGGATATAACATTTCTAACACTTTTGTATTTTCAAAAAATATTTTTGATTATATCTACTATGCCCGACATCAACTATCAACCCCCGACATTAATAATCTTCTGAGTGTATTATAGCAATAATAGCTTTTATAGTGAAATTGAAAAACCAATTACTCACACTCGGCCCAAAATAAAAGTTTCTTTTGCCTTATCATCCAAGACGTAAATAGTTTGATACATTTATAAAATAAACAGGAAATTATGTTTATTAGTGAACTTGCAAGGACAATCAAAGAACAATAATTCTTATTGACTCCATGAGCAGCAAACCAAAGAATGGTTGAAGACACTGGTGAAGTCTACTAAGTTGTAAGTTTTTTAAGCCACCTTTTGCCCGTCGAACTATGAATCTGTACAATGAATTATGATCAACTCACCAAGATTAAGGGACCGGTTTATCAGTGGATGGGAATTTTAAGTGCATCTTTATTTTTATGGAAAATCAAAGCCTTGAAAACATAACGTCATGGGGTTATAATTCTCTAAAGAATTTTCTAATTAATCGACTTTCAATACTAAATGCTATTCCAATGACGTCTCTAACTTTGTTTCTACATCAAAACATAAATTTATATGAAGATTGAATACAAGAACGGATTTAAAAAACCGTTAAAGATATTGAAATTCATTAACATACAGACAGAGGGCTCGACCTGTGGATTAATTGCAGCTAACAAACTGTAATCCTTTATAATTGTGAATTAAAAATCGTTAGTCGATTAACTTTTTGAAATCCCTAACAAATCATGTCCTCAGAACTACCAAGAGCACAACAGAGAACACATCAGGGTCCTCATAGGGTTAATGGACCAATAAAATTCTTGCAAAATACAAAATCATTAGAATACTTTTTAATGAAGCAACCGCCTCGTAGATTTGTATTTATTTATTTTGCGCTGCTCATCATCCAGGGGTATTCAAAAGAATAAAAAGGAATTGATCATATAATATCTAAGCAACTCAAAAGCAAGGAAGGAAGGAGAATTGCTTTCCAAAGGCATTGTCTGTTTAAGCGTGTGTATGAGAGCTCAATGCTCTTGTTTTCTTCTCTCTTTCTCCATTATGGCATTTCGCTACTCGAACATAATAATAATAAGTATATTTAGGGGGGGGAAAAAAAATATATATAAGAACAGAATAGGAGGGAAAGGAATGAAGTATAGAAAAATATATAGGGCTTATATAGATTTATTGCACTTTAAAAACTCGTAAATCTTCCAACCCCTTCTCAGAATCTTCTTCTCATTTTTTTTTTCATTCTTACTACTTTCGAAATACCTCTTTATTTATTATTTTTCTTTGAAGTATAATATAATTGTGAAAATGGTCAAAGCATTCTAAATTAAAATAGTTTTCAACCAATGAAAATTGTAGGATGCAAAGAGGGGAATGGAAGCAGTACTTAAGTTAATCTTGGACAATATTTTAGGGTATGACTTAATGACTTAAATATTGAATGATTTGTAATATATTTTAAATAACAAAACCAAAAAAGTATTTTACTTTTGTTCTTAAGGATATACACTATGGGTAAAAGTACATGGAAAGTTGTGGATTTATAATAAAATATTTATTTTCAAATCGTCCCTTAAAATATTCTCCCTGAATACATATTGCCAATTTTTATTCAATGTTGACGCATGTTGCAAGGCCATCATTCACTATTCAAAGTATATAGAATAACAAGTGCGTTATTTCAGGTTTGTTTGTTTGTTTAGCTCCTAGATCAGCCCCACCACACCGGAACTTAATCCGGTATCAGCCGGTCGTGAACTGTCTAGGAACTACTAATTATATTTTTAAACAAATTAAATTTGGACAAATAATTATAACTAATTAAAAGAAATTCCTCCAGCGTCTTCTTCATCTCTCTGGTTTCCAATATAAGTTCGTCCATTCCAATCCGTGTCCGTGGACAATCGTAGATTAGATGAATTGGAGTTTCATCTTCCTCCTCGCAGAGACGGATGTTGAAGTTTTCGACCTTCCCATTCGGTGAAGATGTCCATTAAGTTAATGTGGCCACTGGCCATGGAGACAATTCGGGTCATAGAAGCCTCCTATAATGGTATATTTTCTTCCCAAGATAGGGCTCGGAAATGAAATATTTTGTCTGCCTGCAGGAACTCATCTTCAGCCAATTGGCCTTCCACATGGACATGGATGCCTCCCTTAGAGCACCCTTGGCTTGACCAATTGACGTGGGCACTGAAACTGCAATGGCCGTATGGGCACCTGCTTTAGCTAGAACATCTGCATATTCATTCCGGTGGTGTCATTATGACCTCTCACCCACCCAATGGTAATATCGCAATTGCTACAATCCAGGGCCTGCTTGCAGTTAACACTTCCGCCGTTAGAAGATCCCCAGGCTGTGTGTCTAGACTGTTGATGGCCGAGAGACTATCCGAAAGGACAAGAATATTCTTATCCTTCGTTTTATCTAATGGCAGCCCACTAACTAAATTCCGAATCGCCTCTATTTCGGCTTGGATACACTGTTGGTGTCATCAAGCCTGAGGGAGCTTTGCTCTATGGCCAAATCACCCTTCGTTATGACCCATCCCGCGCCGGTTTGACCGTTAATTTTTGAGCCATCCGTATAGCCAATTAAATCGAAGTCCTTTAAGCTCCACTCCCGTGCCACTCTGTATCCCCGTTCATTTGACCACAACGTTGAACTCTTGATAAATGTTTGAATATCTTTTGTTCGTATAGTTGTCC
>CP045895.1:11211941-11255330 GCA_013387185.1 Caligus rogercresseyi | reverse complement strand
AGTCTCTTCATTTTTGTAACATCGTCAGTTATGCGAAAGGGAACAAATGAATGTTCTAAAAATTATCGAGTTGGCGAATTTGATGCTTACTGAATGATTATCTCATGTAAATATATGGTTTCTCCTGTAACCACCCAATGCAATTTCCCTTGTTTTCATAGTGTGTGAGGTTTTCGTTTACAAATTTTGGTTTTGAGTGTGGTTTCGAATGTTAGGATGTTACAATCTAAGAAAATTGAAAAAAAATGTGAAAGGCAAAGAGGCTGAGTGACCTGTAAAGTTGCGTGCTGGTGCGACAAGTCGCGCACTAGTGCGCGACGAAAAAGACTTGGAAAAGACGTAGTGAGGCTTTGGTCATATTAGATGAGAAATTTTCATTCATATTCTAAAAAAGGAATCACTAAAAACTTACATTATGCGAGGGTAGGCGATTTTCAAAAAAGGTCTAAAAAGGAAAATGTCTATAACTCATGATAAGAATTTTGGTAGCAATATCAATTGTTTTTTAAGGAATAATTTTCTGAAAGACTAATTCTCATTTATACTTTAAATATAATTAAGATTCCGTCATGTAATGCTTCGGCAAAATATTTTTTTCACATGGTAGACAGACTGAAGACAATTAATTTGGGTCTAAAAAGGGAAAAAGTCTATAACTGTCTACAACTTGGGATTCAAAAATTGAAAAGGGAAACATTAAATCTTTGGGTCTTTTTTGGGCGCGATGTTTACCTAGTATTGTATACTAACAAACAAGATGAAAACTAGCCTTGCCACAGATCTTTCGTGTAAAAAAATCTCAATTTTTAACTTGCCCCTTTAAAACTGCCTAATTTGCTCGTAAAAGGCGGCTCAATACGTGCACTTAATTTTCTCATTTTTTAGTCTGAATTCATTTCTACATAGTGGTTATTTTTCTACCTCTTTACCCAATGTCCTAGTAGATATTTTCAGTCATAAAAGGTTCTTATATTTCATAAATTTTTTCTCAAGCATGTGAAATAGTGACTTGTTACATATTTGTTACATAGGAAAATTACCGTTTATCTGTAGTCAAACCGAGTATATTAGAATAAAATCCAGGTTTTTTTAGTCTTTTTTTCTCGTAAGACTGGAGGAACCTTCTAATGATAGTTAAAAGTAATAAAGACAAATTTGTTTCATTTTAGTCTGCATGTGAAGCAAATTAACTAATTTTCTTTGCAAATTACGAGGGGAACCCTGTTCGTGGAATCCACCATAATAAAGATTATCCCTCCCAACACTACAAGACTTTTCAACGCTGGCTATTACGAATACACAAAAAGTTTTAAAGAAGTAAATACTCTTAATTAGTCTGTTTAATACAAAATGTTTTATCGTTTTGAAATTTTTATTTATTATAACATTAGAAAGTAATGGTTATGTGATTTTGTTGTTTGTTTAATATTTGTTTGTTCATGTTTTTATATAGTTGTGATACATTGTTAGGAATTTTGTTGGACTTTTGTTTAGAGTATTAATTTTAATTTTTAATTATATATATGTTTTATATAACTACTCTATATAAATAAAGTAATAAAAAACAACGTGAAATAAAATCACCCTAATATACATACATACATAATACATACATAATATATATATATATCTATTTGTATATATAAATATATATGTGGGTGTGCTATATATATGAAGATATAAACAATATATCTTACAAAACTGACTTTATTAAGGCTATTTCAGAGCACAACATTAAGGTCGAGTAAATTAAGGAAAAGCTTTAACAAACCTCCAAAGTTTCGAAGGCTTTAAAATGTTCAGCTGTTTCTTTTTCTGATGTCAAGCTAAACAAATATGCAGCATTTTTTTCCTCCTCTTAGGTAAGACCTTATTTATATGATATGTATAAAAATTACCAAGTAGTTAAGATATAAAACTAAATTTAGAAAAGGAAAATTATGTTAAAAAAAACATAACATAAATAAACAAAAAAAAAATAGATTTAAAAAAATATATGAAAATAAAATATGACTCCATGATCAAGATTTTTTTTAACTGAAAAAATCTATATAATTTTTTAAGACTTTTGTGCTATGTTGTAACATTTCAATAACGGTTTTAACTAATTGGTTGCTTATTTTATGAATATGCTTATTGACACTCAATCATTTTAATAATAAAAACTAGAGGCATATAACACTCAGAGAGTGCAAACCTCCGCCGATCCCAACCTAATGAATCACTTAACAGAATTACAATCCAATCATATGTCTACATAGTAGGGTGTTGGTGAATAATGATGGAGGAGAGAGCAAAGAAAAATATTACACTCAGAGAGTGTGTACCTCGGCGATCCCCACAACATTCCTATTCAAACATTCTCCCTTTCACTAACGCCCGATTTTCTATCTCTAATCATGTTTCCTCTCTGTTAGCTCATTTTGCATATTTAAAAAAGCACCAGAGATGGGAAGACGGAAGAAGTTTAAGCTACGTCACTGGGTTAACATAGTCCTGAGTGATAAAATGAACAATAATACGTCACATGAATATTTTTTTAGCGTTTGTTCTTTCCTACTCCTGAATAGAGACCCCATTTCATTTAGTATTTAGCTCATTTTGCATATTAAAAAGCACTTAGAGATGCCAAAATTTAATCACTTGTTCCTTTTGGCATTTCCAACAACTCCAGAAAGTTTCATTTGAATCCGTTCAGTACTTTTGAGTTATCCTGCTGACAAACAAATAAAAAAACAACAAACGCCACTGAAAACAATACCTCCTTCGGCGGAGGTAACTAGAGGCATATATACACTCAGAGAGTGTGCACCTCCGCCGATCCACACAACATTCCCATTCAAACATTCTCCCTTTCACCCCGCCCGATTTTCTATCTCTAATCATGGTTCCTCTCTGTTAGCTCATTTTGCATATTAAAAAAGTACTCAGAGACGGGAAGAGGAAGAAAAGTTTAAGCTACGTCGCTGGGTTAACATAGTCCTGAGCTGATATATGAACAATAATACGTCATGAATATTTTTTTAGCGTTGTTCTTTCCTACTCCCTGAATAGAGACCCAATTTCATTTAGTATTTTGCTCATTTTGCATATTAAAAACCCTTAGAGATGCCAAAATTTAATCACTTGTTCCTTTTGGCATTTCCAACAACTTCGAATCCGTTCAGTACTTTTTGAGTTATCCTGCTGACAAACAAACCAACAAACGCCAGTTGACACAACATACCTCCTTCGGCGGAGTAATTATTTATATTTGATTTGTTATCCGAATGTTATATTTACGTTATATGAAGCACACATTATGTCCATGTATTTTATTCTGCACGTTAACCTGAAATAGAAATTTGAGATAGGAATTAGGTTGAGGTTCCGCCCGAATCCTTAGCATTATTTATATATCTTTAAATAATATAATCTTCTATTTTTGCTCATGGCTTCATGTATTTTGGTTACCGACCTCTCTGTCTCGATTTACAACTATAGGAAATGTTTTTATCTATGCCTTTAAAATAAGAATTCGTTCGTTTGTTTCCTTGACACGAAAGTATTCATTAGATTTTGACGAAATTATATTTGGATACATTTGAGGGTTAAGGAGGGTTTTAGTTTTGTTGGACACTCAAGGAAAAATTAATTATCGCCATGTTGGTTCGCCAAAGGAGGATTTTTTTAGATTTCTTAAAATTGAAAAAGTTAGATTTGGACCCCCATGTTCTACGGACGAGTTGTTAGTTTTATTTTTTATGGTGTGCTTTAGAATATTTGATTATTTATAGTCATTTTTGCCGATATGTTTATTTTTAATCGAAAAAAAGATTTCTACGACTTCTTGATCATGGCGCGTTACATATAGAAAAAAAAATAGTAGATGATTTTTGGCGGCTAAGAAATACTTTTGGCAGGTTGGTGTTCCGAAAAAATTTATATGTACTAATAACAATCCATTCGTTTTTGTTTCTTTGGTCCTATGTATATAACACATAGTTATATACTGATCAAATTTTCTAAGGATAATTTGAGGTGCCAAGGAAATTATTGATCTAAGTCTACATTCCCGGGAAATCCCGGGCAACACCAGATAGCATCCACAAGTATAAGCAGGCTTGTTGATCGGAGTTTTTTCTGATCGGCGATCAATAGCGATATAGCGATATTTGATCGCTGATCGCAGTATCGCAAAAGGTCCTGATCTTTATATCTTTTGATCGTAAGAAAATCACTAAAAAATAGCGATCCGATCAACTTGTAAAAAATAACTAAGAAAGAAAAAATGTTTGTAATAAGGATTTTTGAGACATACCCTACATTTATTAAAACTTAACTAGCTGTCACATTGACCAAAATCTATTGTTTATAACTAATATTGTTTAGAAAACACAAAATACAGATGGAAAAAGCCATTGTGTGCTATCCTGATATATTTTTTGTCCTAAAATATACAGACACGCGACTATGTAGAAGTCATTGTATGGGAGCTCATAGGCTACGGAAACATTTATTCTGGTATCTCTGTCTTAAAATATGCAGACATATGTCAATTGTGGAGCCAGAGTGTTGGAGCTCATAGGCTATGAGAAACGGTCCCAAAGGATTATGACCACAAAGCTTTGTGACTACAGCTTTGTGACTACAGGTTTGTGACTATACAGGTTTGTGACTATACAGGTTTGTGACTATACAGGTTTGTGACTATACAGGTTTGGGACTGTACAGGTTTGTGATACACAGACTTGGGTTGGGTTATCGATTTATTTTGGTACAAAATAATATTGACATAGATATATATTTATATATGTTTATACAGATTGAATGAAATTTGAAATTGTGAATCTTTATTTTCTGGTTATTTTACAAAAGAATACAATTTTTCTCATAATTGACGATTGGAAATGACTGTATAGAAGAAAATATATAATTTTTTAAAAGAAACTATCAACCCGTTACCTAAGGCTTACAATTGCACGTAGATATCGGATCTTATTTTGTTTATTACGATATTGGCCAACTTTCTGTGATAGTCTATTGGCTATTTCCAAATATTTCTGCTTTTGTTTCCCGAATTTTGAACCTCAGCGTTGGCTAGAACTAAGCTTTGAAATGCAATATCATTTTTATACGGTCTCAAATTTCCAAATGGTTGGTTTTGGACTTTGAATTAGTGATTTAAGGCTATTGTGGAACCCTTCACAAGCATTAGTGGTCTTGGGCGCACACACTTCTCCATCACGAAAATGATTCCATAGAGAAGGAGGAAACTTTGCTTCTCTGTATTCCCCGAGTCTAATCTCCGGTCCTCGAATGTAGGTGTGCTCAAAATAAACTAGTAGCTCCGGTATCGGGTCATCATAATCGTCTCTTCATTATTTTGGTGCAACAAACGGCCTAGTTCTTGAAATATAACCAATACGTCGTCTTCAGGGACAAATGAGAGAGCTGGAAGGCATTTGGTAAGAACGTTCAATTCGGGCTGGGAATCAAATCTTTTCTTCAGGCCTATTTTTGCCACCTTCCTCATAATGGATTGAGATAGATAAAAAAACATCCCGATATTTTTGTTTGGTGGAATTCAGTCCGAAAAGCGCTCATTGCAGCAATTTCGAAATCCAAGACTACTTTCCGGGGACAGTATCCATCTAAAAGTTCTTTGACGTTTTGAAGCATTCTCCTATACGTTTGGATCGTTTATTTGGGAGGAGATAATAAATACAGGGAGGGTAACTACTCCCAACTTTTGCATGGATTGTGTACAGCTGAAACCAAATTTCCGGCACAAGCTCAAAAGTTCCATCACAAAACCAGTCCGCATCCAACAAGCACTCCACTAGTTCTCTTTTTCCTAGTCCCAATATTTTTCAGGGTCATTTTTTCCAGAATCAAAAAGAATAATGTCGAGATACTTCTCTGGGATATCAAAATTATTCCTCGTTGGGTTTGGAATTGCAATTATTTGTTTACGCCTCTGGTTTCTCACCATTTCCTCAAGAGCTGCTTTTTGGGGCATCCTTTGCAAAACGTTGTCTGATACCCCCTCGGAGTTCCAAATTCCACCCCTATATAGCCCCAAAAGCAAGTTTTACCTACTCTTAATTCTTGGCTGTCTTATTTGCCCCTCCCAGGGGTATGGCGGACCTGGAATACCAACTCACAATGAATAATTCATCTCGCCAACCCAAATCCAATCCCAATATACCCCAAAGCAAGTTTTACCTCTTAATTCTTGGCCGTCACATTTGCCCCTCTGCGGGCAATGGCGGAACTGGAATACCATCTCACAATGAATAATTCATCGCGCCAACCCAAATTCAACCCAATATAGCCCCAAAAGCCAAGTTTTACCTACTCTTAATTCTTGGCCGTCTTATTTGCCCTCCAGTGGCTATGGCGAAACGGGAAAACCAACTCACAATGAATAATTTATCTCGCCAACCCAAATCACACATATTTAGCATTGTGTGATTTGTGTACGACCTCCTAACAACTTGGTGTTTTATCTATGCCTTAGTCACAAACCTGTCCAGACACAAAGTGTCATAGTGACAAATATATGTTGTCATACATTTGATAGTTACAAAGGTGTTTTAGTTTGTTGGAGTCACAAAAATTAATTATCGCCATGTTGGTTCCAAAGGAGGATTTTTTTAGATTTCTTAAAATTGAAAAAGTTAGATTTGGACCCCCATGTTCTACGGACGAAGTAGTTTTATTTGGATGTGTGCATAGAATATTTGATTAGCATAGTCATTTTTGCCGATATTAAGTTTAATCGAAAAAACGGTTCTGACTTCTTGATCATGGCGCGTTACATATAGAAAAAAAATATGTAGATGATTTTTTGGCTGCTAAGAAATACTTTTGGCAGTGGTGTTCCCGAAAAAATATTTATATGTACTAATAACAATCCATTCGTTTTTGTTCTTTGGTCCTATGTATATAACACATAGTTATATACTGATCAAATTTCTAAGGATAATTGAGGTGCCAAGGAAATATTTGATCTAAGTCTACTCCCGGGAAATCCCGGGCAACACCAGATAGCATCCACAAGTTATAAGTATAGGTATATTAATACACTATAATAATTTTCATTTATGCAATACCGGTCTATATGTATATTTAACTTACAAAGAAAACGCTTTAGAAGGAAAAACTAAGATTGGTATTTCTACGACAAGGTTCGAAAGTTAATAGTTAGATCCTAGAATTTTCGTCATATATATATGCAATGCGATTTCGGCTCTCATACAGGGCATTAACACGTTATGTAGATATGGTAAGGTTATTGCTCTAAAAGGACTGTGTGAAGACCTTATCAAGCTCTTTTGAACCTTTCTTCAATCTTAGGGGGCTTATCAATGAGGGATTATGTATATAGGAACAGCATAGAGCCATTGAGAAACGTCAGTAAAATGCAAATAACATGCAACGGATTTCCATTAATCAAGTTTTATAAGCAACCAAATAAATATAGATATTATTTTTTATTGTAGAGGATTTTTTAAAAATTGCGTTCAGCAGTTTCATTGGCAAGATCATAGTTTGATTTAATAAAGAATATTACTTAATATCTAACACGTATTTTCTTTTGATCAATGGTCGTTTTTTGTGGCTTGCAAAAAGAAATAATGTCAAATTATCAAAACTAATAACTTGATCTACTACCGTATATCTAAGAAATTTTATGATGGACTTTTTAATAACATGTTTGTCAAAGGAAAATAAATTATGTGTGTACTTAAGTATTTATGGAAAGAGAAAAGTTCGTTATTAATCTTCTTCCTGGTTTTTTGTAGACAGTTTTGTATGACTTACTTGAATATCATTTGGAAGTATTGATGTAATACAGAGGCTTTGCAAGCCAACAATTAATTTAATTGGATAAAATACATTTTTGACCAAAAAGTACTGCTCCAATTACGTATTTGTGAGTCTCCTCCACAGACCTACATATATGTGTGATAACTGGATGAATAATAGATTGAGAAAGAGATGGGAAGAAGAATGTCAGAGTGGGCAGCTGATGAAACGAAGAAGAAAAGGAATTAATACTTCTTGAAAACAATTTATTGCTACATTCTATTGAGTGAATACTTATTATTAAAATCTCTTATTATGCATTATCAATAATCATGATGCATTATTATCCCTTCAAAGGCTGAATACCAAGCTCCATGGAGTAGATAGATGGGAAAATCGCAACAAAAAGCAGTGATGCAATGAGAATGAAATAAATATTAAAGTTTTTCTTCTAGAGAATCAACATAGTCTGACGTCATTAATATTTACTGTAGAACTATTTTCCTTCGTCCATTCCCGAGTTTTTTTATGTCAATGTAGATCATATTCCAATTGCATATTTGGGCGTCTACGGCGCCAATATGTTCGCCCTTCGGGTATGGGTAGGTTTTGGAGCTAGTTTGTGAGTGAAACAGACCATAAAGAATATAAGAGAGAAGAGAGAAAATAATTTTCTGTTTTGTACAAACATTCCTTATAAAAAGTTTGACTTTGTACAAAAAGTATTTTAATTCACATGAGAAGCTTTTTTTCTATTTCTCTAACTCCTGCCTCCTTTTCTTTTTCTTTTTTCCTCTCTTTACCTTGAAAAGTAGGAAGTTCAAATCAGACAAGGTCTGATTTTTCTGGTTCATTTCTGGTCCCATCACTTTGCAAATAGTTTTATTAGGACCGTCTTGACCCAAGAATTCCATAGGTACCTTCAAAGTTCAAATCGACCATAAATGTGGGAGGAGATAGCGTGCGGACATACAGACGGACAGAGATTTGTGAATTATTATATAGATTGTTTGCGTGGACGCCGTTTAACTATATTACTTACGTCTTCAGTTGGTGGTTGTATGTTTCTTCTCAGTTGAGATTACATTTATTTCCCACCTATTCTACGCTAATTTTACCCCCAAAAACTAATAGTCATTTATCATCCATTTGTTTTCATAGGGTTGAACTTTACATATCTTTGGTCTCTATAATTATAACATATTTAGTTTTTTAGACACCACGACTGCAGACAAGGTAATTTCCCATCTTAAATATATATTAATTGGTTTTGAAAGTGGACATTTAAATATTCATACCATTTGAAATATTCTAACAAAATTAGACATTACGATTTAAAAAAGTTGTATTCATCGTATATATGTTGGACTCTTTTCTGTCTTCTAGATTTTATTGCATTTTATATCTATTTTCAATAAATATTCGTTATATTTCATTTTTGTGATGGGCAAATTATGACTTACTCGTCACAAAAGATAAATTATCTACTATAAAACATTAAAATTGACCAAAGTATATTTGAATAAGCTCTTGACATGAACCATAACTTTTATTTTAAAAAATGTTGTTTTTAATTCAAGCCACCCCATTTTTTTTAAACTTTAGTCATTTGTGAGAGGTTCCTTCTTTAAAATTTCATGGTTTTCTGAGGTTTCCTATGTTTTTGTTATTCTATAAGACTATGTAAGCTAATATGTTGTATGTGTGTGTATGTGCTTAAGAACTTCTTAAAAACTTTTCTTTATTTTTCTTACGGGTAGGCATCCTCCTTAGACAACCAACAACTAAAAGAATGTAGTCTAAAAAACAAGTCCAACTAAAAAGAAACAGAAAAACTTCTGCATATAAAAAAAGTATTTTCACTTCCATTTTTTGGTCGTTGAGTAAGTTGCTTCTGTCTTTAAAAAAAGGATTCAGACTTATCATTCATTCAGCCAAACAAGGAGGAGAGTGCACAGACGTAAATGAGTGTTTGAGTATCATTGGTGGGGATAACAATAAGTTTCCTCTCGCGAATTCAAATATAAACAACTCTTTTTGCTTTCGCAAAACTGTGTTCTTACTTGTTCTATGTCCGAGTGTGTCGAAGTGATGATCCATTTATCACTCAGATATGGGCAAACAAAGTTAACTTTCTTTTTATTATTGAGTACGAGCAGCAAATAATATTATTAGATGGAGTCCACTCAAGGGGTTTTTAAGCAAGGTCTGTATAATAAGGTCCGGGCAATACAAAAACAACATGTAGCAGTATAACTACTCAATGACGTCACTGGAGAACGAATATATATATAATTAATATTTATATATATTTATTTATTTTATTTATTTATACACACACAAACATATATATATATATATAGAGAGAGAGAGAGAGAGAGATTGATTGATAGATATATATATAGATAGATATAATCGTTCTCCAGTGACGTCATTGAGTAGTCACATTGCTACATGTTTGTTTTTGTATTGCCCAGACCTTATTATACAGACCTTGGTCTTAAGTGGCATGCCAAATATTTTTTTAACTATTCTTGTCCCTTCTCCTTTTCTTTATATCAGGCATACTTAAAAAACATCACCGTTTTCTTATATCTAATCATTGTTTTTTAATCAGAGAGATCCAGTGTTTGGTTTTTTATATAAGCAAAGGATTCAATTCGTAAATAAATGCTACAGCAATAAACTTCATACAGAGGAATAAATCTATTTCTGTAATCCATGACCTTGTTGTTTTGCAGATAAAAAGAAACCATTACAAATTTCTATTAAGAAGAACTTTGCTTTAAATGAGTGTACGAAATCATATTTTTTTTTAGAATAACGATATAAGCATTATAATATTCAAGGACAATCAAAGCTATATATAAATAAACTGAGCACTTAAGGAAATCCAAAGAAGTGGTTGCTATATAGAAGATATAAAATAGTAATTTTTGTGATAAAAATTTGGGTAGACCCTGTCGGCAAGTGGCCGCTATAGACAGGTGACTGCTTACACAGGCTTGACTGTATCTAGAAAAGCTACTTAGACTAATATATCCAGGACTCTAATAGTATCTATTTGTCGAGTCATTTATTAGTTGAACAATGCCCATGTACTACATGGCGTAAAGTCAATAAGTTGTTTACTTCACAAAAAGAATATTATATTTGATCTTATTATTGCCAATCCTAAAGAGACGTACGCATGTCTATAAGTTAAATAACAAGACGTTAAATATTATGGATATCATTAATATTACTTGGTAATTTGTTTCGCCAATATTTCTACAAGTCAATCTAAGAAAACTTTAAATATTGATAAAAATACCTGGAAGTCTTATATGATTAATATGCAATTAAGCAACAGATCTAACTAATATCTGAATGAACAACAGTCCCAATAAGTGTAGGAAAGGAATTTTTTGGAAAAGTAGCTCATGGGAGCATTTTTATCTGTATGAAAATCACCAAACTTCAATAATTGATGACAAAATATAAACGATGACATAATATATTCTTAAAGTTGGTGAAACAATGCAAAGAAGGCAGGGATTGATAAAATATTTCTTGAGCAATCGTAGTCTAACTACCCAGGCCTATGGAATAGAAAAGTGGGGGATAAGCATTTGGTTAGGTCATGCTAAGGAAAGGAGCATCATAGTATTTTATAAAGTTTAAATTTAAGTTTAAAAATAATACCTACGACTATATTACAGTAAATCGTACCAACGACCCAAATAATAACAGGATAATCTAAAGCGTTCAAGTAAAGTAGCGCATGCAAGGAAAAAGTAAACAAAAAAAATTGGCCAAAATTTTGGTTATTTTCTTTAACGTTAGATGTCGCTAGTCCATGAAATTACGTCACAGTCCAATTTAAAACCGGTTTAAAGGGATTAAGTTTGATGATTTGAAATATACGTCTGCAAATATAAATAATAAAAGGACTTTGTTATTATTTTCAAAGAGCTCTAGCATCAAAGCGCCCCTTACGGACTAAAAAAGAACTAAAATTTTGGCCAATTCCCTTTGGGAAAAAAGGAATAATTTTATGTTATGCATGCACTACTCTACTTTAACACTTTAGAATAATCAACAGGGAAGACAAATTGGGTCCACTAAAAGAGCTCTTAAAATTGTGTCCCCTCTGTGTGATGAAACAATTAATTAGTCTTTGGAATTGAAAATAAAAATAAAATTTGTGCATACCTGTTCATTCATCCTTTTATATATCCCTTAAGAATCGGCAGTTAGCCTTTGACTCCTCATAGGATAATAATTTTTTGCTTCATTTCCTTGTTTCATCAACGTTAATAATATAAATATATATTACATTATAGAAGGGTAATTAAGATAACTGCCATCAGTTGATGAGTCCGACTTTGGTCCTTTTATTCAGTCTGCATTCATTTATTATTTACGTTAAGTCGGCAGTGATTAGGACATTAAAATAGATACATACAACAAATGTAATACCTACAAAGGTACACTTACTTATATGATTTTGTGCTTTGATAAAAAAGGAGAAAAAGTGTCTTTGGGGGAAAGGAAGTAAAAGAGAGAGAGAGAGAGAGAGATATGGTCCCGGGAGAAAAAAGATTTCAAACAAAAGACTATGTAAAAAACAATCCCATTTCATCATTCAGGAGGTCTTCTTCTTCTTCGTTTTCATACCTTGAAGAAGAAGAAGAACTATAATAAAAACTAAGACGTTTCATATTGAAGAGAAAATATATATACAAGCGGGGGCACGTGCCTCGATCATTCAAAGCTGTCAAACATTTCTTCCCCCCCTCCCTTTAAATAAAACAAAAAAATATATGAAAAGGTATTCACACAAAAAACGGCAGGGATAAAAAAAAGTATAAAAAAGAAGTCTGAATGCCAAAATATTATATATATAATATATATATATATATATATATATATATATATATATATATATATATATATATATATATATATATATATATGTGTGTGTGTACAAAAAAGGGAGAGGCAGCCCCCTCTTGTGGTTTTGTAACTCTTGGAGCTCACAAAAATAAATAGCAATTAAACTCTGAGAAGGGGAGAAATATTATTATTGTGTGGGTTTTACTTCCCATTTATTATTTGTGGTATTTGAAGGGTTAAATGGTCCTTTTAAAATACTCAATTATTTTCTATTGGGTGTTCTTTGGTCATTCTGTAGGTATATTATAAATGTACTGGAATAACAAAAAACGCTCTTCTAGCATTCTCACAAATAAACACATTTTTCCTGTAGTAAGCCTGTTTTATTTCGTTATATCCGTCCGAAGGTCCTTCGATCGATGGATATGAGCAAACCAAAAAAATATTCGTTTTTACATATAAACGAATTCGACAATGCCATTAATGTAACTCATGAAGAAGAGACTCTTAGTATGATAAGTAATTCTTTCTCTGGATTGATATTAGCTCCTCAACAGCCACGAGTAAAGTGATACATTTAGAATAACAGCAATTGTTTCTTTCAAACAATCACGTTTCAAAAAGTACCACACCTATATGATCCTTATATATGTATCCATTTCTAATACATTATTTGTACATCATTTTATTTCAAAGTATTTCATTTGTTTAACGTTCAATAATTTCATTTGAATCCGTTTAACCCTTTATTATTTTCTACTTATTTCTATTTTCAACTATTAAGTTGTTTTTTCTGTTATAAAATTATGACTTTGTTTGTTTGTTTATCTCCTTGATTGTCCCTATCTTATTCGGCCTTAATCTGGTACTCCCTCTCTATACCCAATGTCCTTTTTTATAACTAAGTTTATGGATACTGTTCTCTTTGTCTGCTCACAAAAAAGTGAAATGTATTGAATTTTTGAGCCATACCAGAAGGATAAAAGAATCTATCTGATAAAATTAATGTCCTGATTAAAGCCGGCGAAATTTCTGATATTTTTGATACTAACTAACTTTAATTAACATGTTCATACAGATATTTGAGGACTTTTTTAGTCTGCTCGGAATTGTCTTTTTTTAGCTTGTGTGTATAAAAAATATAAATATAAAAGGTTAAAACCCAACATTTGCATTAAACAACAGAAGAGAACAAATTAATAAATACAATTAATAATAATCAACGAATTACAATAAAAACTACGAGGTGGAAGGTCTATTTGGGCATCATGCTACTCAATATGTCCACCATTATTGTCGATAACAGTCTCAACACGGCGATGGACACCGGCACAGCTGTAGTAGATAATCTCCTTGTTCATTTCGTCTCATGGTTTGCTCTAAAGACTTCAAATTGGGATGAGACGTCTTATTGGCGGCCCTTTCCAAAAACCCTCCACACAGAAAAGTCCAACGTTTCTAGGCTTGAGCTTGGCCATATCTTTGCCGGCTAGAAGTCGGATATCTGGGCGCTGCAGAAATCATCCAACTTATTGTACGTATGGCATAGAATATCATCTTGATTTCATGATACCGTCAGGATACGTGATCCTTAGCCAAGGCAATACCTCAGGACCTTGTAGTAGGCAGCAGTGTCCAACTTTTCTCTGGGCTTGAAAAAGGTATCTTCTAGCCATTGCTTGACGCAACCCCCAGCATTCATTGTGGGTGCTTCGTTCGGTAGGTGCCCTAGATCTGATATATATAGAACTTCATTTCAAAATCCTTGTGAACAGCTGTCCTGGAGATTTTAGGAGATCTTGAGATATTTTTTTAATAATGTCACCACTTCCTTAAGCTCGGGAAGCTCCCTGATCAGCACTGACAGCCTTCTTCACGTAGTAGGCAGTGCAGACGGAGACGCAAATGTTTCTAGCGGCCTTTTCAGGGGTGACTCCCGCTCGAGTAATGCGGACAATTTCTCTCATTTTGACTCCTGCTTTGACATATTTGAATCTATCTCAAAACTGTTCTTAATAAAGGTTTTTTTATCAAAGCTCCAACTGAGATCGGCAAAGACAGTTTTAATTTAAGTAAAGAGGAGAAAATGGAGATTGAAGCTTACGGCAAAATTTGGTGGGTAACCCTTTTCATAAAAACCAAATATAAAATAGGAAAATTGTGTTGAAAAGACCTTACATAAACAAACATTAAAGTTTCAATTTGTTTTCATAAACTAAATGATCTAAATTATCAAATAAGAGTCAATGGAGAGTTTCTTGTAAAGTTTTACACTATTCTTTAATGGTGTAGGATGTAGTGAGGAGTTTTAATCATCGTGGATTCTAATTTCCAGGTCACAGATTATCTTTTCTTGCAAGTTGAAACTAGGGTGATGTCAATTAAATTAAATAACCAACTTCTAATAAGGGATAATCCCGAACTCGAAGTATTAAGAAATGAAGAAAACAGAGGCTCTACTAATTCATAATTGGCCCAGTCGAACGAGCCTCAATGTTCACATTATCCTATATAATTATGGCATCTTTTTACTTACTTCGTCTCCTTCTCCAGCAAGACGTCCGCCCTCATAAAGAATAAAAAAGACTTATTTGATTAACCCCAGTCCTTATGAAGTAATAATAATAATAATCAAGAGAAAAGAACCCCATGAGCCCATCATAACAAGAATTTTACAAGCCTTGAAATAATGAGGAAGAGTCCCCAAGAAGCAAGAATAACAATAATAGTACCTATATATACATATATTAAGAACTACCTACAGAAAAGAGGAAGAGAGAGAGATGTTAAAAGTATTTATTTTCCGGAGAATAATTAATTTCAATATTTATGGCGGGAGGGGGGGTGCGTACATGGATACTTTGTAATCAAAGATGGCTCCCAAGACACACTTAAAACCTTTTAAGGAGAAGAGTACACTTTGTGATTTGGTCTTGCATAACTATGGTATAAGTAAAGGAAGGGCATTGTGCTAAGAGGGGAGAAGTAGTAATCAATTAAGGGCTATTATGATTCAGGGTTCTTGAATAATTCAAAGGATGAGGGGGGAAGGGTACTTCCCTGGTTGAATAAGGACATAATGAGACGTATTTAATAACTTATTTTTGTTTGCGTGTGATCTGCAGTAGACATTACTTAGGCTTTTATCAGAATTATTTTAATTATAATATGGCCTACATCTATGATATATATACGAGTATATATATAATTTGTTGATGAAAACAATCTTTCATTAAGCATTAATTGAAAGGCTATAGTTTTCAATGATTGTACATGTGAGTTCATGAAAGGTAGGTTCAAAGTTGTTTTTTAAGTGTATAAATATTCATATAAGATATATGCCATTCATTTTAATATTATAGACTTCAAGTCTTGTTAGTCTAACAACAAATGTTTTTTAGTCGCAGTTTTTTATCGGGGACGAATGAAAATGTCGGGCAATTTTCCCCGCTACATTAAACTTACTTATATTTTGATTTCTATTATATAAAAATGGAGATGTTTTTGGAAGACATAACCATTAATAACCCTTATAAAATGCAATGGCTTGAAATGTCCTGGAAAGACTTTTAAAACTTTATAGAATATTCTGAATGCTTTATGTCCAGACCCTATTATACAGGCCTTGTCCGCAATATTTATAGTACTTATTTCATAAGATATATATCTCAGATGCATGATTAAAATATAGACTCTTGAATGAATGATTTCTACCCATTCATTTATAAAAATCGATTAGATTTATATTCCTTTGTACAAACACGCTGGACCTCACTCTTCAAATATTCACTCTATAATGGTAAAAATATATATAAATATAATATTACCCTGGGTCTATATCATGAAAAGCCTACTCACGCACATCAATCATTAAAGCATTCAATGATTCCTCTGCTCAATGCAGTTATTCATGTAAAGAACCTTAGAGCCTGACTTGCTTTACCTTGTGGAAATTATCGAAGAGATAATTGAAGTCAAGGAGGATCCAGGAAAATAAAGAAGAGAGAAAAAAAAGAGAAATTCTTGTTGCATGAGTAAATATTGGCTGAGAAGAAATCAGGGGTTATAACCTCATCAGCTCACTGCATGACGTATATGCATGTAAAAACAATGGCCTTTTGGGTAAAAGTATGGCGGTAGTTGATGTTAAGGGCCCAGTTATATTATGGATAGATATTAATCAGCCAGTAGTTATATATAAGCTAGGCAAAATAAATAACTTTATATGTATATAAAACATTTTTTGTGACCAAAAAACTAACACTAAGTTCTACACTGTATGGAAAGGAGTAGCATTTAAAATAGTATTCATAATTTTTCATGATATTTGTAACTCCTTTGAATGCTTATTATGCAATATCGACTATTATATTGTTTAAGCTTTTCTAACGTTATAAAAGTTGAATCTGTCATCTAAGTTACTTTAAAAAATAAAGTTGAACTAAAAGGTTCCTTTCTTTATATGCACTTAAATGCCTAAATTTATGGTTTATCCTCTGTTTCCTTACTTCGTCAATTGTGCATTCTTTTGCATTTGACACTGCATACAATTAGTCTTAATTGATTGACAAAGGCTCTTTAGAATAAAGAGCTCTCTATTGATTATTATTCAATATATTAATGAGGTCTCTAAGTGATCCTTAATGAGGGCTCCTTCTTTTTTTATCTTCTTTTTTATACAAAAGTAGTTAGAGTACAACATATATGTTTATGCATATAGTAACTAGAGGCATATATACACTCAGAGAGTGCAAACCTCCGCCGTCACGGGGTCCTTATGAGCCTTCCGAGGCGGATTTTCACGACTGGGGCGGCGTAGAGGGACGGGGGAGGGTTCCCCTCGACGGAAATTCCGAGAGGAAGACGCTCCCGGCACCCGATTTCACAGCACAGCGACATTATTGGCAGAGTAGGCTAACTTATAATATTTATTAGTATTTAGTTCATTTTGCATCTTAATTCTGCACTCAGAGATGCCAAAATTTAATCACTTTTCTTTTTGGCATTTCCAACAACTCCACAAAGTTTCATCTGAATCAATTCCGTACTTTTTGAGTTATCTTGCTGACAAACAAACCAACCAACAAACCAACGCCAGTTAAATGTTGGCATCTCTGAGTGCTCCTTTAAGATGCAAAATGAGCTAAATACTAATAAATGTTTCAAGTTAGCCTACTCTGCCAATAGAGGTCGCTGTGCTGTGAAATCGGGTGCCGGGAGCGTCTTCCTCTCGGAATTTCCGTCGAGGGGAACCCTCCCCCGTCCCTCTACGCCGCCCCAGTCGTGAAAAATCCGCCTCGGAAGGCTCATAAGGACCTCCATTTGGCATTTCCAACAACTCCACAAAGTTTCATCCGAATCCGTTCTGCACTTTTGAGTTATTCTTCTGACAAACAAACCAACCAACAAACCAACGCCAGTGAAAACAATACCTCCTTCGGCGGAGGTAACTATGATTCAAGTAAGCGTTGTTCTGAGAATTAAGCTCGATAATTCCATCCGTTTCTTAGAAAAGACAGAGCCTCATGTAAAAATAATTCCATTCCCACTAAAAATATCAAGTATGGTTCACTGTTATTGCATAATATTAGAAATATATTCATAAATTTCATATTTAATGCGTAGAAAAAATATATTCCTCTATTTTTTTAGAGAGATTTACTTCTGAGTAGAAAGGTTTTATATATTTACATTTTATATGAGTGGCCTACCATTAATATCATTAGAGTATTCATTTATTGCCATCATTTTTGGTTTGTTTACCGAATTAACGAAGAAAAATATTTTTCATTTGTGCATATATGATGCCCATATATCATGTATAGGTGATATATATGTGAAGAGACAAGGAAGATGCATTTTGAAGAATACCTGAGCTGGGAGAGAAGGAGAAGAGAAAAAAAACTCAATAAAATAAGAGGCATTAATAAATTATTTTATGATTGAGTGCATCCCTCATTAAAAGTTGCTTTTCACACTTGTTTCATTTGGTGGGGTGATTAATTATGTGGTGTTGAAGCATGCATAGAAATAGATAGAGTGAATGCGCATTGAGGTTGAATTAAATGGATGCAAGAGGAGGAGGCTACGGCCAGAATACCGGTTTTATTAAGTCTCTTATATCTAATTATGTTAGGATAAATGCAGGGACGGTTTTTGCTATGGGTAGTGTAATCGACTGCCCAGGGCGCAATATATTTGGGGGCGCCAGCTTTCTACTCTAAAATCGCTAATTTCCAAGTCAAGTTTGTGGATTGGTCGCTGGGCGGCCATCACGTCAATTTGCTGCAGAGACATGAATACAGGTGTGTGTGTGTGTCATAAGAAAAGAATGAGAGCGTTTCCACACACTGAGGATCACGTACCAATATCTATTTCTGCCGAACGCCGCACCGGAGCTCAGCACACCTCGAGCGGCAGCAAGATGTGGATGCAGCTTCAAAATATAACATCGGGTGATTTTTCAAAGTATAAAAAAACTCCGCTCACTAGCAGGTCGGATTAGGTGGGCGCTGAGCCCGCAGGGGATGTGTAAGCAGTCCGTAATGCAGTCGTTCTGCAACCAGTGGAACTTATTCATTTGCTGTAATCAGTGTTATTTGTAACACTGAATGGGGGGGGGGGGGGTGTTAGGAGGTGCCAATGGAGTTGTTGCCCAGGGCGTAAAAGTAGCTGGACCACCTCTGGATAAATGTTAAATAAAATACTAAACGAATGGACACAAGTTTCACAAAAACTTTACTTTAGAAATGGAAGTCGTTGAGGCAGGCAGATGCTTTGATGTCCAAAATGTACAGGGTTCAAAGAAACAACAATATTGATGGCATAGCCACATCATTCAAAATCAACGAAAGAAAATTACTTGGACGATTTCTTTTTTGTCCGTCTCTTCTAAACTGTGGACTGACCTGTAAGAGCCCTGCAGGAAGTTAAACTGTAGAAAATCAGAGGGACTACGAATACTTTAGCAGAATTCTGGTATATTCTTTAACTGTCAATATGTTAATTACGATATCTCTTGTACCTGGAAATTTCATTTTAATATGTATTGAAAATATTTTAGATTTTTTTTCTGTCATATATACTTTTTTGGGTTAAAAACATTTTATTTAGTAACCTAAAAAAATATTACATTGTAAAAATAAAATACACTAAAATTATATAGAGGAAGCAGAGTAAAACTATTTTTTATATTGAACTGATAAATTTTACATTATCTTATAATTTATGGCCGAACTTTTATCCATGATTGTATAATGGATTTATGGCAAAATGTACAATAAAAATGAAAGAAAAATGGTCAAAAATAGAAAGTTATTATTTAGCGTCATTATTTATTTTTATGTGTAACCCTTTAATTTACATTTATATTAATGATCAAAAACACCAATTGATGCATTTCAGTTAGTTTCAAATGCTATTATTCATTAAAGTAACAGAATTACATCCTTCGTTAGTTAAACATATTTAAAATATGATCAACACACTCTTTTATGATTGAGATATTTAATAATGTTTAAAAAGGCATTTATTAATACCAATTACTTAAAATGAATCTTATTCACAATACCACATACATAGATATGTAATATGTGCTTATACAATTATCCATATAAATGACTTATAAAAATGATATCACATCTCAATAGGTAAATAATTCAACTCCTCCCAAACCATGGAAATATTTACTGAATAATTATAGGAATTACAGATAACTTATGGTTTAAATGAAATGTAATTAATCTAAAAGAGACGTTGAGACGAATGAGTAGCTCCTTATGGTGCAATTACATAAAATTCCTCCTTTTTAACCCTTTCCCCCGCGTTTCATTTTTTTTTTTCTTTTCCACCTTATCATTTTCCCCCTTTTCCCTACCTCCCCAACTTTCTAAAAAGTATGTTTGATTGTCATAACGTGCTTGATATCCCTCGGTATTACCTTCTAGGTTAATGAATGATTCATTGTACAATACAAAGGGGATAATGATTCAATAACCCAATAAAAAGAGTCACACCTTCCTTTAACTCTAAGCCAATGATGTTAGCTTAATGGTATACATAGAAGCTAATAAAGCATGTAATAAAATAATGTGTAATGAATGAGGGACGCTCAGACGTGAGACAAGCAAATAGAACCCAGAGGGAGAGAGCAATATCCTTTCAAAGTAGACGCTCCTGGATAGAAGTAGCTATAATGTCATTACTATTATTTTGCATATATATAATGAATTCGGTGGGTAGAGAACCAAACCGGTTATAAGCCAGATGCCTCTGTTTGTTTTCTCTTTGCCACCTTAGACATTGCATCTCCTCCCCCTTGCAGCTTAGATCATTGAAAGCGTGACACCTTGCCCACCACTCGGATGGCTTTATATGGTTAGATATTTATGGAAAACATTACAGATGGTGGACAATTTTTGCCCGTACAATATGTCTTAGCACGCATAAGTTGCATGATGAGAGCTATGATAAAGTCCATTCCATTTGTAATATGTGGGTTTGAAATAACATTAGAGCAGAATTATAGTTAGTCCATCGAACTTAAGAATATATCTTGAATAAGGTCCATCAGTATTGATCTTCCCCTCTAAGGAGGATTCGAATCTGCTCCCTCAACATAGAGAGTTGAACACGATTGCTCACTGAGTTAACATGCTGCCTGAGTTCAATACTTTCTCTAATAAAGGAATGTTCTCTATAGTTATTAATTTTTGTAATGAAAAAAATTGTCCCAAAATAACGATTTTGTCAAGCATATATTTTATCGTTTATTGTCATCATAAACTAATCAAAATAATAATTTTGTTCATGTGTTTGATTTTGCAGGATGGAATACATGCATCATGGTTAACTTGCATCACAGAGTAAAGGCTAAGATAAGTATAATACCGATTCCGCCATGGATCACGGAATATTTATACTTCCACGATTCTGTCATTGACCAAAAAAAAAACTATATGAATGTCTAAATCATATCTCGTTTGAAGTTTGTTTATTACTTTGAATGCATTTTTGCAAAACAAAGTTTACAGATAACTGCAACAGAGAGTTTTATGCAAAATAAAACTCACAGGAATCCAGATTTGGTGATGGATTTCTTCACTTTAGGGTTCATAGAACAGGGGGATGGAAAACTATTATGTGCTAGGGAATATTATATTTGGAATATGTTTCTGACTGCTGTAGTAATTAAAAAAGCAGAAGTAATCCTAATATTGAACACTGGTGTGCTAAGACATAGCCCAGATAGTGTTTAATAACAATCCATAACTGTGTATTCATTTAATATAAATAATAACGGAAATCTTTGCATCGATCAGGATACTTACTTCGAAGGGATGCTTTCACAGATCAAATACTCTTGAATAATTTTTTTAAAAATATCTGTACATTAGTTTGATATCTTCTTATTTTATTTATTACATATTCCAAAGCAATTTCGATACGAACAAAGTACACATAGACATTATCGTCTAAATTATTACTCAGGGAAGAACGACAACAATTATAGCAACAATAAAACAATCAAACAAAAATCAGAAAGATGGAACAATGCATACATCAAAATTCGTCGCCACAATTTGAAATGCATAATTTTTATCTTTTCAAAGCCCCAATATTTTTTATTATATGATGGTTGCTGTATGGACAATATTTCATCTTCTCTGCAACAAGGATTCACGAACCGTTGTGAAGAGACGGAATCTTTAGAGAACAAGCTGTATATCTGGCTGCAGTTTTATATCAAATTGCTTGCACTTTATTTGATTTCACAAATTGATATTGCTTTTTATGATGATTGAAAATTTTTGTCTTCGGTCAAACTCAAGTTTCCCTCTCCTCGTGAATAAATGGATGGAATGAGACTTTGTAAGTGAAATATGAAGATAGATTTTTCTCCTTAGATATTTTTTATAAAATTTATTTGCTGGCATTTTATTAGTGGAACATCTTATAACTCTCTGTTGTAATACAGTAATAGACTTCTAATAAAGTAACAGTATCGTAATAATTGAATATTACGAAATAAATTAATATCCTTAATACATTTATATAGATATATATAGATATATTATATATATATTATATATATATATATATATATATATATATAGATATTATAATATATAGATTATATATATGTATGTATGTATATATATATATATATATCACTAACTCAGTGGATCCTTCTCCGCTTTGACCATCATCAAGATAGATATGAAAAACCTTTTTTGTATTCAATATCTTCTTTTGTATTTTATCTAGAAAGAGATGGGATATTTAATTTAAAATGCATCAAAGGGCTTTTGAGATAAGCGGGTGATAATTTATATTTTTTATACTTTATCATAAGAATATAAATCTACATATGACCCAGTCAATGATGGTATCTGTTGACATTCTTTAAAAGAGTGGGGCTGTCAATTTTTCATCTCATTTAATTTTGAAAAAATAATTGAGGAAAATCATTAGGGACCAGAAATCTTATTCATAATTATATTATTTTTTATTGGTCATAGTCAATTGCTCTTAACCAATTTCCTTGCAAATACGCTGAGTTCGTATTTCTCATAAATAATGTTTTAATGCTTATTCATATTTGATTTAAGGCACTTCAATCGAACTTATTGAAAAAATCAAAGCATTAAACATAAAATGATACATTTATTGGCATACTTTTCCATGCTCATATATATATAAAAAATAAGAGTAAATATTGTTAGAGTCAAATTATATTCTAGAAAACATTCTTTTTATCGACTTTTTGCCTATATGGTTCGATAAAAATTGCATCCAACTCGATATAAATAAGCATTATAGCATTAAAATTAGTGTATCTTACCTAGGATCTTATGAGTGAGGTAAACCAAAAAATGACCAACCTCTCTCGGGATTCGAACCTGCGGGGCGCAACATTGATAGTTTGAACACATCTTAACGCATAAGGCCATCGCACTCCCTTCCTTATTTTCCAAACTCATGAACGTAAGAAAAATGAAAAAAGTACTAATGTAGTGAACTATATTATTTTTTTAAATAAAAAATGGAAAATGGAACCTAAATGATAGTCTAATGCATGTATATATAATATTATTAATCATCTGGAAAGAAAAATGGTTCTCCCTCTCTCTTTCACGACAAGACATATCAAGGCTTTTGATGCGTGTGGGGACTAACATTGCAAAATCTGCATTATAGTAAAAACGAATAAAGAATATAAATGGTCATTAATGATTCTCCTTCTTTATTAATTCATACGCAGTGTTTCAATATGCCATTAAGATTTGCAAGTGTTGCCGGCCCTCCCAGAAAGAGACAAATTTAGAAAGACGATTCTTATATTTTATTTCTTACATCAAAGAACCTTATAAAAACAAAACAACAGTTGCTTGCTTCACTTTTTTTTTTTTTTTTTTTTTTGCCTATATGGTTCGATAGAAGTGCATCGATGGATATAAATAAGCATTATAGTATTATAATTAGTCTATCGAACCTTCACCTTCTTGTTTATGGTAGTACTTTTGACGGGTTTTACAACCAAAATACGCCTCTAATAAGAAATATATGACATAAAAATACAATGTGAACAGAACCAAGATGAATTGAAAAATAGTGTTTTTTAGGAAAGCTAAGAATTAGGCGGGGTTTACACAGTCCATAAAAGACTATTATTCAAGCCCTAGGTGAACCACACCAAAACTGAATCCACTAATTTATAGAATAAACAAAAAACACGAGCAACGAATTTGGATTAAATTTGGGTTTTAAAATAAAATATGTGTTTGGAACACCAAAGATATGATTTCCGAAGCTGAATCCGACCCAATATATCCAACGTGTTCAGAACACTATTTTTCTTTTAGGGCAAAATTAAATGCAAATTGGTTTAAATAGTTTGATTGCACAATGACTGAGGGAGGGAGGACCCGTCCTAGAAGAAGAACTAAGAGGAGTAATGATATTCACAGCCGTGCCCTATAACAGAACATTACTTTATCAAGTGTCAGTCGATGACGCTGAAAATTAGAGGGATATGAACAATAGTACTTACAAACTACAAAAATAAAATAATCCAAATCGGGTGCCTTAGGGCGCCACCATAGACATATAAAGACATGCGGGGTTTATTGGATTCTTCAAAGGAATGTTATTGTGTCCAATATAAACAATCTTCTATCTCTATGATCAGCTACAATGACGTAGTATTACAACTTACTTTATTTATATGGGACACAAAAATACAACTGAAAGACAATGTTTTTCTGCTATTGAAGGGAATAAGCTCACTTTATCTTTATATCTCTATGGGCGCCACACGGTAACAAAGTCGAAACGTATTGTGATCAAGGTAGGATATCAAATATATAGAAAGAGGATTACAAGTTTTTAAAGAGTTGCATTCCATTAGCATCTTCTCATCATTGAACAACAACTCGACTAGCTAATGCATTTCCTGTAAGACCAAACTCATAAATGTTTCCTTCTTCTCTTACCAGAGACGACATGTAAAGCTTTGCGATTGGCCAGTTTTAAATAAGTGACAGTAAGATTGATGTGACCGCTCACCACGGCCAAACTATTTTTAATTTGATATCTTTTGAAATTGTGGAAAGACTATTATGTATCGGTATTTTTAACATTTTAAAATTTGGCGCCCAATGTGACGTCACAAAGCAGGACGTAGCGATAAACAGAATACGAACGCTTTTTCAATCATCAGAGCAGGGAATAATCATTATAACACATTTTAACCCAATAAAGCCCAAGATTATTTTTTCGTATATATCAATAAACTTTAGAGAAAATATACTGATTTTAATGTTTCTTGACATATCCGATAAAATTTTGGAGAAAAAATACAAAAACCCGGATTTTTGGACCGGCAGGATTTCCTGCAACTCGGCTATAGAATCATGTTTTTGTACTTTCCAAATGTATTTTTTTTAAAATAATTGTCAATATATATACAAGATAATTGTAAATTATTTCTTTATTCTGACATACATACACATATAAATATGTATTTCTATATTTTCTATTATAAATAAATATACTTATTTTGTATGGAATGTAAGGTACATCAAACATTTTATTGATATATTCTGGAAGAAAACTGGCGAAGTTTTGAATTCGATCTACTTCCTTTTGACCTTTAATGTAGCCCTACATTGTAGCGAACCGTCATTGCAGCAGGCCCGCTGGACTGTTCTCTAGGATCTTTTTTCTTAAAAATTCCGAACTTTTATGAAATACCAATTGCTATAGTTATCTTATTTTCTCAAAACGATATGTCCTTTTTCTTTTGATATATTCTCCTTGGACAAACGGTTTGGGCATTTACGCTTCATGCAAAAATTGGTCATCACAATTTTCTGGAACGAATTATCACTACATAATACTACATTCTGGTCAAAAAGGTCAACACCGCCTACGATCATATTGTAAATACTAATAGAATTGGGCATTTCGACATTTATGTGTTTTCCTTTCACCTCATTCCACCTGATAGCTTTTAGAAATGGATTTTATTTTTGGATTGAGGCTACCGTGACAAGTTTATTATTATTCCACTACACAAGTGAAATATTTTTAAATATATTTTTTCATGTAGCCTCGTTCTTTTTCCATCTTGGTCATTCTTAGCATCAATATAAGTTATGTCATAAAATTTAATTTCATGTATTTATAGACAAGTGGCAGGATATCCTCCCACTAAAGTTTGTTGCACCACAAGTTAAAAAAAATAATAAAAAGTGAACAAAATATTAATGTCATGTAATTTTTATACAGTTCAAGAATCCGATTAGCTAAATGATTGGACAATTGTGCTCTGAACTATACTAATACATGGCCATATTTATAAGACATAGCAATTCAAATAATTCTTACTATACTAGCTTGTGTTCAAAACTGTATTGACGAAACAATATTATATATATGGCAATAAACATTATAATTTAGTTAACTTAAAATGTATTAAGAAAAAGTTAAAACTTAAATAAATGAAAAATAATTGGTAGAAATTTTTCTACGTCATTTTAAAGTGAATGACAGGAAAACCTGCCACTCGTCTTTAATGGGTTAGCTGTAGGTTAGTCAAGCTGCAAGAAATTATGTGACATCAAAGGTTCATATCATTACAATATATGTAAGTACTATTGGACCAGCCATATAATGATATCAAATAGTTTAATAAAATTCAATGTTTGCTCTAATTGATCCTCAATTAATAACTTCGGATTTTTATTTTATTTATCCTCGTTAAATACTTGAAATAATGTTTGGCCAAAGGTTTTCCTGTATTTTTCCGTCATTCATCAGCCTATCTCATAATTGATCCTCATATTTCACAATGGAACTTCCCCTTCATCTTGAAGGGATCAAACAGATTCTAATTGATTGTAATTAAATAGAAAGTTAATTAGAGTGCATTGCACTGCGGTCTTTGGAAACTCAAATTATGTTCAAGCTTCATTATGAGCATGCGATTAATATGAACAAGTGATTAAATACCATGCAGTAATCATTAATTAAGTGTATTAATATTCTTATTTTCCCGGTGTTGACAACTATTAATTATTAATGGGATTTAATCATCCAACACCTTAAATTGCTTGTAAATGAAAAGGGCAAAACAAAGTTTACTCAAAGCACTACCAGATGACGTCTAATACTCACTGTTTCTCGTTCATCCTAATGTAAATGAATTATTGGTCAATCACATATTTAAATAGTGTACAAGATATGAATATGCATACAATTTTAGAGTACTTCATTGTTTATTAAGTTATGAAAGACTTTTTCATTCGATGGAATTCCTAAGTGACCGTCTGATGCTTTAGTCCAAGAGGTGGCAGAAGACTCAGACAATGAAACTTTTCTTCTTAATGCGGAACTTGCCCTTGACTACCCTGGACTTCTTGTTGGCGTCTGTCAAGAGCTCGAAGTGGCGGACATAGAAGGTCACTCCCAAGTTTTCATTGTACTCCTGATGGTTACCTAATCCCTACGTCGAACCCCTTGGTGAGGCTCCTAATACTGTTGGTGGTAGAAGAGTTCTCGATGGCAGTCGTGATGTTAACCCAAAACTCGGCTGATCGTTTTTTGTTATTCACTTCCAGACTTTCTCTTGAGGCTTTGGTAGTTTTCCTTTAGCTTTTACACCGTTGCGATTAGGGATTTGGAGCATGGGACGAGGCGGGCGATTTCACTATAACTAATTGCGCGTCAAGCTGGGCGGACCGTGATTTTTCCATAATTTGTCAAATAAAAGCATTTTTTACAAAATTTGTTTTTTTAATGCTGCTATTTATCCTAAAGATGCAAAACGGCCGGAAAATTTGAATCGCTCTTAATACTGCTCAATATGACCAAACTATTGTCCTTGGGCAAACTGTACATTGCCCTGCTATAATTAACTTTTCATAGTATAGGATAATAAAATATTAATTTGTTTTTGTATAGCACGGCTCTGCAAAAAATATTGAACCAACAATGTTCCTACAATGAATGAGATATAATATAGATTTTGATTTTGGCATAATCAGCTGTTATGCCATGGATTCATACAGCCTTCAAACTCTACAATTGCGCAAAGTCATCGATACTCCTAACCAAAAACGCTCTACCAATAAATGGGCTATCATAAATGTTAATGACGTCATATTCAAAAGTCTTTTATTACAGTTGTTCACTCTGAAATATCCTTTCAAAAGAATACACAAATATTACAAAGAATATACTGATGCTGCCAGATTTCTTTAACTGTTTTTCTTGAATTCGCTTTTCTTAAAAAACATATAGAACTAAAGGCATATATACACTCAGAGAGTGCAAACCTCCGCCGTCACGGGGTCCTTATGAGCCTTCCGAGGCAGATTTTTCACGACTGGGGCGGCGTAGAGGGACGGGGGAGGGCTCCCCTCGACGGAAGTTCCGAGAGGAAGACGCTCCCGGCACCCGATTTTACAGCACAGCGACATCTATTAGCAGAGTAGGCTAACTTGAAATATTTATTAGTATTTAGCTCGTTTTGCATCTTAATTCTGCATTCAGAGATGCCAAAATTTAACCACTTGTTCCTTTTGGCATTTTCAACAGCTCCACAAAGTTTCATCCGAATCCGTTCCGTACTTTTTGAGTTATCCTGCTGACAAACAAACCAACCAACAAACAAACCAACGCCAGTGTAAACAATACCTCCTTCGGCGGAGGTAAAAATAGCAGATACATAAAGTCAAAATATAGGTTTTGGTGCATAGTATTCAATTGTTTTTTAGACGACTTTGCATTAGTAGTAGACTCATATATCTTTTTCTATCAAGTCCCGATTGTTGATAAAACACCAAAAGCACACAGATCATAGCATCTCGTTATTAATTTCACAAAAATGCTTCAATTACAACAATGATAAGACAGCTGATGTATATCGTGAAAACATGATATATGTTAGATTCTAGTATAAGGCTAAACCATGAATGCCAATACATTGGCTCCATCTATTAGCTGGATATGACAGCAAAAAAACACTTCTTGTTAATAGACTAAAAGAACCCTACAGATTACTATACGAGAACAAAAGTAGAATAAAGCTGAAATACTATTAATGGGATGGAAGCATAACTACATTATTAAATATGAACCATTGCTAACTATTAATCATATAAATGACGAATGTCATATATTCTTCAAAACTATGAGGAAAAAAGAATATGCTTGTAATAAATGTCGTGTAGTCTCAGCTACTAACAATTGAGGCCCGAAGGAATTGTTATCCTGGCATGCAATAATAAGAAGAAATTGGATGCCTTTAAATTGTAAATCGAGTTTCTATTTTATTTTCATTCATCTTTCTTCATACATTCTATATATTCGATCTACATGCAATATGAAGATATATAAAAGAAAAAGAAAGTAGTATTAACTTTAATTCCATCAAACAATACAAAAAAGCCATTTTCTCTCTCTCTCTCTCTCTCTCTCTCTATATATATATATATATATATATATATATATATATATACGGAGAACCCCGTTTAACTATAAAAATAGTAATAATTCCAATTAAGCTTCATTTCCTAAGAATGCCTCCCCATGCAACTGACTTTTTCTAATTGAATGGAATTAATTGCTTCTCCATCAATGTTGAGGTCAGTAAATTGAAAGCATAATTTACTCTCAATGCACTAATCATTTTTGGGAGATGAATAAAAATGATTGCTAGGAGATTTATTATTATATCACATAGATAGATTTTATACATACTGCTTTTGCTTCTCTCAAGGAAACTTAAAATGTATCTGTAAAGAAGAGGATCTAAGAGTGTTTAAATGTTAATATATATTTTCCTAGGATGTAATTAAATACAACACAAATTATGCTAAATAACAAATATACCGTTTTTTACCTTACTGAAGATAAATTAGGGGTGCAAGCAAAAGAGTTGACCAGCATGCTTTACATCGAGCATTCAATACGTCAAATACAAAAAAAAATGACAAATTGAGGAGAGAGGGATTAAACCCTTAGTTATGTTTACACTCAAATATTATAAAAGCTTCCCTTAATAATCTTAGCCCTGTGAAGCTATTTTTAATCATTTAAACATTTGATCAATTACATTTGCATTATGAATAAGTATTAAATACTCTATTATTTTCATGTTATCACTATTTTTAAATAATAGATTTAAAATAATATAAAGAGTAGGATTGTGTTCAGTCATATTCGAAGAATCACCAACTGATTATTCAATTGGGCTTTTTATTATGGTTAGGCTGTTATTTGACAAATGAAATGACCGTTTTATAATCTTTTTTGATATAAATCTCTTTTAAAACAACAGTGCTTGTTTATGAAAAAATTACACAACTCTATATATTTTAAATTATTTGTATGCTTGAATCAATCAATATTTCCTCTTAGTAATAATTAAACGGTATAAGTATTGGGTCTTTCTCAGTCCCTGATTTAGGGCCTCACTGTATCAGGTGCTCGAAGTGCGACAATTATATAAAAATAAAGTATATTATATACAGAATAGTATAATATAGTACAAAAACAATTATTTATTTATCCGTATCTAATGTCCTAATGAAGGAGGAGGTCCATAATAAATAACTCTGTCGTCTATTGAGCCTATCCGGGAGATTTTAAAAATTTGAAATTTAACAAACAATATATATATATATATCAGGAAACGACCGGGTGCTGTCCCGGGTTTTTTAGACACCGGGCCAGGACATCCATATTTTGTTTCGTTTGTAATTCATAAATTTATTTAGAAAAGAATTACCATATAAAAGTGAGGACATTTTTTCTTAGAAAGGACTTTTCGAACAACGAAACGTCGTCACTATTTTGGAGATTCTTTTCTAAAAAAACGTCAACACTGTTTTTTGATTTCTTTTATTAAAAAACGTCGTCACTTTTTTTGGAGATTCTTTGCTAAAAAAAACGTTAAATTTTTTTGGAGTTTTTTTTCTAAAAAAAAACGTATCACTTTTTTAAAAAATATATTTTTAAAAAGATGTCCCGGTCGTTTCCTGATATATATATATTATTTATTATATATATACATGTTTATATATATATATTATATTATATATGTATATATATATCAGGAAACGATTGAGACATTTTTTTTCGCCGGGAGTCGGGCCGGGCTCAAACCGGGCCGGGACTTAAATAAATTCGCTCGTTCGTCATTCTGAAAGTGACGACGCTTTATTTTAAAAATAATTTTTTTATCAAAAAGTACATTTTTGTACTCGACGAGGTGGCCGCCAAAGCCATGTGGCCATGGAGACTTGGAAATGATTTTACTCCAGCGACGGGGGCGGCGGTGCCAGGAACCCGATTGGTGATTTCGTCTTCCCCATCTCGAGGAGGCCCATGAGGTCCACAACTTCAGTGGCGTACCCACTTGGGAGGGAGACAGCTACTTTTGCATGTCACGCAATATCTGTGTGGAACTTGTCTAAGGCCTTGAGGTCGGCCACTACCCTTCACACAGCCAGGACCGCAGCTAGGGTCATTGGACGCAGCGTCCCCATATAATTTATTCTGCATGGGCATTTTGTTTTTATTTATTTTATATTTTTTATATAATTTTATTGTTTCTTTCTTTATTTATATATTTTAGACTAGTTACAAATGTACCTAATATGCCCAATGGCAAGAAATATACTCGATTACACACACAACAATACTTTTTAATATTTAAAAAATCAGTTAAAAATTATTTTTTTGAAAAAAACATCGTAACTTTCAGAGTGACGAACGAACAAATATATTCAAGTCCCGGCCCGGTGATTTTTAGACACCGGACCGGGCCAGGACGTTCAAAAAATAGCCGGGAACCTGGCGGGGTACCCCGTCGTTTCCTGATATATATGTATATACTAGCGGATGTTACCCGGCGCTGCCCGGGATTTTCCAACTTGACAATAGTCTTTGGAATAGAAAAAAGATCATACGAATAATTATAGTGATGTCATCACATGTGATTTTTCATATTAAAATCGGTTTCTTAAAAAGTTGTCCTTGGGTCTTCGTTGCCATTTTTCCGTTTTTTGTTGATTAAGGCTGGGAATTTAAACATCGTAAAAAGAAGTTATTTTAAAGTCATTTCATAGAGTGCCTATGTTATTTTATGATAAGTAGGTCCTTAAAAAGTTGTCATTGCCATTTTTACCGTTTTCTATTCCTTAAGGCTGGATATTTAAACTTCACAAGGAGAAATTATTTTTGAAGCCATTTCATAGAGAACATAGATTGCCGAAGATTTGTGTTGTAGTGATGAATATTAGAGTATTAATTTGATCTCCGTTGATGGAGGAAAACAGCAAAAGACAAAAACTTAAGAGGGACTCCAACTTCATATCTTTATCAAGAAAAGTTAAGAGTGATTGGCATCACTTTCCATCTCCTGGAATTATTAAAATTTGAATAGCGCCATGTTACATTATTAAAAAGTTTGTTTTTTTCACAAAACCTAAATTTAGGGGAAAGACAGGGACAGAAAAAACCTTCTTTTTAAGTTATCATACAGAAAACAAATTTTCCGACTAACACCCTAAAAAACAAAAGAATGTATTACTACCCCATATTTAACCGCAGAAAGTTTGGTTAAAATTTAGCTAGGCAATTTTAAAAAATCGGCAAAAACTTTTGGTCAATAAAATAAACATGACGATGACGAATTTTGCGGGAGTTTACGACCCCGCTAAAACAATCCCTGAGCTCTCAAAACTATTCACTGAAAATTTCGTAAAGATCTAATGAAACGTTCGGGAGATACATGGAAACGAACGAACGGAATTCTTTTTTTATTTTTGAAAAGATAATATAATATTTTATTATATATATAACGTTAAAACTTTTGTTTCATTATATTTTTGGAAGCACAATTTATTTAATATTGTCAAGAGCGCTCAAGTTACATAAAAATCATAGAAGAATATAATAAGTATTTTTGACGTCACAAAAGCTACATTCATTTTACATCTACATCCTCATTTCTTTTTATGTTGCAACTATCTGTCATGATATAAATACACTATTTTGTTTAGCGAAATTATTTCAAATATTTCTGATTGGTTACAACTTTTAAAAAAATGATTAAATTAATGGTTTGTATATATATACATATCAAAAAAGAGGTAGCTACTTCACTCCCTTGTTTATTCAAAAGTCTTTTTCATGGGCATTATAATAAACAATGTCAATAAGTCGATAATATTGGAAACTCTCATCAACAACATATTCAAGAGCATGAAGACTCATTCAGACATGTCAAGTGCTTCTTAAATATTATTGAAAAGAGAGAGAAAGAGAGAGAGAATAGGGAAAATAAACGACAATCAGGGTTAAAATAAAGGTTGTTTTCTTAGTTGTATACTATGTTAAGCTCATAAACGTGAATTTGAATATTCCTCAAATTAAGGTTTTATACAGTCGTCCCTGCAAAGTCGCGACGGCCCGGATCCACCGTGATATATATGAGGGTCGCGATGTTGATATATATTGAAATTTAGAGAGATTTGACATCACCTGGCGTTTAAACCTACAGCCATTTTGCCTTGTTGTCGTACGTGCGTCTGAATACATGTACGCGGCCGGACCTTTTTTGGGGGGGCCGCCATCTTGCATTTTCGAAGATTTACTAGTTTTCAATCCCAAATATCTTAAAAAACACTGGATATTTCTTAATTTTAGTACCCTACATTGTAAAACGGGAGCCAAGCAGTCGTCGCGTAGTAAAAGGACTGCGAGATGTCGAGGGGCGAAGTTGGGAGGGCCAACTGTATGTAGATGCATAAGTATTTAAAAAAAGGGAGTGCGATAGCTAATTTGAAGTTCTTTTACTTTAATCGTCGGGCGCGCAGGTAGGACTCCTTAGAGGGGATGGTCAATTTTGGTCAACCTTATCAAAAAGATCATGGGGTCGATCGGCTCATTTTATTGCCTTAATGCTTATTCATATCCACACGGATGGAATTCCATAGAACTGAATAGGCAAAAAATCAAATAATATCATAGCTTCTTTGATAGTTCCACTACTGATTAATGCACGATTAAGTTTCTGCGAGGTGGACTAATCTAGAAGTAAAGCATAGAATGTTTTATTGTTTTTGTAAAGCACTACATAAATACGACATGTATGAGTTCATATTTTTAGAATAACATTGTGTTGTTGTTGATGGGATACTAACCCAACTAAGGATTTTCCAACTTGAAAATAGTCTTTGGAAAAGAAAAAAAACATATGAATAATTCTAGTGATGTCATTGCATGTGATTTTCCATACCTTAACAAGGTTTGACGAATAAAATAAGTATGGCGAAAACGAATTTTCTGGGAGCTTACAACTCCACTTAAATACTTCCTGAGCTCTCAAAACTATTCAATGAAATTTTGCCAAGATCTAATGAATCCTTCGAGAGATACATGGAAGCGAACGAACTAACATAATTCTTTTTATTTATGGATATAAATGTATTTTCAATTCAAAAAATTAAAAAAAACATTTTTTTCCAGATTTGCAGATCTCCGATCTAATGTCTTGTTGTAATAAACAAAGACTTCGTGAAATGATTTCGTGGAGCTTAATTACCAAGTGATGTAATGTTTATTCTTGTATTTTTATGCACAATTGCTCTTGTTAAGGAGATTTTGGTGGTTTTTAATATAATAATAAATAGTTCAACATTGGGGCGAAACATTACCTTTATTCAGCATCAACTTAATGATTTTCATTTCTTTTTCTTTTAAATCTTAGTTTTTCTGTTTAAATCAACGTAAGCTATAAAACACCACGGCAAGTATATTTTTTACAAACAGATATTATTAAGCAAGAGATAATTGCTCTACTATACCTTATCTTATTTAGGCACATGAATACTAAGTAGAATATGTACTAATAAACTTGAGGCAGAAAAATACTTAGAAAAAAAACAAAATGTAATTTTTATAACCTACAACTTGTAACTTCATAATTGAACTGATTGTTTACATGTTTAATATGAATTAGATTTTTTTAACTGAACTCAAGGCACTTGATTGATGGGGATGGCAATATCTTGTGTTTCTAGAGTTGCCAAAAATGAAGTTCAAAAACATCGCCCTTTTTCACTTTATTATCCGGTTTTCTTTTTGTAATCTTACCTATAAAAATAAAGACAACTAGAGGCATATATACACTCAGAGAGTGCAAACCTCCGCCGTCATGAGCCTTCCGAGGCGGATTTTTCACGACTGGGGAGGCGTAGAGAGACGGGGAGGGTTCCCCTAGACGGAAATTCCGAGAGGAACACGCTCCCGGCACCCAATTTCACAGCACAGCGACATCTATTGGCAGAGTAGGCTAACTTGGAAATTTATTAGTATTTAGCTCATTTTGCATCTTAATTTCATCCAAATCCGTTCAGTACTTTTGAGTTATCCTGCTGACAAACCAACAAACCAACAAACGCCAGTGAAAACAATACCTCCTTCGGCGGAGGTAATAAGAAGTTAACAAAGAAAACGTTCGTTGATTGCGACAAAATAGAAATCATATTTATTACTCGAAATCCGTCAACCAATACATACTAATACTGTAATGGAATAATCGAATCTTATATTCTATTTTTATTTTTGCTCAATAATCATACGTGTGTCTTTACAATTGATATATGAAGAAGCATGTCTAAAAATGGTGAAGATAATAACTAATCGAATCTAAATATGTTATCCATCCATTTTTGTGCATAACATCCAACTAATTTAATTAATATTTTTATTTATTTGAAGGTAGTTTGATTAAGCTCCGATAATTTGAACTATATGTGTATAAACCCAGTTTTATTTTAAACCCAAATAATTAAATTCAATCACAAGTGTAAAAATTATCATCGTAGATATTTGTCATAGAAACTATAGAGTAGAAGTCGACCGATAGAAGACTCTGTTAAGGCCGATATAGTACCGATAGTTTTTTCTAGAAAAAGGCGATAGCTGATGAAGCAACCAATAGTTTTTAAATGTGCATCTATATTTGTTGTCAATCAATAAGGGAAGAATTTTATACACACGCTTAATTTTATCTAAAAAAATTATTGTTTATATATTTGTTACAACAGAAAATGAAGCAAAGCTTTATGCGCCAGCCGTTTTTCAAATTAAAGCATTATCAATGACTGATTTGATCAATGGAAACGAAAATCACTTATTTTATATCTTTAATTAACTAAGAGTATATTTATTCCTATATTAACATATATATTTAAGAGTCCTAAATTGTAATTAACAAATTAGAAAGCATTTTTCATCATGATATTTTTAAACATCGATCAATATCGGTGCCAAAATTCGCCAATACTGATAGTTTGGCAAATGAGTATCACATCCGTATATCAGTTGGACCTGTACTATAGAGTACTGAAAGAACTACAATCCCGTGGTCTTACCCTCAGCTTTGAAAGCCAGCCAATAGAAAATAAAGAGGGAGTGTGAGACTTCATCTATTTCTTTTATGAAATAGAGAGAATGAGGACATACCAGGAATGCAAAACAAAACCAGAACTAATGCTGTTGTTTATTTTGAAAAGGATACTAAAAGAATTTGACTTAAACAATTTTCAATCGCTCCTTTTTGGGTTGATTTCATGAACCCTTGATTCTACAGACGAAGGAACATACGAACATTACTTTGTGCTTCGCATTTCAAAGCCTCTATAACTTTAAAATTTGTGAGCTACTTTTATTTTTACAACTGTCCATTAATAGAAAAATATTACTCTATTTCTCTCTCTTCTCTCTTCAGTTTTCCTATGTTTGTCCTTCTCTGAGCCTGTAAGTATGCTGTAGACAAACACATCGACTTAGTTTTTAGTGCCAATATGTGCTAATTTGATAGTTTACATTGCATTTTTTTATCATACATGTTAACTCGATTCACTTTTAAGCATTATGACACATTATTTTTGGAAATACATTGTATCTATACTGTGTATTACTAATTAATAAACTGGTTTTATGTCACGCAGATTGAACCAAATGACTAAAGTTAAAACCAAACCTAAATTGATCAATGAATGAATATTTTTATCGAAATGTTCTTGTTAAAGAAATTCTGTCAAAACAGTTGGATTGAAATTAATTACATTCAAAATATTTTTAAAGTAAATTGATATTTGGCATGAACAAGAATCATACTTCGATGTAATATAATTTTAGGTAGATTGCCATATCAGCGTTTTGGTTGATTTGATAATTATTTTTGTGTAGTATATTGCCTCTTCTCATAAGATAGCAAGAAATATTTAACTCCCAAGTGCATCAACGAGTTGGATATGGTTGTGTTGCTGTTTCTATGTAGTTTCTTTTTACATAAACTTTCTTGTAGCAATAAAAGTAGTATAAGTGCATTTCATGTAAGAAATAATTTGTTTTCAAGTTAATGCACTTATTTTAATTGTTGATTTGTCGCAGAATCCTGTGTTGAGAGCTATTACTGAAATGTGAAAAAGAAATTAGAAAAAAGTACAAGTATACATAGCAAATGCAAAAAAGTGGGGAGATGCCACTTTCTTTCTGAACTGCAGCTAAAGTAAAGACATAATTAATTGCAAAAAGCAGGAATAGTTAAAAAAGCAGCTCTGAAATACAGAATCCATTTAATCGAGGTACTATTAAAAATTATGTGGTGTCCGGCTGGGGGTTATAAGACAACGAATGATTCATCTTTAACAATCATTTTATTATGCAACTAAAAATCGGGGCACGGAGCAATTGAGTACTTAAATAGAGGGTTGCAACAATAAAAGATTGAGAGCCACGACGGATGGTAATTATAATTGTGATATATCATGAAAACACAAGTCCAACCACACCAATTATTGTTACTAGTATTTAAGAAAAATGAAAAAAAAATCTCTTTTTTTCGAATATATAAAAATATAATAATATATAACCCCAGAGCAAATGTGCAATAAAAACATAATTAAACACCGTAGTTTAAAATAAATGAGACTTGTTTTTGTTTTCACATACTTGGAGTTTCTTCATTGACGAGAAAACGTTCAAAAAAGGAAATAATAATTGAAAACTGTTAAAAACGATTTTTTTGGTGAATCTACGAAAACTGGCCCTAAAAAATATTTATTTATTGCATTATTAAATATATACATGACAATCCTATAGAACATAACAAACTTAACGAACTCTTCATTTCGAATATTTGCAAAGCTATAAATATGAGCAGCTTTTTTGTCATTATGTAAAAGATGTTCTTGCCTTGATTTCTTCATTCCCTCTCCTCCTTTTCATAAGTCGGGGTCTTTTCGTCCCTTCGGGAATATTGTCCTCGGAATTGTAGATCATACTTAAGAGAATATACACTTTTTTAAAGGCTTCTCCCCTGAGGATGCACTTATAAAAAATGTAAGATATAAATAAATAAAAATCTTGGAAGAGGCTGTTGAAAATGCCTGAGACTCCTTCTTGTATATATTCTACAATTTCTTTCATTCAATCATATTTCACTTATAATTGGAAGTTAAAAAAACCCGTTCTGTATTAGCAGCTGCCGTAATCATTGAGGAGTGTATTATTTTTATTCCTATTCATTTTTTTATACATATTATTTCGACCAACTTGACTACCATTGAACTAACCCGTGAAATGTACTACGATTACATAATGGTATTTTGACTTTTAACACAAGGACTTCTAATTAGTAATCTATTATACTTTGAATAAATTAAACCCCGTATTATTTTACCGTTCTCTTGTCTATGTTATTGTCCTTGGTATTTAGTAGGTCAAACTGTTAGTAGGTAATAAAGCTACCATATAAATATTAATGTGTTTTGTAAAGTATTGTTACTTAATAAATTCAGTAACATATTAATTTACATACCTCATATATATATATATATATTACATATATATATGTATATATATATAAGGACTTTACTTCTAACTACAGTAACTTTATTATTAATCTAGATGAAGCATTTTCCAATCATCAATCATACTTTATATTATCTGAAGGTGTCAATAGCAAGTAAAATGACCTATATATGTCAAATGCATCCAATCTTGAAAGTTATTATTATTATAAATACATGTTACTTCTTTTAACCAAAGTGTAGACGTTACTTATATTTACAAAGTATTAAATAATAACAAAATACTTTAAGCATGCTTTCTATTATTGGAAATTATAAATATGTATATAATTTTTTTTTTAAATATTTAAACAGTTCATTTTTATTATATGTACAACAGAATACATAAAAACCTAAGATAATGTATGAAAATTCATATAAGTAAATATTTTAATTTACAATTTTATCATAGGGGTTGAACTAAAAACACTAAATTCAATCAATAAAATACAACAAAAAAATAATTGACATGTGTACTAAAATATATTAACATAAATGTTGAGCTTTAAAAAGGCATTACTTGCAATTCTTAAAATTCTTTATTATTGAAGATAATGTTTTCCGGTGGATTGATGCAAGGGAAGGGAAGTATTTAATTTCCTTCGCGGCCACAGTCCATGAGTCAACCGAAAGGGAGGGGATCTTCAGGTCCAGGGAAGCATATCTTGCCGCTGCCGATAGGAGTACTGGCCTAATATCCGATGATTGCAAAGGGTCTCCAGAGGTAATTTGCTTCGCAATTAGAGCCTTGGAGTTCAAGATTGCGAAGTTTATCGCCTTTTCTCGTGGGGTGGTCCATTTTCTGCCAAGTCCAAATAAGATAATCGCTTTCCGGTATTTGGCCGAGCTCTCTTTTTCAAGCCCTTTTATGTTCAGACATACAAACTCAGTAAGAATCTGTACTGCTTGACATTCAACAAAGGCATGGAGGGTCGAATTAAAAATCTTGCCACAATCTTTGCAGGGTTGCAGGAATTTAATTATGTCACCCGATATCTGAAGTTGGGCGGTGAATTTCCTGTTATCATGTATATTGGTGAGGGAGCCAGTGATATTTTTTTTCCACTTAAGAGGGAGGTCCAGCAGCTTTAAATATTTGTTTGCAATTAAATCCACCTCATCGTTATATGATTTTCTAGACAATTTAAGGTGCCACGGAGTTAGTAATATATGTTTTACGGAAGATCTATATAAAGGAAATCTAAACCTTCCATCACTAAAAGGCCTTTGGTCCCCCAGATTATGGAGAGTCAATAATCCATGGCAAATGGCTAATTCTTCTAACTCCTCCGGTTTCCCTAAGTTTTGGAAAAAGAAGGCCCTTTCTCGGTTCTTCCTAATTATATCCACCGTGGAGTCGCTTTCAAAAGATGGATTATATTTCCAGACTATTCGTTGAGCTGACCCCCAATTTAAAGAAATCCTTGAAGTTATTTCATTTGTCATATCGGTGCCCAACATGAGCCAGGTATATAATCTGCTATACGAAATTGTCCTCCTCCATTCTGTGTCTCCATTCTTAGTTATATCAATAAAAACATTAATATAAATTTTAGGTAAAATAACGGACAGTTGAGAAAGTCCTCCTCCTAAAAGTTTTTTTGGCCTTTTGATTGCTGATAAGTAACTATGGTGAAACAAGTTGTTCAACCACTTTCCCTCCTCCTTGATTGCCCTCTCGGCGATTATAGGACAAGAAGACGCTTTATATAAAATGACCGGGACGATCTTTGTATTATAAAGATCGATTCTCTTCAGAATATTAAGTTTTCTCCACGTTTTAGTTTTCTGAAAAGCCAGAGATGCTAAATTGGTCCAGTTGACTTCATGAACACCTTCCTTGCACCACTCAATGCCCAAATTTGGACTCTTTTTTTAACCTCGCAAGAGGAAATTTTTACTCCCAGAGAAGGGTCCCAGGATCCAATTGGTAAAATAGCTGTTTTTGCTTTATTCAGAGAGAGTCCAGACGATTTTTCGAACTTCGTAAAATAATTTATTAAAATTTCCACACGTTTTGTAACCTGGGCCGCTGAGTTCCCTTCCACAGTTAGGGTGACGTCATCAGCGTAAAGGTCAATCAAGTGACGATTTCCCTCGAAGTCAACTCCAAAGCCCCCAAATTTTCTAAGCGCTCTAACAACAAAGTTCTCAAGTGCGGTAATAAAAAGAAGAGGAGCTGAGGGGCAGCCCTGTCTACAGCTCTTGCCCAAGGTAATTGAGCTACTTTCTTGGCCATTGATAGATATTGTGGAGGAGCCATTTAAAAGTAACGCCCGAACTGGGTTAAAGAATTTTCTTGGTAAGACTTTGGCTACTTCTTTAAGGATATGTCTATGCTGAATAGAGTCGAAAGCTTTCGAGAAATCGATAGCAATTATTGCTCCAAATCTTTGTCTTTTATTAACTGAATCAATAGATGCTTGGATGTTACGCGAGATATCCGTTATCTTTCTTTGCTTTAAAAATCCCTTTTGGTGAATGCTAATATTTTTTGAAGTTCTGTAGCCATTTCTTGAGCTAAAATGCCTGATAAGATTCTATAAGATTCGTTTAAAACTGTGATTGGTCTCCAATGGCTAAAATCGGACCCATTTCCCTTTTTAGGTATTAAAACAATTCTTCCTTTTGTTAAAATCTTTGGCATTTTTCCTTTCTTCTCCATTGCTTGGCCAATCTTATGCAGGTAAGGTATGACTTGCTCTGGTAAAAGAGAATAAACTTTTCCGATGATTCCATCAGGGCCACAAGCTTTGTTGTTTTTAATATTTTTCTTTAGGTAAAGAGATATGTTATCACAAGTAAATATTTCTGAATCCCCTTTAATCCAACGTTTTGGGCGGGGGAAATTGCCTTCTCTATTTCCCACTATGTATTGGAATCGAGATCTAAAATATTCTACGATAGCAGTCGTTTCAGTTATGGGTATTCCTTCATGAACAATCTTTTTTATGGACGTTGCACTGCAAATCTTTCTATTTGAAAGATCCTGAACTCTTTTGAAACGATCATTCTCCTTAAGGACTTTTGCTTGGAGTTCAGCCTCCGCAATCTCGGCAATTCTAAAATATTTTACTGTATCAGACATAAAAGAGCGAGCAAAAATCGATTCTTTTTAAGAATAGCTTCAATTTGGGACTGATCCTTCTTCGCTGTTAAACTTCGTTCTTTGAGGAACTGAGAAGTAGTCGTAGTTATTATTTTGTTGAGCTCACGGAGAGCTTGGTCCGAAGATCTAAAACTGGAATGACCTCTTACAAGTTTTTTCTTTAAAACATTTAAAAAAGTATCATCCTTTAGCACCCATCTAGGGAGTTTGAAGCGACCACCAGGAAGATCATATTTTAGGTCCAATAATATGAGTTTATGGTCCGAAAATGGTTCTGGACGGTAGGAAGCACCTTTCACATGGCGAACTAGGGAAGGAGAAGATAAAACTAGGTCTATTCTTGAACGTAAATGACCTCTAGACCATGAAAAGTCCCCTGGGCTTAGCTTACCCATAACATCAATTAGGTTAAGTTTACCTATAATGCGATTTAAAATATAACTATTTGGGTATTTGTTGATAGGCTTATCTAGGTCCACATTGAGATCCCCAACTAGTAAAAGTGGAATTGGGTTATTTAAATTGTTGTTTACCATAGCCTGATAAAAAGGGTAACACCTGACGTTAGGTCCATAGGCGTTTATAATGTAAAAACAAATCCGTTGGTTGAAACACGAATTTGGTGCCAGTCACTTCCAAACGAATGTTCCTTGATACAAGTCAACACTTTTATTCTTCTTGTGATAAAAGTTAGAACACCTCTTTTCGATTCAGACCCGGTAAAAAAATGGTGGAATTGTTTTGGTAAACAAAGAGAGCAATTATTCTCACAAGATGAGGATACCTCGGTTGAGATATCTTGCAGACAAATAATGTCAGGTTTGAATGTCTGCAAATGTTTTAAAAGAGCATGTCTTGTCCTTCTTTCTTTTCCACCCCTTGTGTTTAGGGAAATCAATTTGCTGATCCCCATATTGGCCTTCATTTCGGTATTAGTATTAACAGAGAAGAATCCAGTGATTTTAGACTGCATAAACATAATAAAAAGATGTTTTTAAAAAGCACATAGATTTACGTAAGTTTACGATTTTGTTACCTTTGAGGGATTATGATCACTGTCCGGAGAATTTGCGGAATCCGGTTTGTTTCGTTTTCCAGTGGAGTGAGAACGAGTTCGATGATCAATTATTAAAGAGGTGTCAAGATGTGGCTTCAACTGTTTATTGAGATGGC
>CP045895.1:11124690-11211841 GCA_013387185.1 Caligus rogercresseyi | reverse complement strand
TGAGACTATAAATGCTTCTGCAGCCCCTGCTCCTGCTATTCTCCTCATTCCCTTTTGTGCTTGTAAAACAGCTTCTAATCCAATATGATATTTAATATTAAGAAGAAAAAACTTTGTAAAAAACAACCTCTTACCAAGAAGCATTCACTTTATTTTGATACCACTTACATCCCCATGAATTTCCAATACATTATGATTTTTTTTTTTTTTTTTTTTTTTTTTTTTGTACATCGTACAAAACTATTTATTCAACACTTGTTATATACATATAGATTCACATATCCAAAATACAAAATTCTTATAATAATAATTGGGCCGATATAGGGACATGGGATATATTATAAAATCATGAACAATTAAAAAGATCAAACGCAATATACGTAAAACAAAAGGGAGGTCTCTAAAACTAAACTACTAAGAGTCTATCTAAAAGAGAGTCAAAATTTTTGGGTAAATCAATCTTGTTGCTTCGAAATTTGTACAAGGCATTAAAAGTTTTTGTAATTATAAAATTTATTTCCTCCTGAAAAGGGCCGATATATAAAAAGGAATAGTGGCTTCGTCTTAAAATAATATCAAAATCGGAGTAAACTGTTAATGCAATTTTATCACGGACAAATCTAGTGGCTTCACATTCAGCTAAGAAATGACTCAGAGTTTCTTTTTGTAGCTTACAAAAGAAGCAAAGCCTTTCTTCAAGTGTTTTACCATGGATATTGCTTGTAGTGAGGATGTTGGAGACTATTCTATACCGAAACCAATATAAACTGTGATCAAACTTTTTGTTTGATAGACTTTTTATAATTTGGTTCATTGGATAATTTTCATTTACCTTATCACGGTGCCTCTCAATTTGCCTCAAATATTTACATTTAATATCGTTCGTTAATTGTAGGTGACGTAGGCTTTTATTTCCCAAAAAACTAATAAAATTTAAAAAACAATCCCGAGGTCCAATCTGCCTACTTGTTATTTTAATTGTACTTAAAATTCTTTGTTTCTCAAGTTTTTCAATAAAAGTGTCTTCTAAATTACAATAAAATATTTCACCCAGAAAATCAAACTTCTTTTTTAAAAACGTGCCTTTCAGGAAGTCCAATCTGTCATTATTCTTTAGCGGTTCTTGCCACCCCATAAGTGGAAGGATTTTGCGTGAAAAAAATTCTGCTACCCCAGCAACACTATTCCAAAAAGGATTAAGCAGCTTTAGACATTCAATAAGTTTTCCCGGCCCGTTATTTTTCACTTTTTCAAAGGATATTTCCCCCTCGTATTCCATTTTAGAAACTATTGTACTCGTCCATGACGAGTCTTTACCATTCAGTCTCTTAAGCCACGAAAAGAGGAATGCTTTCCAAGTCTCTGCCATGGGTACAAGTCCCAATCCTCCGTACCTTTTCGGACACACTATTCTTTTCCAAGATATATAGGAGGAAGTCCCTTTTCCGAAAATGAACGATGAACACAGTTCTTCTATTTTCTTTATTAGTCCATTGTCATAAGGAGTGACCCTCAACAGGTGTATAGCTTTAGGAAATATTAATGAATTCCAAACCTGGATTCTGGACGTTATATTCCAATTAATGAGAGAGCTAAAACCCGCCATAGACTGTCTTATCTTATATTCAATTTTCTTAACATTTTCCGTGACATGAGATTGTCCAAAAGAGATTTTACAGCCCAAAACATCAAGTTCTTGAAGGGTTTTTACATTTAAGGAATGTAGATTGTGTCCAGTATTTGAAATTATACTTGTTTTAGAAAAATTAATATTCAAGCCAGAGTCTTTACCCAGAGTTTTTATTATTTTTAGACTTTCATTTACAGACTTTTCAATTTCTTTAGTGGTGCCTGAATACAAAGTAGTAATATCATCTGCATAGACTTGTATTTTGTTACTTACTGGGCCAAAACTGATTCCTTTTATTTCTTGGGAAGAATCGATTTTCCTAATGAGTTGATCAACAGCTAAAATGAACATACTGGGAGCCAGAGGATCACCTTGGCGGCAACCTCTTTTAATTTGGAAACTTTGACCCTTCTTACCGTATGTAGTGTAAATTTCACGAAAACATATAGATATCATATTTATGAACTTTGGGCTAAAGCCATACTGGCCACACATTTTAATAATATAGCTATGAGAAATACTGTCAAAAGCTTTATGAAAGTCTATTGCCATTACTGCTCTATACTCTTCTGTTGTTTGATCTATAGAATCCATAATACTTCTGACAGCATCATGCATGTATCTTCCCTTTATGAATCCCTTTTGAGATTCATGTATGATCATTGGTAGTACTTTTTGCATTCTTTTTGCAATAATTCCGCTATAGATTTTATATGAAGAATTCAACAAGGTTAATGGCCTTAAATTCTTCACGTATCTTGGGTCATTCCCTTTTTTTGGAATCAAGATCAGTTGCCCTTCGCTTATATATTTTTTAAAATGTCCTGCAGATATAGATTCTTTAAAAACTTTCTCTAGTAGTGGGGAGATTAGGTCACAGTATTTTTGATAAAATTCTATTGCAAAACCGTCTGGGCCAGGTGATTTATTTTTCTTTTTATAATTGCATATGTACTCTTTTATTTCTTCCGACATGATGTCGGAGTCAAGATAGTTTGTAAGGGTCTCTGGGATTTGAGGTGTAAAATGGTTATCGCAAATAAAATTACTTTTACATTTATCAGCGGAGAAATATTCTCTATGTATAAAACAAATCCTATTGGTATTATTATTATTTTCACACTCAAGACACTTATACAAGTCTTGGTAAAAATTTGTAATCTCCACGGATATATTCTTTTTATCTGTTACTTCCATCCCATTTGAGTCAATCAATATACTGATATTCTTCTTCTCCATTTGTCTTTTTTCAAGCATTTTCAATCGTTGAAACAAAATTTGTTCCTTTCCAATATCTCCCAGACCAGTTCTTACAAGACAACCTTTGACCGAGTATAAAATATCTGATCTCAAGGGATTCACTGTGTCTACGTTTTCGTGGGTGAGCACTACCTTTTCATTTAATTCTTTGGCCATTCGTTTTCTGTCTGCACTGTTTGTTGTTCCCAATTTAATAATTCCCTTCTTGAACAGTCCAGAACAAGTTTCAGGGCATGTGACGCAGATTTAATTTTCTTTGTCATTAGTTTTACTAAAATATCTTCTATAATTTCAACTATTTTAAAATGTGTTGAGCTGTCTTCTAAAAGATTAGTATTGAGTTTCCAACTTTGCTTGTCGTGCATGTCTGGCATCTTGAATGTGGTTACTAAAAGAGAGTGGTCAGATTGGACGCCTGTGATCGTTTTAAAACTAACTGTGTTGGATGCTAATCCTGCACTGGCAAAAACATAATCCAGTCTAGAACTTTTTATTATTTTGTTCTTATTTTTGACATAAAATGTGTGGTCCGGAGAAGAAGTAAACCTGTTTGCAATATCTTCAAGGCCTCTTTTTGCTAGTATTTCTTTAACTATTTTAGCTGACTTTTGATTGTTTTCGGCTTTATATCCAAACGTATCTCTATTTTGATTTAAAACTAAGTTAAAATCGCCTAAAAAAATTGTTTCATAATGTTCAGTTTTCGCCAATGCTAAAAATTGAGAATCAATGAATTCAAAAAACTGAGGGTTATCGTGATTGGGCCCATAAATCGAGACTATCATTATTTTACAGTTATTACTTTCGCACTTTAAGACTGCATAGTTTCCATTTACATCCTTTGCTATCAGTTTTGGTTTCAAACTTATTTTTACTGCTAATAGAATACCTCTTGAGGGATGATTAGCCTTTTTCTTTTTTGAGGGAACTAAAAACGTTTGATATTTTTTTGGAAAATACATTCTAAAACCATTATTAGCAATGCGAGCATCACAAATAGATATTATGTCCGGATTATGCATTAAAAGATTTTCAACTACTATTTTCCTTTTATAGCTATTTGCTATTGAATTTGCATTTAAGGTTAAAATATTTAAGTTTGAATTTGTCATGATAAATGATTATAATTAGGGCTTAAAATTATTTAAAATAAAACATTTGACATACCGATATTAAGGTTGAGATCTGAGTTATGCATTTCAATTAAATGAGTGGGTCTCTCTCCTCGTTTGAAAGACTTCCTTCGCGCGGTTTCTTCTTTTTTTCTTCTAATGGGCTTCGGTGTAACCGCTTGTTTGTTGGTTTTGAGTCCTTTTTGCATGGGCTTTTTGTAGTCTTGTCGATCGGTGGACGCTTCCTCAACACTAATTTCCAATCTTCTCTAAGTGGGGTATCCTTTTGACTTGATTGTACTTCCAAGATTTCGTCGATGTTTCCTTCCAATTCTGTCGCAGTTTCTTTCAATGGCGTTTCCTTGTGGTTTTCTAGTTCCAAATTATCGTTTTTCTGTTTTGGTCTCAGGAGCTGTTTTTCGCCTGCACTATCTATTCTGAGAGGGAGACCAAGTTCTTTTCTTAGATAGTTGCTGTATCTTGAATATGTCATACGTTCTTCCTCTGCGCACATGGTCTTCTTGTGACCAAACTTGAGGCATTTAAAACACTGGATTAGTTGAAAATCACATTTTAATTCCACTCTCTGTCCCTTGATAGGCAAGAAAACAGGTAGCCGCTTCTTCGGTTTTATTTTTATTTTTAGTTTGCCAGACATTATGTTGCAAAACTTTTTAAAGTATTCTTCTTCATCCTTATTCTCCGGAGTCATTTGGTGAGGCACCTCCTCGTAATCTCCGATGACTTCTCCAAATTCAGCCATCATTTTCTTCAGTATATCCAGGTCAATCTCCGATCCGTTTTTTATATTTACTTCAATGGGATGTTGAGCTTTTTTGAGGTTTTCAATTCCACGGATATTAAAGTAGACACCTTCATCCACATTTGTGTGCCTCTGAACTTCTGAAAATCTTTGGAGAACATTAGTGGGAATCCTGAATGTTATAACAATGTAGCCTGCTCCAGACCTGCATGTGTTGATTCTTTTAATTTCCTCTTCTCTCAGAGTTAGAGCTTCAAACAATGTCTTGAAGTGCCTTAGTTTGGGGGAAAACCCCTTCAATGGTTTGTGTTCCTCATCCTTCCAATCGATATATATTTTTTCCCATGTAGGGTTTGATAAAATAGCTTCTCTATTCATCAATTTTTCCTTTGCCTTACTTGAATAAGATATTATCTTTGGATTTTCTTTTTCTCCCTCAGTAGCATCTTCTTCTTGAACTGAGACGACGACGTCCTTCTTCCTTAGGCGTGAGATTTTTTCTTCTTCTCCTCCTGTGATTGACCCTTCCCCTCCATCAGGTGGCTCTTTAAGAAGGGGTTCTTCCATCCTTAATGAATAGAGAAAATGCGTAAACGCTTACGTAGTTTCTCCTAGATGACTGTGCGGAATCCAATATTTGCAAAAATTGGCCTTATAAGACAAGGAAGGTAATGGAACTTACTATCAGTGTATGCAGCGATGAGTTCTCCACACTTTGATGTCCCACTTCACTATATAAAGTCTCTAGATCACTGTTACATTAATTTTCTTGACGAGAGAAAATAACAAACAACTTGTCTAGAGATATACATAAAACACTCCTTATCTTATGAGTTGTGCACAGTAAGGACATCTTTTGTTTAAACGTTATAAATATGATTATGTTTATTTTTTTTTAACTGAATTCAAGTGGCATTTTTGGTTATTTTTTTCTTTTTTCTACGCCTTTATTTATATTTGGACTGCATTATTTATCTTGGTTATCATTCAGACATGTTGAATGGTGACTTTTCATCAGTTGCTGCTTATGTTACACCCCATTATTATTGGATAAATGATTACATGTCTATGAGGTTTTGTGATTATTTAACGCAACGGCAAGTATACATTTTAATCCACTTGTATGAAAACAACCAAAAGACTTGAAAATGATATTCAAAAGGAACCATACAATCAGGAGTAAAGCCCAGGTTATTATATAATTCAAGTTCGATCATAGTTTCCTTTACTCTAATTACGTTTTTTATTAATCTATTAACCCATTTTGGCGGAATATAAATATATTAATCAAGAAAGACATGAAATATGCGTATTCAGAAAGTATATCCTGGGAATAATAATGTTGATATTCATTTCTCGTATTCTAATAAGTTAGCATTTATAAATCGTCGGTATCATATTTTGCAGATATATTTTTAGGCAAATATATAAGCATATTTTCTTTACGAATTATGGCTTAGGCTGAACACGTATGTGTATGTAGTAAAAAGAATAATAATCAACTTATGGAAAGATGAAATAAAACATTTATTACATCTCATTTCTTCGTGGAGGAAACTTGATAGGAGAAGGAAGAAGAAAAAGTAGAAGAATGCTCCCTGGAGACTATAAATGCTTCTGCAGCCCCTGCTCCTGCTATTCTCCTCATTCCCTTTTGTGGCTTAAACAGCTCTCTTCATCCAATATGATATTTAATTATTAAGAAGAAAAACTTTGTTAAAAACAACCTCTTACCAAAGAAGCATTCACTTTATTTTGAATACCACTTCCATCCCCCATGAATTTCCTAACTACATATTATGAATTACTTGATGTTTGAGGGCTTCCCAGTGTAACCTCTTGAAGCAAATTAAAGTAAAGGAGTTTAAGCTATGTGAAACCAAACGCAACTTTATCAACAGGGAGATGACTACGCAACCTTTTGGATTAATCACATAGAGCAGTGGTTCTCAAACTTTCAATACTGAGTACCACCTGAGAAACTATTCAGCTGTCCAAGTACCACCATGATGACCGATTTTAAAATATAGCCATATATGCCTTCTCAATTAGATTTTAACACACAGGAGACACGTTTATTCCTTTTTGTGGTAATTTATTATACCCGAATTGTTACCTTACTGAATCAGACATTCACAACAACTCTCACATAGAAATATATATATATATTTTTTTTACTCTCACATAGAAATATACACACTTAAAAGTTGTATCATGCTACTAAGCATGTTGCTAAATATGAATAACTTGCACAAGTTACCTAATGAGAGGAGTGCGCCTGTCTCTCTGCGCACAGTCCTTTGATGTCTGGCTCTATAGAGCACAGTTTCAGTCTTAGGTCTGGCTCAGCATCCAACCTTGACCTGTATTTGGTCTTTATGGCAGCCAGTGAAGAAAAACCTTTCTCACATAGATAGGTCGTTGCGAAAGGCAGGAGAGCGCGCACGGCCTTGTCCGACAGCACGGGGTATTCCCCGTGTTGCTGTATCCAAAAGTCCAGCAGCGACTGTTTTTTGAAATTACATTTCAGAGTTCCATCACAAGACAGTTCAATTAAACTCTCCTGCTCAGCAGCAGTTAAGTCCGTGGGCATGTCAGAGGTTTCGATGTTGAAAGGGTTTCTCATCCAGTTCTTTTCTTTGGGTGTCACAGGGAAATATTCCCTGAGTTGCTGCCTGAGGGAGACGAGGTGCGCAATGATGTTCTCTCTGACGCGGTCATCAAGTTGCAATTCGTTGTCAGACAAAAAACTGTCCAAAGAAGGAAAAGCTGACACATCACCTGCTTTTGCTTTGATTTCGAACAGTTCCATCTTTTTCAGCGCTGCGCTGATTTTATCCTGCACGTCAAAAACGTTGACAGAGAGTCCCTGTAATCCCAAATTTAAGTCGTTCAAACGTGAGAATATATCGGACAAATACGCAAGCTCACTGAGCCATACAGTGTCTTCAAAAAGGTGTGACAAAGGAAAGTTCTTGTCCTGTAAAAACACCAGGACCTCTCTGTGCAACTCGAACAGTCTTGAGAGCACTTTGCCTCTCGATAACCACCTTACTTCAGTATGAAGAAGGAGCTGGACGTGCTTGCTGCCCATTTCATCACACAGTACATGAAACAGACGGGAGTTCATCGGTCGGGCCTTAATAAAGTTCACAGTTTTTACCGCAGAGTCAAGAACAGACTTCAACTCATCAGGCATCTTCTTTACAGCAAGCGCCTCTCGATGGATGCTGCAGTGTGTCCATGTCATCCCAGGTGCCACCTCGCGAATCCGGGCTGCTACTCCACTGTGGCGTCCACACATTGCCCTGGCTCCGTCTGTGCAGACACCGATACACTTTTTCCAATCAATCCCATGTTCTTGGATAAACGTGTTCAGTAGCTGAAATATGTGCTCAGCTGTAGTCCTGGTCTCAAGGGGCTGACAGCACAGGAAATCCTCATGAGCTGCACCTTTGTATTCATACCTCACATATACCATCAAATTCGCCAAATCTGCGACATCTGTCGTCTCGTCCAGTTGCAGGGAATACAATCGACTATTTTTAATTCGTTGAATTAGTGTCTTCAGAACGTCGTCTGACATAGACCGTATATCTCCGGGAAACAGTGTCTTTGGAATGTGGCACCAAGTCCAACTTTTTGCTGCCTTCTCCCCACACATGATGCGTGTTATTTTTTTAGCAAGCGGTAGACATAACTTCGAGCAGATGGTGTGTGGCTCACCTGACCTAGCTACGAGCAGGCTAGCTTCGTAGGACGCTTCCCGTGCGTCGGCTGAGGGTGCAGTACAGCAACGAACTGCGGACTTTGACAGCTTCAGCTCGTCACGTTTTCTTCGAAAATAGTCCACCGGCTTGTCTTTTAAATTTGGGTGTTTTGTATGTAGGTGCCGTTTGAGATGGGCTGGTTTCATACTGTCGTTGCACAGCACTTCACAACACACAACGCATTGCGGCTTCTGGTCTCCCTCTTCCCCGCTCCAAAAGAACCCGAACTCTAGATATTTTGGGTCATATCTTCTTGCAGCTTTGCGGCGTTTTCTGTTCGAAGAAGCCGCAGGCATTTCAGGGTCAGCGTTGCATCTTTTGTTAGCACTAGAAGTGCTCGGTGGTTCTGCTTCCTCCACATTGCTTGAACCATTATCGTCAGACTCTTTTATTTTCTCCTCCGACCTTTTCCCTCCACTTAGCCACGCTTTTAAACTCATTTCCAGGTTATAACATTACATTTATTTAGCCTTTGCATTCACGTGTATGTCCCTGCTCGCACCAACAGTTGAAGTGATGATCCTATGCTAGTGATCCCATGATTCTGTGCAGCAGCCTGTACGTGCCTACGTAAGCAGAGTACGTTTGCAACAAATATTTTTTTGAAAGACAGAATTTTAATTATATCAAGAACATTATTTCGTTTGAAACACTTCCATTTATAATGAATTTCCTAACTACATATTAAATTACTTGTGTTTGAGGGCTTCCAGGTAGTAACCTCTTGAAGCAAATTAAAGAAAGAGTTTAAGCTATGTACCACCTAACGCTCGCGTACCACTGGTGATACCACGCAACCTTTTGGCACCATGACATAGAGATATTAAGATATAGAGAGCTGATTCCCTTCAATAGCAGAGAAACATCGTTCAGTTGTATTCTGTGTGTCCAATATAAACAAACTAATATGTACTACGTCATCGTAAGCTGATCATAGAGATAGATTCTATCTCTATGATCAGCTTACGATGACGTAGTACAAATTACTTTGTTTATATTGGACACAAAAATACAGATGAAGGGAATAAGCTCTCTATATCTTTTTATCTCCATGATTCATCAAAGCTTGTTCCACCGACTTTTAAAACGACTGGAATTTTGCTCTTGTCATAGACTCTTTTATTGACTCCTAATTTCTTAACAAAAGGCAGGTGGTGAGGTGATGGCATAGAAATAGCTCAAAATTAGAAATATTATCCTACTGCTTTTTATTTTTATTCATATCTCTTCTTCCGTATTTGTAAGCACCCTTAGGAATATATGAGGTTATTTTCTTGCTACTTACACAATCCGTCATTTCTGTCACTAACTTCACTAAAAAAATTTTTGTTTGGGTTATAAATTTTTTATTTTGCTATCTAAAAAAAGGGTAAAGAAATTTAACAACAGATAACGTAAAATAAGTTTAAAAATGTTTTGAACAATTGTGTTACAGATTGAAAATTATTAATTAGCTTGATGGCTATGCTGTATTTCTAAGGAATAATAACTAGGATTGACATAAAAATAATATTTATGGCCCTTTTTGATATGAGAATATGAGAGAAATATTGTATAAATGTAAGGATGCACAAATATTTTTAATTACATCAATATTTATCTACTGATAAACTTGAAAGTTACAAAATGTTTATAGGAGGCCTCTTCAAGGTAGTTTGAATATACACATAGTCTATTTTTGCACATAGTTTTTACCCAATGAAATCCTTTGAGTGAGGTATGGATTTTAGCAATTAAACTCTCATTATGTATATTTTTCAAATATTGAACGTCGTATGAAGAAATGGTACCTCAATGTTCATCAAAATAAGGTGCCTGGGTTTTTAGACATAGAAAGAACCTCGCTCTTATTTTTTATTTGATATATATACCAGCCTATGTGTAGCCCAGTTAACGTACGGACAGACAAATAGGTTGACTAAAAAAATAGTATTTCTTGATTACTGCGTCAGCAATACACTTATCACTGCCTATCATAAAAGACTCACTTTAGGACTCTTTTCCTTAAAACAGATATTCCGAAGGCCCTTTTTATATTTCTTTTTCAATGGCAGCCTAAAACTGCCAAAAAAAATTGACGCTATTATGACAAAATATTTTTTTTTGGTTAAGATGTTTATTTATTAGCTAAAATCCATACAGTGTAAAAATATAAGAATACACTAGAAAGTAGGAGATAAATAAAATACATTCTTAAGACAGTTACGTTAAAAACAAAACATAAATGAACATTATAATTCAAATTACTGTCGAAAGATAAAACCATAATATAAAATGACTTATTAAAAATTATTTCTTATTCAATATACAAATTTGATATCGTCTTATTGTCGATTTGATGAGTTTGAGGTATTCGAGAGAATTTGAAGGAATAAACTTTATCAAATCTCCGGCCCATGTCCATGACGTTGCAGATGAATTGGGAATTTTTATTGAGAGGGCTGAATAACGAGCCGCTGCCCCAATCATAATTGCTCTAAGGTCTTTGATTCGAATATAAGAGTTATTTGTCAGTCTCTTTGCACTTAATGATTTCATGTTGAACAGTGCAAATTCAACAGCCTTTTGATAAGAAGAGATCTTCTTTCTTTTTCTGAATGCTCCAAATAGAATTATAGCTCTAATCACGTTCGAATTTAAGTCCATATTACCACAACGTTTAGATTAGTAAAGTGCTTGATCGTCTTCAGTAAAGCGTTGAAGTAAAGTACCGCATACATAACATAAAATTCTTCATTTTCCCAAAGGAATTGGCCAAAATTTAGCTCTTCTTTAGTCCGTAAGGGGCACTCTGATGCTAGAGCTCTTTAAAAATAATAAAAAAGTCCTTTTATTATTTATAATTGGAGACGTTTTTCACATAGAGATATAAAGATATAGAGAGCTTATTAGATTCGTCAGAGAAATACGTCATTGTGTTCAGAACATAGAGATAAAAAGATATAAAGAGCTTATTCCCTTCATCTATATTTTTGTATCCAATATAAACAAGTAATATGTACTACGTCATCGTAAGCTGATCATAGAGATAGAATCTATCTCTATGATCAGCTTTCGATGACGTAGTACAAATTACTTTGTTTATTTTGAACACACAGAAACAACAGAACGCTGTTTCTCTGCAATTGGGGAATCAGCTCTCTATATCTTTATATCTCTATGGGAATCAGCTCTCTATATCTTTATACCTCTATGGTTCTTATCTTGAAAAAAGTGTTTTGAGTGTCATCAAATTAATCCCTTTAACCCGGTTTTAAATAGGATTTTGACGTAATTTCATGGACTATTGACATCTAACGTTAAAGAAAATAACCAAAAAAATATGTTTACTTTTTCCTTGCATGTGCTACTTTACTTTAACGCTTTAGTCTTCAGTAGAGGACAATCCACGAAGGCGTGCAATGTATTATCAAATAAAAAACCGTAGTTATTGCAAGGGTAATAAAATTTGATGAGGTCTGCTGAGATTTGAAATTGAGCCGTGAATTTTGACCCGTCAGCGATTCTACATGTTGAATTAAAAGTTATTTTTTCCCATGACGGAGGAAGACTTAGAAGATTTAAAAACTTTCCCACTATTATGCGTACTTCATTCAATGTTTGCTTGTCAAATATTAGTTTTGAAAACCACGGCATAGAAGGGCATAAGGTTTTCACAGATCTCTGAAGTGGAAACCTTCCTCCTCCAAAAGTGGAATTCGATCTCAAGTCAAAAAATATTTAGTCTTAGCTCTCCTATTGCTTTTGGATCAAAATGGCCCGTCGATGAGTTAAACCTCCTTCCAAAAAAAACTACCTACATGACGTCCTTTTGCCTGATCTTTTATTATTTTTTATAAACATTGTCCCAAGTCTTCGAAAAAGTTTTAAGAATATTGCTGAAACATTTCCATATAGGCACTATTTAAAAAATGCACTAAGATGGTCCAATAGATAAAAATGATCCATGATTTAGTTATAAATGAAATTAGAGCTCCAAATATATTTACATAATACAAAGTTTTTCTTTGTTTAGTTAATCTCTCGGATATACAATTTCAAAACTTAAAATATACCATAGAATAGTCAAACTCTCACAATTATGCATTATTTATAATCCATCGTCCATGAGTTGTAAGTATGGTGAATACGATAGACCTAAACTATTATTGCAATATGAGTTAGCGTGACACATCTAAATAGGGTCTAGAGATCATTTTATCATATTTACTTGAAACGAATTGGATTCCGAACTGGATGCTGATGAAGAATTAGAAGAAAAAGACGGCGAGAAACGCAACCCTAATGAACATTAAACATTTTTTATACAAAAAAGAAATCTCTTACCCTAGATGAGGGATTTTTTATGTTAAAAAAGCCTCAACAACGTTTTTAATGGCATATGTCCATCAATGGGATAAAACTTGACAACCTGTTCTAAACTTGAGTTCAAGACCAATACTGTATGCAGTTTCTGGTGCCAATGAAATGGTTTTCAATTTCAACCTCTTCATCCTACGAACAAGTGAAAAAATAACCAAGGAGATTATAAACACATAGGGTTTCTGTCAATATGGAGATGATCCAAAATGACTTTACGGACCTGCGGGCTTTCTTAGAACTGTTAATCTTACTTTAAATGTAGTGATATTGAGGTGAGGCATTTGCTTGCCTTTCTAGATGTTGAGAAATAGAAGGACCTTTTATTTTTCTGCTTGTGGCTTGTGTTAATTGTTTAGGATACAAGGAATATATCTGAAAGGACTGGGATTTTTCGTTTTGCTCAGCTTGTGCTAATTAGCTAGTGGGGTTATAATATTTCTATACTTTTTTAAGATTTTTGAACTCTTTATCGTACAATGGCTAAAAAAATACATGATAAACTTGCATTCCAATTTACCATTTTATTAGCTATAATATTAGTTTTGCAGGCATTCAATTACATTTGGGGTGAATTAGAAGATAGTTTCTCCTGCAAACTGAAAGTTAATTCATAAAATATAATAAATAACAAATTTTAATTTTATTGAAGAGTGAAGATGGGTCAAAATGACCACAAGGATCAAAGGTATGTAATGACAATGAAGACAACAGTGTATTAAAGAAGATGAATCAACGATGAGAAGGAAGAAATATTTGTTATTCCTCAAACATTCAAATTATTAAGGAATGAAAATTGAGCTCGATAGCCGTGCGTGCTAAGGCGTGTTCAACTCTCAATGTTGGGGCGCAGGTTCGAATCCCGAGAGGGGATGGTCATTTTTGGTCTACCTCATTGAAAGATCCTAGGTTCGATAGACTAATTTTAACGCTATAATGCTTATTTATATCCTATCGGATGTAATTCTATCAAAACCATATAGGCAAAAAAAAAATGAAAATTGGAGATATGACAAAAGTAATATTTAATGGTGTCAGGAGCTATTTCTTAAAGTATCACAAATATTTATTACAGGATTTCCTTTTTCTATTCCCATGACAACTAAATATGATTACACTATATAACAGAACTTTACCTCCAGGCTGAAATTCCTAATCTATGTCCCATTTTTTAACTAGATTCCAAAAATGCCACTTAAAATGTCGTCCAAGTAAAGGCTTGACCTTTATGGCCTTTTCAAAAAAATCAGGATTTTCATCATTTTTATTGGTTCACACCCAGTTATCTTCGTTCAAAGTAAGAATAATCGCAAATGTCAGGAGTATTTATTTTTCTAGTATGTCAGTGCATTTCAAATCAGTTTTTATAATTTCAATATGTTTAATACTAATCGAAAAAATAGGATTTATATATCAAAAAGTAGAGCATTTTTTAGTGTTCTATTTAAGCGGCTATATAATTTTTGTTTCAAGTCTATTGACTATAATCAATATGTAAAAATTTTTTGTATATGTGAATATATTTCAGAACAGTTTTTATAATTTGATATCTGGGATGAAATTAAAAAAAAGATCAATTTAGTATGACCAAGTATTGATCATATTAATAAATAACTATAGTTATTTTCTTTGAGGCTGCGTTAACCATTATTGTGATTTGTTACGAAGAAAAAAAACATGTTTCCCTTTTTATTTTAATGTAATTCCCTACAAGTATCTTAAATAATATGAATAATTGAAGAGTAAATATGATTTGGAAAATGGCAATCAAATATTGTTATTAATTATTTAAGGACCTTTAATCATACGTTTTCAATTGTATTTTATTTAAATGAATTCTAGCAGGGTTTTTTTAGAAAGCTATTCTACAAAAAGAGTGCTAACATAGAACTCACTAAGCTATGACCATTTTATTACAAATAATATGGTAAATTGACTATCCAAGTATCTTTGCTACAGTCAAATCATCAAGGTTAAATGTGGATATGTGTCACATGGAAAAGACTAACATAGATATATGATGATTCCACCTTGGATCACAGAATATATGCTTCAACTCTTAAAGAAGCCAACTAATGAGCAGAGAAAAAGTAGTGAAGACAATAAGACGTATGTGAAGTCTAGGTAACTATTAGCTTCACTAACTAACAAAAGTATACTCAAAAGAAGTCAATTTAGGCCCTGCAATCGAAGGTCAAGTCTCATCATCTTCTATGATATACTTAAAAAGAAGATATAGACAATTTTTACTATTTTATAATAAATATACACAAAAAATGCATGGACCGACTCCAGTAAGAAACACGATTACACCATCTTAAGAATTCTTAGTAAGAAGAAGGCAACAATATCTATAAATACAAACAGAAGGAAGTCAAATGGTTAGTGTTCATCAATCTAGCGCCCTCTGTCGGTCCATTTCCGTACTATATATAAAAGACCTTTTGACAAAGTCAATAGAGCTTCTTTTATTTGTACCATTGGATTTAAGTGGAGAGAAAGTTTAATAGGCTTTAAATAAAGGAACAAGAGCCGCCTCCCTCTCTTAGGTATAGTGTTTTCCCACTCTATTTCTCTTTTTCTCTCTCTCTCTCTAACAAGCGGGAAAATATAATAATAGTCTTATTGAAGCATGCAAGCCCACCTCCCCCCCCCCCCTTTGACACCTCATATTTTAACCTTCCCCCCACTCAATACCTCCCCCCCCTTATTGTATGTAGATCTACCTACCTACAAGGCCTATAAGCAACTTCTCCTATACCTATGGTTTCATGCCTTTGCAGTAACAAAACTGAGCCCTCATTGTATTAATATTGTTATGGGACTACTTTTTATAATAATACTATTTTTTATTCTAATACCTTGTAAATAAATCGTTACTCCTTTTTATAGTATTTATAGCCACATGAATTTAATTAAAACATCGTTTAACAAGAAAAAAACTTTTGCATACTTATATCTTTTTAGAAGGGGGTAACCATAGACTATCTCTCTCACGCACACATATGCATACCATGTTGTTAAACATATATGTGGCCTTTCATGATGGAAAAAATGTGAGGGGTTTTGGTTAGACGTCAACCAAAGGCCTTATAGAAATTAACTTTGGGCTCGGAGTTATATTTCAAAGCAACCTTTTTCTTATCTCAATCTATATTCAATTCAAGTGAAATGATTGGCTCCACTTAACATTATGTTTGCATCACTGTCAGTCTAAGTCAAATCTGCCCTTTGTTATGTTCACAGGCACTATACAATTCAAACTCCCTTTTGGAGTATGAATTATTCTTCAAAGCTGACGTTATTCTTGCATCCCTCCATGTTAAGTCTAACTCCAATGGCTGAAAGTTATTCATAAAATACGATGTAAAATAAAAATACACTTTTAAAATACAGGTAACATATAATGAAATTTGAAGAGTTAAGTAAAACATCAATGAAAATTAGTGTTCAGAATTACTGTCCAGATAGAAAGTCATATATATATATATATACATATATGACTTTCTATTTGGACAGTAATTATGAACACAAATTTTCATTAATGTTTTTACGTAACTCTTCAAACAAAAAAAAAAAATATATATATATATATGCATATATATAAATTATTGTTAAAATTAATTCTCTGTTCAAAACTAAATGGTGAAGTATTCTTAACTCCTGTGGATGTCATTTTAAATTATTTTGAAGTGTTTTGGAAATTCAATATGAGATCTCAACAAAGGACTCCGTGGTCCAGTCCACAGGGATTATACTAATAATAAAATTAGGAGTTATTCATTAAAGCTGATATTATGTTCCAACGCTAAATTCATAGGCATTATACGAATCAAAAAAAACTATTGAACTCTGCATTATTCTTCAACACTGTGTATCTTTCCCATTTCATTTCCAAATTAGTTGACTGGTTCTTTCTTGGATATCCATGTTATTATATGAATGGGTCGGTAATTTTATATTAATTTTTTGAACGAATGATCTTTTGCAACAGACTCAGCATATTTAAATTAATTAAAGCAGTACTTATTAATAAATTATCGTCATTCTTTTCTAACTTAACATAAGCCCATATTTAAAAAATATATTATAAACTTTAACTGAAATCTACATAATAGGTAAAGAAATACAATTTATATAATGTTAGTTTTGACGATTAAAGAGTTCTAACCATAGTTCAATGGAATTAATAAAATATAAACTGGATATTAATAACAACAACTTTCCATTAATGTAGAACATATTTTGATGACTACAAGCCAATACATTACCTTGGCCATGAAACAGATGAGCTCTATTGGAGGGACAATCATTTGTATTGGATCCAATAAAACAGAGGGTTTTCTAAATAGAAAGCCATGAAATTCTTCCACTCACTGCATTTTTAATCTCTAATCATTGTTTAATCGAGAGAAAAAAGAATATCTTTTTGACTAACAAGTCACATGCCTTCTTTATGTTTGCATCCTTTCAAACGATTCTTCTTTATTCCTGTTTAATTTTTCCGCGTGCTTATCTTACTTATAAAGAAAGAAAATATCTGAATAATAAACTTTAAAAATATTGACTTTCAGAATAAATAAAAGTTCATAGAAGTATGTACAAACTGTTTTAACTAAGGGTCCGTCTTATGAAACCAATATAAAGATTGATAAAAATGCTAACAGTAAATACATATAAGAGTGACAACAATATAATCTACTGAAAATATATTATCATCAATGGATACAACTATGTATAGGCTCTAATATATGAAGGTCTATCTCGTTTGACAGAGCCAAGATGTCCTGGAAGTCCGTCTTCAAGTTATATATACAAAGCAATCTGCAGAGTCAGGGACAATGATGGCATTACCTGAGACCAGGAGCGTCGCAGGATATTTTTCTTCAAACAACAGCTTAATTTATTTGTATACAAGTAATTAGAAGTATATAAATCCACAAGTATCAATTATTATTTATATATCTTTCAATGTATGCGGTGATCCTTCCGGTATGAAAACATCTGTAAACAATCCTTTCTTTTTTTTTCAAATGTCCTTTATTATTTAGATAGTTGTCTAAAAAGTATATATAAATAAAATAAACGTTTATAATAAAAAATATAAATAAAAGGTGTTTCAATAAGATTATCACATGAGCTGATTAACTAAAATCTATTTTGACTATATGTTTGGATTTCTTCTTTACTAAGTATATATATTTTTTTTAAATAATAATTTTATTTATTTCCTTCTTCTAGGGTATCTTACATTCCGTACGTTGCAAACGTACATTATATCAATTTTGTACTTTCAAACACATAATAAAAGCAATAAAGGCAAGAAATTAAGAGTAATAATAACTAGAGGCATATATACACTCAGAGAGTGCAAACCTCCGCCGTCATGAGCCTTCCGAGGCGGATTTTTCACGACTGGGGAGGCGTAGAGAGACGGGGGAGGGTTCCCCTAGACGGAAATTCCGAGAGGAAGACGCTCCCGGCACCCAATTTCACAGCAAAACGACATCTATTGGCAGAGTAGGCTAACTTGGCAAATTAGTAGTATTTAGCTCATTTGGCGCCTTAATTCTGCACTCAGAGATGCCAAAATTTAATCACTTCTTCCTTTTCGCACTTCCAACAACTCCACAAATTTCATTCAAATCCGTTCAGTACTTTTGAGTTATCCTGCTGACAAACCAACAAACCAACAAACCAACAAACTAACAAACCAACAAACGCCAGTGAAAACAATACCTCCTTCGGCGGAGGTAAAAATAAAAGGGAATTTAAAAGATCTGGTTGATAAAATAGTGGCAGCTTGATCTTCTCAGTCCACATGAAGGGAAAATAGATTGTTTACATTTGTACTCCCCATTGTTGTCGTTTGACGCACTAGAGACCGAACGAAGAGCTTCTATATGTCTTCCGATGAGACGATGGAGACCCACAGGGAGTCCAGATCCGCCCGTTCTTGATGTATAGAGGACCCTTTGAACCGTGGATACCAGGTGCTCTACAATCCTTTCTTTATCTTTTGTCATAAATAAGAGTGTTATTTCAATTTATTCACACAATCATTGCTTAAGCAAGAGTTCATTACATATTAAATGTAAGACAACTTGAGTGTGTTTATAGGATTGCTCATAGCACATCCGAAAATATAGATAGGTCCATCTAACGGACGTTTTATTCAACTTTCTTTATGAAGCATGTATTGCATATTATTTGTAAAGGTTCTTTTTTAAGCTATCGTATTTCTTTTTTAAATAAAAAAGGTCAGAGGCAAATATATTTCTTAAGTTCCTTTACAGCATTATGTATATCTAGAGAAGAAAAAGGTTCTTATAAAAATGTATGTATTTAAATTGCAAAGTTAGCAAAACATAAATTCTTTTACAAACTTTTTTCGTCTTTAACATGGATACATTGATCAAATTGATAAGGATATATATATATACTATTTTTCCTCATATTTTTTTTCCATATGACAACTTTTGAAACTTTTATTTTGGGATTTATATATATATATATAATTTTTTGTCAACATCATAATATGAGAGTATTATTATTACCTACGAACCAAAGTTCTTATTGGACTTATAACGTATTTAATACTAGTATATATCATATTTCCTTTACATTTGTCTGAAAAAATGACTAATCTAATTTGCAAAAAAACTTTTAAAAAGATAGTTTATAAGAAAAAACAAGGGATGCCATCTATAAAGAGCAGACATTTATGAGCTGATGAGGATTAAACTTGATATGTTTCTTCACAGAACGATTAAGCAAAAGAACTGCATTATGATTTGAAGCCATCTGACACACGCATATTTCTCATTTGTCACAATATTAGCAGATGCTACCCGGCATTGTTTTTCCTCCTTGGTACCTTCAACATATTCATAGAAAAGTTTATCAATATGTAACTAGTACTAAGGAGATACGGAGGACACGAGAAACAAATAAACCCTTTTTAATACTCGTATAAATTTTTCCGGGAGCAAACATCCTTCTTTAAAATATTTTTTTCCCATAGGGTTCGATAGAATTGTATCCGACAGGATATAATTAAGTATTATAGCATTAAATTAGTCACTGGAACCTAGGATCATCTTTAAAATATGTATTAGCAACCCAAATACCTCACATACAATTTTGTACTAATCCAAACCTTGTCCATTGTCAATCAATCATAAAAAGCGTTTTAAAATAAAATAAAATTTAGGAATACAATTTTTTCCGGAATAACTAAATACTTCAAAACACACTCAATCAACTCAAAGTCGTCCACAGAAAATGGTGTCCCAATCTAACTGGGCAATATTGAGTAATCCCAAGAAAACGTCTTGGCGAATAAAATAAGCATGGCAATCATAAATTTCATGAGAATGTCCATAACCACACAAATACTCCTTCCTGAGTTCATTAAAAGGTTTAATTGAAAAATATTTCAGATCTAATTGATCGTTTGGGGAAGTCAAGGAAATGAACGAACAGAATTATAATTTTATTAGAATAGATGCAAGGATTTGCCTCTCAAAAACTATTTAAGAATTAAGTATCGTCGTCCTACTTAACACGAAGGATATTTTTATTGTCTTGGTATATATTAAGACACTTGACAAATGCTTTTGATCATTTGATCACATTGTCTTTTTTAACAATAACATTGTTGGGTTACATAAATTATATGCTGAATTGAATGTAAAAATAATTGAAAAATTAGAAAAATAGAAACTAGAGTCCGTCAACTGAGTTTTAAAATTGGTGACTCTGACGTGAGCTGAATTTTGAATATATTTTATTAACATTTATTTAATTGATTTATAAGAAGTAATTAATCACTCAGTATTAAAAGAAACTTGAGTCTATTAAATAAGTTTCAAAATCAATATCTCTAATAGATATTAAAATACACTGTCGTATTTTATGGATACTTTATAATAATATAATTAGTAAACTTTTATACAAGAGTAATTATTAATTCAGTATTAATAGAAAGATTCGTCCAATATCGAGTTTCTAAGGCATATAGCTATAGAAAAATAAAATAAAATGCTATCCAACTTCAAGAATCACATGATTTTCTTATTTTATCTCACTGAAGTTTGGCAACAAATAAATATTTGACGTAAAGCTATTTCCTCCCATTTGAGTCCCATATATTATTTCATATCTCCCACCCTCTTTTTAAATAATGTCATTCTGCTGATGAGAGATGTTGCTTTACTAAACATTTCAGTGTCAAATCAAAACCTTAAACATAAGCAAAATAATTAAGATCGGTGGAGTAAAAAAAAAACATTTTATAAAGAAGCACAACAAAACATGCAAATTAATAAATGAAGTTCAAATAAGAAAGACATTCGATTATAGCTTTGAAAGTTTGAAGTATATTTGGTGTTGGCTAATAAGTAGAGTGACGACATATATTTTGTATATATAATTTTCGAGTTATGTACAGTTGAAATCCCATAGAAGTGTTCTTTTTCAAACATTTACATGCAATCAGTTTTTTATGGACTGACCCAGGGGGGGCAGAACTCATGTAAACAAAGAAGGATATATCCAATAAAAAAATGTGACGTCATCACAGCTACGATTTGCCTATGTATCTAATACCTCTAGGACAACAAAGCTAAGAACGTAAAGGCTCTCAAAGGAATAACGTCCGGAGGCTCCCTCCCGCCACGTGCCACCCGGGACGCACAGCTTCAGCATCAGGGAGGAAGTGGAAGTCCTGAACACCGCACGGGACTCTGAGGCCTTTGGCGGTAGCCCGCACGCATCTAGGAGCTCCGGAGCAACGTGGCCGTCCTCTGCAGCTCCGCCTCCGCCGGAGAGCTCCCGGGTTTCAAATTTTTATTTCCTTTTTAAATCAATCACTGTTTTTAAATGTAACTTTGATTTTATTTAATAACAAATAGCTACTGTGACGTCATCTGTGACGTTTCAGTTTTTCTTTTCTAAACATTGCGTTCTGCGCATCTTGTATTATCTATTATCTTTGGGACTGACCATAAAGTATTTTTGGGTGCTATAAGTGATGTAACACATTTTATAAGCAAATAAGTTGAAACCCTCAACTTACACTGTGTATTACATATTTCTCGTTATAAACAAACTCAACTTTTTCTAATTTAGATGTCCTAAATTAAATCATGTCCGATAATGCGCACTCATCCCATAAAAAAGGAGCTAACTACCTACTGAGATCATAGACTTAAATCCGTCTATTAGTAGCTTTCTCAAACTTATTTTCATTGAGACAAAAATAAGCTATGGTAATTATATCCTGTTCGATAATGCAAACGCATCCACCTCGAAAATAGTTAAATATATCTATATACATGCCAATGCACTTAAAAAGTATTAAAAAACTTAAATTTGTATATGTTTTTAATGAATAAAATATTAATTATAGCCCTTTCAAAACTCTATTAAAATGATAGCTTTTGTTTGGAAAACTAATTTAAATTTCTATTATAGGTCTGGTGAGAGGCACTCTCTTTGTTTTAATTTACCTAATTAAACTTAATTAGCTATTAAGGATTCTCCACAGGGAATGATTCAAAACAAACAATTTAAAATAGAGTATATTATTTTGCAAAATATAAAATTACTTTAAATTGACTGACTGAAGATTCAAAGACGAATTTATTAATTATGTCTCTAAGAAATTATAAATAAAAAATGATATGACAATTAGATTCCGTCAGTGAGATGTGAAGGACATAATATACATATATTAATCAAAAGACAATGAGGTTAATATTATAATCATTCGTTAGTACCCATTATTGATCATATCTTGAGCTCAAAATACATCACTTAAAAAATATATATTACAAATAATGAATTAGGAACTTTTATATATACTTTAATTATGCCAAATTTAGTTTTTATTAACCTAAACTTCTGTTCGGTCCATTTTTACTCATATCAGACAGATTATATGACAAGAAAAAATGATAAAACAAATGGATTACATTAAAGTATTTGAGGTTTGAAAGAGATGAATGTATAGAAAATAAAAGAAATTAACTTTTTTGCCCATTTTTAGATAGAAATTGCATCCCATTGATTAATAAGCATTTTAGCATTAAAATTAGTATATCGAACCTAGGATCTTATCGATCAGGTAGACCAAAAGTGACCATCCCCTCTCTGGATTCGAACCTGCGCCCCCAACATTGAGAGTTGAATACGCCTTAACGCACATTGCTTTCGCACTACCTATAAAAGAAATTAACTTTGACTTATATTACGATTATTCAATAATAGTATACGTATTTAGGACAATCTTGAGGAATCGAAATAGATAATTAAAGCATTGAATTCTGTCAAACCTATAGGCACAAAAACAAATACTTTATTTATTATTTGCAACATTATTTATTATGTCTGTATTTTTGATAACAAATTTGTTTCCTTAAAGTTTTGTATACTTAATTTTTGTAGATAGTGCTGCTAAATTTTATATTAAAGATTTAATTTAAACTTTAATGTGTATATATATATATGTTTAAATGTAATATCTCTTTTTCAATAAAGTCTTAGGAAAAAAATGATAATGATAATAAAATTATAATAAAGCAGGATATTTTATTTTTTACAAATGATGATTGTAAACATTACTAAAATACTTTAAATACTATTAATTTATAAGTAAATGTGTTTTTTCTATCAATTTAAATTACTGTTTATTAATTAAAGTCCTCTGTTAACACATTATGATGTATTATTTTCGTTTCTCTATTATTTTGACCACAATCTCAAAAATACTTTTTCCTAATATCAACTCACACTATAAATTAAATGACAATTTAAGAATAAGGTTAGCAATTGTTTAAACATAGTCCCTACTCAATGGTCATAAGACAATCAATAAAGGAAAATCATGATGAAGGATGCAATAATCATACTTTTGCAGTTGTTTAGACGCGGTTTTCTTGTTGATTTCATTGTTAAGTAGTATCAGCATAGTGAGGGCCTATTTATCGGCAAGGATGATATAACAAAATTAAGACTGATCATCTGCTTTATTTGATTAATATTAATCAACAACATTCAAAGCTTTTTCATAAATGGCATGGATCTGTAGCAAACTCTTTACATTATTTCCCGCCAGATGGCGCGGAGTTAGTTTGCTCTGTACATATCGGAATTTACGTAATAACATTATTTATTTATATTCCAATTTATATTATTTATCGTCCAGGTATTCATGTTATTGTAATGCTTAATTACACATTGTTTGTAATTGTATTATTTCTTATATACGTGTGTTATTATTATTATTAAATAAATACTTGGACAAAGAGAGTGCATGAACTTAGAACTATAAGTTGTTTGTGATCTCAAGCTCTCTTCCTCCAGTCTACAATTAAGTTAGATGTATTCATTTCATCTACAGATCAAAGCCCATTAGAAAAAACCATTTGATGTTTTTTAAGGATGACATACTTAATTCTGATTGGATGTTCAATCAATGAATGAAGTGATGCATTCTTTCATGATGCTTCTTATGTGATTGCCACTCTTTTTATCTACCCATCACATTGCACCAAAAAAATCTAAACTGCATAATAATAAAGAAAGGGAAAGATTCCTCAAACCATATTTGAATGTGTCATTGTGGAGGTTAAGATATGATGATAAGCCCTGGAACTTAAATTATATTTCAAAGGACAATGTATCTCTCCATCTCTTCTTTCAGGTTGTTTTCTTTTCTTCTCTGCACACTGACAATCGACTCCAGACGAGGTAGTAAAAAGCCCATATGTACCTACATATTTGAATGGGTGATAAAATTAGCAATAAAAACGATAACCATTACGGAGGTTCTATTATAGCTGCTACAAGATCTTTTTTCAATCACTGCATTTCATAGAAGAGATTCTTTCATTTTATTTACCAACAGAAAAATCGCTCATAAATAATTAAGGAATATATATATATATATGTCGCAGTAGAGATGGAGATACATTAGAGTCGTTGACTCTCCTGGTAGAGATCGCGTTCCTATCCTCTCCTAAGAGTGACTACAATCTCAATTTGTATCAGAAGAATCCACGACTCTGTTTAAAGATATCAGATATAAAAGGGATGATGACTTAAATATGGAGATGGTATGACGGAGTTATTCAACCTATTTTAATAATGTCCGAATTATTCTCAGATGAGTATTCAATTGTTATTAATGTTAATACTTACAATGTAAGTAAAACATTGCGTCGAATTTTCTTCTTGAACACACAAATTAAATCATTTCCCCTAAAATATAAATAGAAAGCTCAAATGAAATTAATAGTGTTTACAATATCGTAAAATATTATCTCTATGTTTAAGTTGCCATCTCTCCTAGAACAGATAAGGATCGTAATTTCTACCAGGAGAGTCAACAATTCTACTGGATCTCCATCTCTGCTGCGACATATATATATATATATATATATATATATATATATATATATATATATATATAGATATATATATAGATATATATAGATAGATATATATATATAGATAGATAGATAGATAGATAGATAGATAGATAGATAGATAGATAGATAGATAGATAGATAGATAGATAGATATAGATAGATAGATAGATAGATAGATAGATAGATAGATAGATAGATAGATAGATAGATAGATAGATAGATAGATAGATAGATAGATAGATAGATAGATAGATAGTAGATAGATAGATAGTAAGTAGATTTGACTCTCCTAGAAGAACCTGAGGTCTCACTGACGTTTTGTTTTGAGTGCCTAATACATCATAGTTGTGGCTGTTAAACTTTATAGCTTATTGGCGTTAGAATTTGAATAAACTATAAATGGGGCCTTCAACGGCCGATATTTCAAATGATTAAGCATATTTCCTGTTAATGAATTCTTAGTATACTGTAAATACATGTAAGACTGGCATCAATTATCTTTTAATCACGTTAAATGTTTTGTGTTATATTTGCAAATAAAAAAAGGTAGAAGTTAGATAATCGATAATATTGGTTTTTGTTCCGAGCATAATTTTGGATTTGAGAAGTTTGTACCATTAAAACTTCAGCTATTTTCAATATATATAAAAATATTTATACTTATGGCATACGTCATATGTGGACTTTGTGGTTAGTCCATTATTTATACTTATAGAAAAATGGTACATACATAAATAAGTCGAATCCTCTCGCAAAGGGTTTTGTGCATAGATAGTTAACTAATATTTCGATATAAGTATCTTCACAACTGCAGATTCGGGGATATAATATTAGCCAAATCCACTATTCAAACCAATTGTATGGCTTTTGGGAATAACGTACTGCTGGTTTAACAAGTATGACAATGTATTTTGACACTTTTCAAATGCTTATACGTAGAACTCCCTTTCGAATCCTAGCTGTTAATAAAACAAAACTTTTAAGAGTTACATCAATAATAAGGCGCGTGAAAGCCAATATTTAATAGGGACATTTGAATCCCAGTCCCTATACCAATTCAATTTCTTCAATTTCAAAAACCTACAAGAATAAGAGGAAATAAGATCTCTTCTTAACATGTGTCAACCAATCAACATATACCACGTTTTGCAAAAATATTTTTAACAAGCTTGGATCACAATTTATATTTTATTAAACTATTTGTCACACTTTATCCAATTAGTTAGTTCCGGAGCGTCAATTTAAACTTATTCTATGTATTTGTTTAACATATATCAATATGCAAATGAAAGCAAATTTGATTTAAATTTTTTTTTAGTTTTCATTAGTCAAGAGATAATGAGATTAAAGTGCCATATTTAAGCCTTATATTTTAATATGCAAAATTTATGGATCGTGCTATTTGCTTGTTAAAAGTATGATCATTTGAACAATAATGATTGATACTGTGACGTTATATATTATTACCTCCGCCGAAGGAGTTTTGTTTTCACTGTTTGGTTTGTTGGTTTGTCAGCAGGATAACTCTACTGATTGTATGATTTGTTGTTGGAAGTGCCAAGAAGAATGATTAAATTTTGGCATCTAGTGCATTAAGCGCCAATGAGCTAAATACTACTAATTTTTTCAAGTTTACTCTGCATATGTCGCTGTGCTGTGAATAGCGTCTTCCTCTCGGAATTTCCGTCTAGGGGACTGTCTCTCTAAGTCGTGAAAAATTCGGAACTCATGACGGCGGAGGTTTGCACTCTCTGAGTGTAATATGCTCTAGTTACTAATAAGATTTTCATTTAACGTCATGAAAACCTCATTAATGTTTGGCCTCCAGGAAATATAAAGTAATTATATTACAAACCACATTTATTAAGATTTTTCGGTATACAAAATGTCCAACAAAGTGTGAACTTCCTATCCGAGTTGCTTATGTTTAAAACAAGCTGAATATCTTCATTTTTTTTAAGCATTATAATTCTATTTTATTCACCATTTTGATATATGCAATGCCATCAAGTGAACCTCTACCTATGATGCTAAAAAGAACTAGATATTCTTGTAGCACCAAAAATATTTATATTTAGAATGTTGTCATAATATTTTAATTGTCTCATGTTAGTTTTTTTGTACACAACGGTACTATTATATTTCAATTGTAAAGAAATTACACAATTATTTTAGTATACATATTAAATATTACATTATTTAGAATGGGTCGATGTCGGAAGGAAGTACTGTTTTGGAGCTTCTAAATTTATAGAGCATGAACTGCAATCTAGAGGTGATAAGGTTTATTTATGATGTCATAATATTTTTATTGTCTCATGTTGGTTTGTTTTTCAACACATACATGTTTTTTTCTTTCTTTCTGTCACTTCATATTTCATCATATCCTTGTCACGAATAATAATGCTTAAGACATTAAAGTTTCTTCGCTCAATTTGTTGAGTTGTTTCATGTAGCATAAGTTCTTAAAAAATTAATATGAAACTCTATAATAGTTGATATATCGGAGATATACATAACAAAAGAGCACACCATTTGATCCTGGAAATCGGCTGGAGACGGTATAAGATTTAAACAATCTAGATTAAAGTACCACCTTAAATCAGTTCACATGATTATTAGAAGATTTTGACATATTTGTTATTTTTATAAGTTCCTTTTTAGGGAAAAATGAATTGGAAATAAATTGTCATACTTATGTATTTTGCTATTGTAAGACTGTTCAGGAAAGCTTTTTTGTTTGTTATTTAATCTGTATATTTTAATATATATTGTACATAGCACTTCATGATGCAACATATTTCAGACCCAAAAAGAATATTGCGAACAAAGGCCTTCATGTAATACATTTTAAAAATAGGTAAAGGTTAATTTACATATTACATAAGCACTATTTTTTATTGTATGTGAAAGTAAGTAAACCCTGAAATCACTACTTCAAACAATGTTTAGTTTAATTTTTGAGTATAAATTTTAGCCATATTATCTGGCATGTTCATTCCATATCCTAAGAACCATTTCGTTATGTCTTTAATGCTAGAAAAAATGATTATTTTTACATATAAATAAATTCAAACCTGCTACATAGAAATAATAACATTATAAAAATGGTACTGACAACTTAAACTAAATCAATAGTGTTCTTACATGTGTTAATACATTTTGTATTTAAGGGTATAATGTATTAAAATAGACGGCAAACTACACATTACATACATATTTTAAGGGAGTGTGATAGTTCAGTGTATTTTGGCGTGTTCAACTCTCAATGCTGGAGGTGCAAGATCGAATCCCGAGGGGCAGGTCAATTTTGGTCAACCTCATTGATAAGATCCTAGGTTCGACAGACTAATTCACCACAAGATGCTCATTTATGTCCACACAGATGTAATTTTATCAAACCATATATATATATATATATATATAATATATAAACATGTATTTATATATATATATATATATAATGGGGAAAATGAATTGGAAAGAATCATATCTATTTTGCTATTGTAAGAATTTTCAGGAGAGCTTTTTTGTTGGTTATTTTATCCGTATATTTTAATATATATTGTACATATAGCGAACAAAGGCTTTCATGAAATACATTTTAAAAATATATACTACAACACGAATCCCTTTTTTTACACAAACGCAAATAAAAAGTAATGTTTAATTGTAAAAAAAAACAAATATTTATCATGTAATGCCTATTATAATTATAACAATAGTAACAGAAATTGACAGTTCGTTTATTATAAAATGCTCATTAAAAGTATTAGAAGAAAAAAATATAATTTTCAACACAACTAAATTGTTGATTTTCACAGATATTAAATTGTTTTCAATGCATTTACATTTTATCTCTAAAAGTGATCTTCACAGATTATTAACTCGTATTAGCATTGTTCATCTATTAAAACAAAATAACTTCAGTCACTCAATAAGTCTATTCATTCAAATTGATCTCTTTTTCAGTCTATAAATAGAAATGAATCTTTTAAATATATGTTGATGATCTTGTTCAAGAGAGATATTTTTATATTATGTTTGCATCTATTGCATATTTGGGCTTTGCAATGTTGACAAGGAGATGTGACGCGTTTAAATAATACTATTTTCATTCAAATACCTAGAAGATGTCAAGTTTTTACTCAATATTCAAGAATAAAAGAATGTTTCGATTGTGAGATTAGTTTATTCATTTTTCGCCTAACGATTGAGTTAAATCTGTGAAGAGGATATGAATAAGCATTATAGCATTAAAATCACTCAATCTAATCAAAGACCTTTTTAATAAGGCAGATCAATTCGGATCCTTCCTCAGGGGAGGCAAACTTGAATCATCAATTTGAGGGTGGAACATGCTCGTGCTCATGCATTTCTATCATATGAAGGTTTAGGACAATGATTTTAGATTCATCTCTTGGTCATCGATTCTATTTTATTGTCCTTGTCCAAGAAGTAAGGTCACATTTTTCTATCACCTTGATGTAAAATATCATTTAATAATAATATTGAACTTGTAGTTATAGCACTCTTTTATACCCTTGGTATAGGAATTATATATATATATATATATATATATATATATATATATATATATATATAATATATATATATATATATATAATATATATATATATATATATATATATATATATATATATATATATATATATATATATTATATATATATATATATATATATTAGGGTTGTTCTTATTTTTCAAATGTTTGAAATGTTAGCCATTGAGTGGATTTTCTGTTTCTTGGTGATAAAAGAAGACGACATACAAAGTTTGAACAAAATCGGTCAACATTACGAGGTCGCGCAAAGAGGTCAAAGTTTTAAAAATTTAGTAAAAATATAGTTTCCCGCAAATTTCTTCAAAATGGTGGACGTTACAGACTTCAATAATAATTATTAATTTAAAGGAAATCTAATTTACTACCAGACGTATGTTTGATGTTTTTTAATAAAACAAAGTTTTCAGTAAAAACAAAGCAAGAAAGGGAGTGAGTATTGTTAGCTTATTTCATAGCTTTTTTGTATCAATTAACTTCACTCGCCTGTAGAAGATGACTTGTTCGCTTCAGAGTAAAATAGTACTTTTAAGTTTAGTAAAACTTTAGATGATAAATCCAAAAATGACCTTGGTTGCATTCTATCAATTCAGAATTCAGTACAATCTGAGTTTACATCATATGATTCAGAGCCTGTATTGACCTATAAGAAATCGATTATGAAAAAAATAAATAATAATTGTTTCTTAGATTTGCGTCAAGGTATCCTCTCAAAATTTTACTTTGTCTCTGACGCATACATAATCCATTATATGCGTCATTTTGTACGCAAAATAGGCTTTTTTAATGTACATATAACTCTCTACTTATTAAACTGACATGATTTAGTATACCAAAATATTAAAGCTGGTTAACCAAGCTTTCATTTGATATGTTTGGTGTTCTAAAAATCGCTATACTTTAAGAGATATAAGCAAATACGTACTGTCCCCCAAAATTGATCTTTTGATATGAGAATATACGATTACCATCTGGTAATAGTGTTAGTGTTACCTGGATAGAAAGAGAAAGAGAAGGGAGGGGGTATTTTCCTCCCTTCTCTCCCTTCTTTTTTCTTGCTATCCAGGTAACACTAACAGCGTTACCATATGGTAATCGTATATTCTCATATCAAAAGATCAATTTTTGGGGACAGTACGTATTTGCTTATATCTCTTAAAGTATAGCGATTTTTAGAACACCAAACATATCAAATGAAAGCTTGGTTAACCAGCTTTAATATTTTGGTATACTAAATCATGTCAAGTTTAATAAGTAGAGAGTTATATGTACATTAAAAAAGCCTTTCGCGTACAAAATGACGCATATAATGGATTATGTATGCGTCAGAGACAAAGTAAAATTTTGAGAGGATACCTTGACGCAAATCTAAGAAACAAATTATTATTTATTTTTTTCATAATCGATTTCTTATAGGTCAATACAGGCTCTGAATCATATGATGTAAACTCAGATTGTACTGAATTCTGAATTGATAGAATGCAACCAAGGTCATTTTTGGATTTATCATCTAAAGTTTTACTAAACTTAAAAGTACTATTTTACTCTGAAGCGAACAAGTCATCTTCTACAGGCGAGTGAAGTTAATTGATACAAAAAAGCTATGAAATAAGCTAACAATACTCACTCCCTTTCTTGCTTTGTTTTTACTGAAAACTTTGTTTTATTAAAAAACATCAAACATACGTCTGGTAGTAAATTAGATTTCCTTTAAATTAATAATTATTATTGAAGTCTGTAACGTCCACCATTTTGAAGAAATTTGCGGAAAACTATATTTTACTAAATTTTTAAAACTTTGACCTCGTTGCGCGACCTCGTAATGTTGACCGATTTTGTTCAAACTTTGTATGTCGTCTTCTTTTATCACCAAGAAACAGAAAATCCACTCAATGGCTAACATTTCAAACATTTGAAAAATAAGAACAACCCTAATATATATATATATATATATATATTATATATATAACTATTTACCATAAAAATATATAAATTGACATCATAACTACGTCAATATTAACTTGGAAGCGAAACAGATGGTTTTAGTATCATTTATAGAGATACCATCGAATCTTAAGAAATAACCTGCTTTTAAGGTGGAACATGTCCTATAATTAAGTCTTTAGTAATTGATTCTTTGCAAGTGGACACGGAGATGGTCATTCGAGCCATTGATGTCAAATAAAAAAATATTGATAAGCATTCCATTTTTGGAATAAAAAAAAAAAAAGCCTTGGAAAAAAAGTTTATATCTGGGCGTACATATTATTGATGTGGAAAAGGGGGTCCCAATTACCGGTTTTAGATCAAAAAATATTAAAATTGCATGAGTTTTATTATCATAGGGTGGGTGCAAAAAAAGACAGTCGTTTAAGTGGTTATTTTCATTTGCGTAAGCATTTTTCTTCCTTTCATTTATTTCCTAAGGGTACTTAAAGGGTATTTAATCTCTGATGTGCATTTCAAATGCTACCATAATACCTCCCCCCCCCCCACCCTTATTTGACTCTCATGGACTCAAGTATTGTGTGATGCAATCTACCCCAAACAATTGATTAAAGGATGGATTGATGGGAAAAAACTTATTCTATAACTTAGCAACGTAAAACGAATTAAGAAGAGGAAGGGAAAAAAAAACAGGTCATCAAGTCTGAAAATGACAACTTCATTAAAGATTAATGGAAAAACACATTTTCCCCCATTCTCACTCTTTGTTATAAACTTCTTGAATGAACCACAAGGAAAGAACCAATAATTTCATAAAGTGAATGAGATTAAACTCACATGATTCATATATTTACAACTACTTTCACAATTAGTAAAAATTGCTGCTCATTTACCATAAGAGGGTAATATTTATTATCTTAAACTAACAAAAACTATTATGGATTATTTTATCAAATATGTGTCCGTGATAAAATTAATCTGATAAGAGCCCTTCCTTCTATATAAACTTCATAATTTAAAACCAATTATGTTCATTAAGAGTCCATAAAACTTTTAATTACATGACGCTTGACAAAAAAAATACAACATGACATCAATGAAAGGTAATGCTTTCATATCTACTTTCAATAATTCAAATTAATAGTCCTATCTTAGGCAAATAAGAGAATTGTCAATGGAGACTCAATCTAAGTTTTTTTAAATCCATAATGCATTTAAGACTAAATCAACATCAAAACCGGTAATTATGTATGAAAAATAACGTGTCACACCATTGGTACTATTTTAATATTTGAACAAAGGAATTAATTTTAACATGTACTTTTTAACAAATATTACATTCAGTTAATGAGTATTAAAACATGATGACATTCAAAGTCACAAAAGCTTATTATGCAATGAAAGCTTGGAGTATTTACATATGAATCCAGTTCCAGTTTCCTATCGTAAGTTCCATAAGTAAATTGTATTGTTTTACCATTTACATGTTATTTACATGGGTATTTCGTAGAAGTTTGTATTCTTACTATGAAAGATATTACCCATCATTTCATATTTACATATTGTTCTCAACGTTTAAGAAATATTTTTGGCTTTTCATAAAAAAAGGAATCAAATATTCTGATAAACGTTGTACTTTCAGTTTGTTGATTGCTTTACTATGTGTCGGATAGTTTTCTTAAAAACATTTCAATTATCTCTAGACATTTTTTTTATGAATAGGATATTCACAAATATACGGAAAAATTCCTCTCTTTCTAATGGTCCATATTTTATTTTCCTAATTAAGGGAAAGGTTTCATTAGTTTATAGAAATGGATATTTTTTTTTAATATGTCAAATTATATACTTTTGAATATTTAATGGCTGGTTCATGTGGTACAATCGTTTTCCGTTAAATCAACGTCGTCAGATTAATTGGATCGAATGAAGTAACATCCCTTGCCCTATACACTAAATATATATGATATTCATCTTATTACCTCCGCCGAAGGAGGTATTGTTTTCACTGGCGTTGGTTTGTTGGTTTGTTTGTCAGCAGGATAACTCAAAAAGTACAGAACGGATTCGGATGAAACTTTGTGGAGTTGTTGGAAATGCAAAAGGAACAAGTGATTAATTTTTGGCATCTCTGACTGCAGAATTAAGATGCAAAATGAGCTAAATACTCATAAATATTTCAAGTTAGCCTACTCTGCCAATAGATGTCGCTGTGCTGTGAAATCGGGTGCCGGAGCGTCTTCCTCTCGGAATTTCCGTCGAGGGGAACCCTCCCCCGTCCCTTTACGCCGCCCCAGTGGTGAAAAATCCGCCTCGGAAGGCTCATAAGGACCCCGTGACGGCGGAGGTTTGCACTCTCTGAGTGTATATATGCCTCTAGTTTTATAATTATTAATAATGGAAGATAAATATTAATACTATAAGAAAGAAAGATTGCTGTGTTTATGTATGAAATTGACCATGAATTCATTCATACTGAAGATTATATTTTTTTAAGAGGGACATAATTGCGATTAATTCATACTACACAATCTCTTAGATTCAAGCAATGGAATTCTATTGAACTATATTGTTATACATAAAATCGAGAAAAAAAGTAATATAATTCTAGCTTAAAGAGTCATTTGCTCCAAGGCTTTGGTACTCAGCTGTTTTGTATTAAACAGTTCAATTTTATGAAATGTACAAAAGAATGCATAAAAAACCTAAGGTAATGTATGAAAAAATATCATAAGTAAATATTTTAATTTACAATTTTATGTTAGAGGTTTAACTAAAAGCACTATTTTTAAACAATAAAATACAATTCAAAAATCTCAATTGACATACGTACTAAAATATATTAACATAGAATTAGAGCTTTAAAATGGCATTACTTGCAATTTTAAAATTCTTCATTATTGTGGATAATGTCTTCCGGTGGATGGAGGCAAGGGAAGGGAAGCTGTTTTTAATAATAATTTTAGTTTTTTTAAGCATTTAAATGTGAGATTCCGATCTCTTAATTCAATTCCTATTGGATATAATAAAGACAATTTAAAAAATGTTATGTAAAACAAAAAATACGATTTAAAATATAAGAAAAACTATAATTTTCATCTTGTAGTCAGAGTCGTTATTCATTGTTCTTTTTAAGATTACAGATTTTTGATTTAAGAATTGTTGGAGATTAAAACCTTATGAACTTATTTGATGAAGGAATTTACAAATACTATTTGTTAAATAGAATGTAAATTTGATGCATTAAATAATATTTTATTGTGGGTTTTTTTGGGTAAGAAATAGACTCATTTTAACAAAATCTTTTACTTCATTTCATCTCACAACCATCAAGGCTCCTCTGTGTCATTTTTATCCTAAAGTAATTGGACGTATTTAAAATATTGGTCGTTCTTCTATAATGATGTTTTATGTTTGTCTATATATACTACTTTGGGGAGGGGGAAATCCCCTTTCTCCAGCTCTAAATGTTGACATACTTCCTTGCTTTGATGGGTGCTTCAGCCCTCAGTGGTTTGGTCAAAGAGAAGCCAACAGATTGATTTAAGAAACTTCAAACTATTTAAGTACTTATCCCTAGAATAAATATTTATGCAGATGAAAAACTTTGTATTCTGTTTAAAAGGGTTAAGTTAGAAGTAAAAGAAAAGGATGTTGACCGCAAATAATAAAACATTCATATAATCTCGGTATTTGATAACTATAAGTTAATACGTATCTCTTTCAACTATACATCTTAAAATGAAGGAAAACCATGAGCATAAGCTGCATAAATATATAGGTATTTGAGAGTTTTGAAATGATTCTAAAGGAGCGAGTGTGTTTTATGAAAAGCGGGCCCAACAATCAATATTAAGGAGACGTAGATTTGCCTTCACAGATTGAAAGAGAAATTAACAGCCTTTTAATATAATGATTATATGTTTTGATTGTCTTTTTGTACGGCTGTAATTTTCATTTGTATCCTAATTTATGTGATTAAATCGAACTACATTTGCTAATAGATCATGATGAAACCAATCGCATTAATATGTGTTTCATCCTTTTACTTTGGTCCGGTATTACAAATAAAGTGACATATATTACTTACACTATGTAATAATATTGCTTTAAGACCATTAAATTTTGCTCCAATTACTGAACAACTCCTAGAGTTGAAAGTTGATCAAAATCTGACTGAACACTTGAGTTTTTTCCTCCCTTAAAAAGCAGTTAGTTATCATTTTAATATGAAAATTGAACTCTTTCTATTTAAAGTAAACGACACTGGGTTTTCTTTAAATATTGAACTCCAGGATGACCACCTAAGGCTCTTTTGAATCCTCCTTTTTGAACTTAAGTATATTTCTAAATGAAGATATAATCAATATTTTAGTACATGAAGGTTGTTTTATTGAGTCATAATCAAAATATTCTTGTAAGTAGAAGTTTAATTCAAAGTAATTTTAAGTTTACATATATTCAGTATCAATTATTCAATAGTTGATAGATCCACTGATTATATCTTTTGCCTATATGGTTCCATTGAGTTGTATCTGCGCGGATATGAACAATCATTAGAACTGTTCAATTGAACATATTTGTTAGCACTAGCTATAGCTGTCTACATCTTCGATTCTTTTCTTGTACGTCCTTAAAGTTATATTATTATTATTTTAAAAAATGACGGACATTCGAGGCCATCAAATTATGGAAACACATAGGTTTAAGACACCATATGTCTATCAGAAGAGCTTTAAAAGTAATATTTTACATTCTCTGCAGTAGTATGGATTAGGACCTTTTCTATTACCATTCTAGAATAACCATTAATAGTAAAAGTCATTATTTACTTTGTATTATTTAAATTTGATAAAGCTTAAGACAAAACATAAGAACTGTTTTCGATGAATACGTTCTTCGCGAGCTATGTCGCAAAAAGTTTCAAAAGATGTATAAAAACATGAAGAACAATCTCTATGAGAAGTCAATCATTGATTGATGAGCGAAAAAAGAATAGTGACAATAACAAAAGGAGGTTGCTAAAAACATTTATAAAGAAAGAAGCGTTGCAAATCCAATAAAACTATAGAAGCCTGCTCTAAACTGGATGTTGAAGGGGCATGTTATAATACTCTCTCTCTCGAGAGAGAGAAAGGTATATTTGATGAATCTCATTTAAAGGAGTATCCCAGTCTGAATAGATGACTAATTTTAATGCTATACATTAATTCCATTAAACCAAATAAGCATGAATGGCATAAATTATTTAAGGGGATTTTCAAAATATATAAAAACATTATACCTTGTACAAACTAAAAGACATACCGTCGGTCCATAGATTTTTAAGAATGAATGATGATCTACAAATACTTTGTTTACAATCAAATGGAGAAAAAGAAGATCAAACCCCAATGCTGAAGGAGCAGATTTGACTCTCTGAAGGAGAATATTTTTTTTTATGATTTAATTGACTCTTGCTAAGTATGTAATGCTTATTCGCCCGGATACCGCAAATACATCAAAGCAAAATGGGGTGGCAAAAATGCGTAAATCATACATTAACCAATATTACCTTTTTAAATCCAAAGTTGATGTTATTTCCTGATATGTGTATAATATATCTTTTGTTCCTTTGAAAGGGACACATTGGGTGTTAACAATTTTAAAACACAAACATCACTTTAGGTTTCTTTCACGGGAATAATAATAATAATAATAACAGTGGAGAGTGGAAAAAGTAACAACGTTAACACAAACAGCGATATGAAGAAGGAAGTAATAGGTGTAACGGGAGAGGAAAAAGGGAGAGAGAGAGAGAAAAAACGAAAAACGATAACAAGGAAACAACTCTCGCAAACATCAACTGACTCGAACGGGTTGAATAAGAAGTGAAAAAAGGAAGGAAAGAAGAAAAAAATCCCTCGCCCTTTTTCAAAGTCGTCCGGCGAGCCTAATGATGGGGGAACGGTGGTTCATTTCCTTCTTGGTTCGATACTCTTCTTAAGAGAGGAGAAAGAGAGGGACTCTTGGATTATTATTATTATTATTGTATCCCCCCCCCCCTCTTCCTTTGACAGAGAGAAGAAAAGAAAGGAAGGAATAAAGAGAGTGAAGACAAGCAAGAGAAAAATCAAACTCAATGAATTACTTCGAATAAGAAGAAGTTTAGTTATTAAGAAACTATAATCACGCACATATATTTATAGATAAGAAAATATTACTTAGTCATTGAAAAAAAATCATCACATATTCAAGAAATCTTAATTTATAAATTCTTTAAAAGATTTAGAAAGCAAGAATGAAAAGTTGATATGGAAGGTTGCGTCGATCTGGGCTTATCAATATTCCGTTGTCCTTTTTGCCAATCATTGTACTCATGCATGTGAAGTAAATGACATACGAATGATTGTTGAACTCTTGAACAGCTTCCAATCTGAAAAGAGTCGTGAAGAAAGGACCCTATCTCTGAGTAGGATAATCCGGCCAAATCGAACAGAGACGTTGTTGAATAATATTAGTTTATTATCTTTGTTGGATGTAATAACAGCTACTACCACATACGCATACAAAATAGCAATGCATTGGACACACAAGAAACTAGAGGCATATATACACTCAGAGAGTGCAAACCTCCGCCGTCACGGGTCCTTATGAGCCTTCCGAGGCGGATTTTCCCGACTGGGGCGGCGTAGAGAGACGAGCGAGGGTTCACCTCGACGGAAATTCCGAGAGGAAGATGCTCCCGGCACCCGATTTCACAGCACAGCGACATCTATTGGCAGAGTAGGCTAACTTGAAATATTTATTAGTATTTAGCTCATTTTGCATCTTAATTCTGCACTTAGAGATGCCAAAATTTAATCACTGTTCCTTTTGGCATTTCCAACAACTCCACAAAGTTTCATCCGAATCCGTGCAGTACTTTTTGAGTTATCCTGCTGACAACAAACCAACAAACAAACCAACCAACAAACCAACGCCAGTGAAAACAATATCTCCTTCGGCGGAGGTAAATATGAAAGCACTGCAGTCTAGCCTACGGAGGATCCGAGCATTGACTCTTACAGCTCTTCTTGGAAATATATGCTTGACCTATCTGTGTAATTGGGTGACGTATTCATATGTAAGCAGTTCCTTGAGTTCCAAGCCCTGCATTCCAAGATTCAGGTGGAAGATTGTTTCTTGATGAGAGTCACAGTACACCAATAATTTTAGGTAAGGTATTTCTATATATGTTGGTTCATATTATTTAGGCAAAAGGAAAAGAATATGAAAAAATCAAATCCTCCAATATACTCATTATAGTCATTTATAAGATGGCAATAACATCAATCATTCATTATCATTTGTCAATTAATTAATCCGAAGTTTAAACATTAGAAAGCGGTATGATATCATAGTTGTTATGAGAGGTTGCGACGACCTGAGCTTATAATGCTCTGTTCTCATTTATAACTCATTATACTATTCACACAAAGACACAACTAAATCAATCACATACTAATGATTTTTCGATTAGTTAATTTCAATATTAATATCATATTGTTAAAGTATAATATGATGACTGAGGCAAAAGAAAAAAAAGTGTTGAGGGAGGTTGTGCCGACCTATATATTTATTAATGTTCCGTTATCCTTTTTTATTTTCATTTCCTTAAATTAATTGTATTTCCAGGGGCAGAGTGGGAGAATTTATCCATCGGGACAATTTTGCCCTAGCCGGCCTTATACCAGCCCCAATATGTACACACTGTATACTGTCATATATTGTGGCCTTTGGAAGATTATACACATATAGATTGTACGTTCTTTTATCTATTTACTTTTGTGTAAAATGTATTCTTAAAATTTTAGAACACTATTATGTTCTATTTTTTTAAACTGTCGTTCATTTGCATTATCGTACTGTAACTTTTTACATAATTTATAACACTACAAATTTGTAAGGTGACTTCACATTTGTCACTAATTGTTTGTCAAGTTCATTACCTTCACTTTACAAAAAGTAAAGGCTTCAGGTTTGCACAACAATATTTTGTTAGATTTTTTCTCCAACCAATTCAGGTGACTCTAAACACCAGTAGGAAAGCCATCATTGTAACCAGGATCATGATTGAACATCTATCACATGTTATTTGAGTAGTGGACAGAGTAAGAAGAAATTTGTATGCCAGACAAAGTGTGTGGTAGGCGTCTGTGAATAAATTGCACTGTGACGAGATGACATAAGCACAGAGGGAACAATTCTTGAACATTCTGTACTTGACACTTTTCAATTCCGGACCTTCCACATTGCCTCGCACATTCCCATCTCCTTCCTCTGTGCCTTCTGATGATTCTTCTACTGAGCGTCTTGCCTTGTACTCTTTAAAGTCAGACAGCTTTTATTTCTCCAATGGGTGGCTAAGCTTTCCAGTTGGTTTTTAATACCTAAGCAGTGGCTTGGTTATCAATGCCATCAAATAGCTGCTAAGATAGTGCATTGCAGATGAGGGAAGTACCTTATCCTTTACTTCAGGGAAGTTTTTAGCATCAAGTCAGGCAAAATAAGAGCAAAGCTTTCCACTAGCTGTAAAGCGCTCATAAATGCTTTGGATGATGGTGTCCATTATGAGACTATGACATTCAAGTCCCTCTCAGCTTCTTTCAAGGTCTCCTCTTCTGGCAGCTCTGGCTTGCTTTTCTTTTTCTTTATTCAGAAAGGGATACCACCACCTCAATCTCTTCCTTGCTGAGCAGCTCACCATTAGCCCATTCCACGATCTGAAGTTCTGTACATATTTCTTAAGTCCGTCCTCTGTTCCCACCACCAGACGATGTGCAGTCAGGAGGTCCATCCCACTATTTGAAGATATTTTGATAGTGGTGAGGTCTGTTTAAAAATCTTCATAAAAATTTGGGCTGTCAGCACTGTTTCAAACTTGAGAAGACACTCAATCTAGCCTTTGGCTCTAGTTGTTGCCTTCATGGTCTGATCTTGTTGCATAACCAGCCCTGCCAAGACCACGTCCGCATATAGGGCCCTGTCTGGATTTCCAAAACACCTAAATACCTTTTTGTGCACAGCATCTTTTGCCCACCACCGTGTCTAGCCTATGGGATGCATCCTACTGTGACACCTATCGGTTCTGGTTTGCTCCCATTGTCTCATCCTTTTGTATGACTCCCTAATGATGACAGCAAACATATTAAGAAAGTTGAAAAGTGAGGTGCTCTGAATGACACTGCCTGTTGTGTCTGCTAATACCAGATTTAGCACATGTGCATAGCACCAAACATGTATTTGGTTTGGGGCTTCTTCTGACAGCAGGGTATAGAAGCCTTTGTAGGTGCCCTTCATGTTGGCTGCTCTGTCGGTGGCACATCCTACACAACAAAACACATCCAGGTTAAGGGTTGCAAGTGAGTATTTTCTACTAGTTTGCAGACACCATTGGTTCCACATAAAATGTATTTGAAAACAGAGCTAACGAGCCCAGGATCTGCAAAATACTTTTTTTAATTCTGAGATTCATACCATGCACATGGTAAATAAGTTAGTTTGTTCTCATGTAACTTGTATAAATGCAAGTATAGAGTTGTATTTAGCTCATTAGAGAGAACGTGGTATGGGCTGGGCGTTGGGAGGCTGTCAACGGCCGTGTATATTTCTTTAGGCCAGCGGCCCACCGGAATAGTCCGGTACTCCCGGTGGCCACTCCACCCCTGGTATTTTCTATTGCATTAATGAATGCATCAATATATTTTTATCTGCAGTGTTTGATGTATGTACATAGATAGTAGAGCATAAACTTTTATCCCCGGCATACTAGAGGCTATTCATTGACTTATAGGAGGGGGGGAAAGAAATCTGATGAAAAGGAAATGATGTTATTTGGTATGGGTAAAAAAGAAATTAATTGATAGTATGGAGCATTCAAACAACATGGCTTTTTAGCAAGGCTGTATTGTTATGGCTTGAAAGGGAAATTTTATTGAATTAGGGGGGAGGATAGAGGTAGATAAGATACTATTAGGCCCAACTTGGTCATATAATTGATTTGAAATGTACATTTTTAAGAGCATATATTATTTATTTTGTGTTGGATCGACTCGCCATCATCAAATACTCCTCAACTCCCTGCAAGTTAGAGATATAAAACCCCGTCTTCCTGTGAGGATCATCATCATCAGAAACCTATCGTCTCCCTGCAGGTTAAAGGGATTAAAATCCGTCTGCCTTCAGGGATCATCATTCTTATTAATGTCTTTTAACGTTGCAAAAATGATTTCTTTCAGCTATAAATGCTTGTTTTTATTATAGAAATAAATAGGTCATGTCAAGCTACGTCTGCTAGCATGTGAGTTTCTATGGATAATGGTAGTTGGAAATCTAATGAAGGGGTATGATGATAAAGGGATGGAATGTTGAAGAAAAGATACCGTCTGGCCCAAAACAATGAACTTAACCCTATTAAAGATTTCTTAAACTACGCTTTGTGGATGGTGGGACACGGAACATTTCATTTAGACCTCACCCAACCTTATAGGTAAATATTATCTTCATCTTTTATTGATGTTGTATGATGCATAGAGATAAAAGATATAGAGAGCTTATACCTTTCAGATGTATCTGTGTGTCCACTAAAACAAATTAATTTATATTACGTCATAGTAAGCTGAGCATAGAGATAGAATATATCTCTATGATCAGCTTACGATGACGTAGTACAAATTAATTTGTTATAGTGGAAACACATAGTGTAGCTTATAGTGGACTCCCATGGCCTCGTGGGCTTCAATGAAAGCAATAATCTTAGCTATCCTGCCTACAATCACAATGATTGAGCCACAGGAGTTTACAGCTGCAGAAAATTTGAGCGGTTAAGGTTGGTAAGCTGTTCCTTCTCTATTGAGATGCCACGGGCCTTAGTATCGGATGCGCAGTGGCTTTGTTGTAAGCAGGATGGAAAGATTGTGGTATTCTTGCCTCGATCTGTCTTCTGCCTTCGATATTGTCGACAAAAATCAACTGCTACCCAAACTTGAGGCACTTGGGGTCAGGGAAACTCCATTACAATGGTTTTCCTCGTATATAGTCTGGAGGTAGACAATGTGTCGACTGGAATGGTGCGAAGTCCTCCCTTCTACCGGTCAAGTTTGGTGTTCGCCAGGGAAGCATCTTGGGCTCTCTGCTCTACCTGACCCTAGTTGCAGATATGCCTGCCTGTCTGGGCATCCATGACGAAGACAACTCTGGATACGCAGATGACACCTGCATTTGGGCTGTGGCCAACGACCTCAGCACCATCGGGAGACCTCTAACAGAACGGGCAGAAGCGTTCTATCGTTTTGCGACGGAGAATGGTCTCAAAATAAACGCCTCCAAGACGCAGCTCCTCATGGGGGTAGTGCCAAGGCTTCTGAGGTCAAAACATTTATCATACCAATAGATCGAGTAGATGTGAGGCCATCCAGGACAATTGAGCTCCTTGGAGTCACGTTTGACGCAGCTTTCTCCACCAGTCCCCATGAGGCCAATGTGGTGCAGTCAGCAAAACAGTGTGCGGCGCTGATTAATTGTCCTTCGCTCCACCTCCCACGCGTAGTATATTTGCGACAATTGGCTGGGTCGAGTCAGCTACGCTGCCGCGGTGACAAACGTACCTCGACTAAAAAACGACGTAGCTGGTCCACTGAAGGCTGCAAGATCAATCTAGGTTTCCATAAACAACGCAGTCAACATCCCGGACTAGTCTTTACTTGGCGTAAGGGCTAGCAGTCACGTGCGGATCGAGCTCTGCTCCACAAGGCCAGACTTCCATCCCATAATGGGATATCAGTTCGGGCTGTGGCTATTGAAACCTGGAAATGCTTTGCAAGCTGGGATGGTAGCAATGGCGACCGAACCCCGGTAAGCAAGATCTTATTCGGTGCCAAGGTGGGGTCAGATCGACTCGTTCTCGGACTACCGGCCTCATCCGATCTCCTCTCCCTAAGTCGGTGGCCACATTTGTCACCAGTGCTGCAGCTATTTGGAACAGTAGCCCTAAACTTCGCAACGCCAAAACCATGAAGGAAGCCATGTAGTTGCCAAGTCTTGGAAAAATGTACCCCTATATAAAACCTATATAGCAGACGATAGTTTTTTTAAATGTTTTATCTAATTTTGTTTTAAATTTAGGGGTTTTTTTTCTTTCTTCGAAGAAACCTTTTGTTTTTAATATATATTTATATTTTAGTATTTGTTCAATTTATATAGATATATATATATTTATACATTGTATTACCTTTTTTCCTGATATCCTGACTAGCCGAAGTGCTAGGATGTTTCTTGGGAAAAATAAAGACGATTACACACACAGAATACAGCTGAACGATGTTTCTCTGCTGTTGAATGGAATCAGCTCTCTATATCTTTATATCTCTATTGTGTGATGTCATGATTTTATTATTTATTGCATGTTTGGTGGGCTTTTAATACACGTCTTTGTTGGAAAATAATCTTCTGGATCCTTCGAAAACTTATGAAAACTACACTATTCGGGCTTAAATGGTTTACCACATTTTGTAGATAACGTTAGCTGAAAAACTTATTGAAAAAGCTTATAAAAACGGTGAGGATATGGATTAAAGATACTATCTTGCTCGAAATACCTAAATTGAAAAGTTTTTGTGGGCATATATTATTTATCCTTTAGCCCACGGTGGAGGCTATATTCCACGGACTAATTTTAATGTCATAATATCACAGATGCCCTTCCATCAAACCAAATATGAAAGGCAAAAAAAATATTATAACTTATTGAAATTATCTGCATTCCTTCAATATTTGTATTTAGACGTTAGATATTTTAATATTATGATATGCTAACTGGCATTGCACCCTTTCATAGACGATCTTTCCAAACACCTGAAGGCAAAGACTACATTAAACTCAGTGGGTGGGTATACAACTTATGGACTTCGATCTTTTTTCAATAAACTATCATTCTAAAGTTTTATAATGGCATGAATGCATGCTTGCTTGTATGTAAGCACCTTTCTCGATGCATGAAAGTTTGTAAATGGACAAAGCACTGATAAAATCTTCCTTTCAAAGCCTATAGTAGAGGGTATCAAGCAAAGCAAAGGGAAAGAGCATTGGATCCATACCAAAGATTTGTTTAAACTATTACAGGAAATAAAAAATACAAACATTGAAACGAATTCGACAAGTATTATAGTTTGAAATATTAAATAAATAATAAATTTGAACATATGAAGTTTATTCTTACATTTCTTAAATACAACCTGCATTTTTATATGGAGTTGCATTTTTTTACAATGTATGCTGTATCATTTTATCTGTATAATTGAAAAAATGAAATAATCGAAGACTTTACAGTGTTTCTCATAATTTAATATCAAATTATTAAAATAATAAAAGAGTTTGAGAATAGATAGACATGACAATTTAGTATTGCTCTGCCACATAATAGTGAAAATATATTTAATAATTGATCTTTTTTAAATACATGTAGCTACAAAGTTGAACTTGTATTGTTTATGTATTCTTTTAACATCACACTATATATATATATATATATATATATATATATATATATATATATATATATATATATATATATATATATATATATATATATATATGTGTAAATTATTGATGTCGCTTCTCTAAGGTCGATTGTTTTCGTGAGGCTTGTAGCTTATAATTAAATATTTAATGAAGGGACAGATTTTTTCAATATATCAGCCAATAAATATATATATATATAATTAATATTCTATGATATGAAAAAATAAAAGAGATAATAATGAACTTACTTTAGCAATGACAAAAATCAGCTTTTCACGTATAAATATATTTCACGATAACACTGGCGTCTTATTGGAAGCGAATACATTTATGTGTCGATTCCCTACATACAGCCTTTCGAACCCCAAGCGTTTAGGGGTCATACTATTTATATATTGTGTTTATTCATTATAGAAATTATATATAAGAATCAACAATAAAACACCTTGATATCAAATTAAAACCTTAAGAACGTCCACATCGAAAACAAAAAGCGATTGCTACATAGTATAAAAGGCATTTTATATTATACAAACTGTCACATCCAAAACGCATTTACAACATAATATAAAATGTATTTTTATATTTTTTAAGCATATCTTATACAAAATCATGCATATAATAAATATAAAATAGATTGGCGAAGCACGTAAAGGTTTATACAGAGTTCTTAAAAGATCTTGAAATCTTTTATATCGTCCAAATCACAATCGAAGAAGTTACATTTCCTTCAATGAGATCAAAGCATATCAAACTGATGGAATTTTTTTGTGCCAACATCTATGCTCTAAAGAGACAATCCATCGGCTCGATTGTAGTCTTAAAGGTCATGGACCCTTAGATAGCCACGTGCCCGACCTTGTAAACTATTTAGAAATAAAGTATTTGAATAAAGAGCCTTAATTGTGAGATTATTTTACCTCATGGTGTTGTCCGTGGCAAGACTTTCTCGGGGAAACAAGTTAGATCCCTCAAGCTTTTCTCTCTTCTTCCACGATACCCTCTAATGTACTAGATCCTATCACCCACCTACCCACCCAAATTCAAACGCACAAAAAATAACGTTGAAAAAAGTTAGAATACATGTATGTACATAAGTTGCGAACAAAACATCTTTTGAACGCCTCATAAAAGCCTTTCTTTTTAACCACTACATCAAAAAATACATAAATTATTATTTTAGGCTTTACATGAAAGACTATAATAATATTAATACATTTTTTGGCATTGTATAAGTCTGGATCTTCGAAAAATGAGATAGAGGTACGAGGGGTAGGTTTGTTATATATATTCATTTTGATTTCTTACACCTCAACCAACATTAACAATAATGGGAAAAGCACGAGAAAGCTAAATATTAAAAATAAATAAATTTTACATAAAAAGCAGATATATATTTGATAAACAACCAAGTTATACATAAGGTTTACTTTAAAAAAATAGTAGAGATATTTTTGAACATTACATTCACTAAAAGCACCAATTAACGTATGTAATATTCATTTAAAGCTCGAAAATATATAATCACAATGGAGGCGCTTCATAATGTTTTGGATTGAGGAGGAAACTTAGAGGCTTCTATTCCCTCGTTGATTTTCTTCCTGCACATTACTCAAAGTAATTCTCTATTACTTCCCATAATAGCCTACAGAGTTCTTTGAAGTCTTTGAAGACTTTATATGCTAACTTTATGATGAACTCTTTAAAATATGTCACATAATCTAAACAGTCTTTAAATGAGTAAAATAAGGCACTCCCAAAAAATTATTTTATTCAAAGATGTTTTTTAGTATTTTCTGGATTTTTTACATTAATCGTCCAAGGGAACTTTTGCACATTAATATAAATTATAGATACGTTCTTTTAATGCTCTTTATATTTGTTATGAGGTGTGACTTAATCTTTTTAAAGATGTAAAATTGCTAATGCATATATTTATATATATATATCAGGAAACGACCCGGACACTTTTTTTCGTCGGGACTTAAATTTTCAAGCCGGGCCAAAACTGGGCCGGGACTTCAGTATATTTTCGTTCTTTCGTCATTCTGAAAGTGACGACGTTTTTTTGGAAAAGAATTCCCAAATAAAAGTGTCGACATTTTGTTTATTTCTACAAATAAAAAATCGGGAAAAATCTGGTGATTTTTAGACACCGGGCCGGGCTAGGGCACTCCAAAATAGCCGGGACCCGGGCCGGTATATACACATAAATACATGTATATATATATATAGAGAGAGAGAGAGAGAAACTCGATAACGTTATTTCAAGAAAGCATAAAATTGTAGTTGTTGTTTTATCATAAACATACCTTGGTTAGAGAAAATTTCAGAAGCTGTCTAAAGCTGAAGCTTAAAAGGATTACCATCACACTTGTCTCTTAAATCTGCAGAAGCTATCAAACAAAAGCTGATTGATAGCTTGATGTCTCTATATTTTTCTTGTAAGTCAAGTGATGTAAAGACATTGTATTTTCAATAGTGCCTGAAAGCCTATACAATTCTTCAAAAAATACTCTTACAACCCAAATGTGATCTTTTCGTTATAATTTTGTATATTTTTATAGTTTAAAACATTTTAAAATACTGAATTAAAAAGTCCAGTGTAAAAATACCTACAATAGTACAAAACAAATAATATATAAAAAATCAAAGATTTAGGCGTGTTCAACTCTACAGTTACTTTGAAAGCATAATAAACGGTAGAATGAAAAAATCCGGAAAACAAGAGAATACAAGAATGTATTTTTTCTGTTTTAAATTGATTATTCAATTTAGTTGTTTAATTCAGTAAGTAGAATAGAAAATGCACTTGATGCAAATCTCTCTTTTCCGTTAACAAAATAATCTGCAAGTTTTGTTTTTTTTTTTACTTTATTTATTTAGAGTAGTTATATAAAACAATATATATAATTAAGCATTATAGATTAAAATTAATACTCTAAACAAAAGTCCAACAAAATTCCTAACAATGTATCACAACTATATATAAAAACACGAACAAACAAACATTAAACAAACGACAAAATCACATAAAACATACTTTCTAATGTTATATAAATAAAAAACTATTTTAAAATTTCAAAACAACAAAACATTTTGTATTAAAAAGACTAATTAAGAATATTTACTTCTTTAAAAACTTCTTGTGTATTCGTAATAGCCAGCGTTGAAATTTCTTGTAGTGTTTGGAGGGATAATACTTGATTATATTTCCCGCATTTTCCCACGATGAATCGTCAACATTTGGAATTTTGATACTAAAAGCCGAATATCTTGCAGTGGTTGATATTAGAATTGTCCGAAATTCTTCCACCTGGACCGGTATTCCGATGGCCAGTTTTTCTGCAATCCTGCTTTTACAATTTGAAATAGCCATTTCAAGGGCACGCGTTTTCAGTGATGCTTTCAAAAAATTCCAAGTAACTCCAAACAGAATCAACGGTCTCACAAAGTTTTCACCCACGTTGGCAATGTTGAGGGTAATTATTTTCCTTAGGAAGCGAAGTCCCTGGCATTCAGCAAATGCATGAATAACGGAGTTAAATATTTTCTGCAATCCTTGCACGGAGCATTGAAGTAAATACAGTCATTTAAAATTTGTAATTGCACTGTGAATTTCTTGGGGTCTTAATTTTTGTCATATATGACATTATTCTTTTTTCCCAGGAGCATGGAAGGCTTAGTTTTGTAATAAATTTATAACATATTTCCACCGCCTCACTTTTGTATTTGTCTTCAATGACTTTTTCAAGTGCCAAGGCTGTGGTACTTGATGTTCTAAAGCAGATTTTTTCAGAGGGTAATAAAATTTCCCACAATTGAAAATGGTGCCTTCTAAATCATGTAATGATAAAATTTTGTTTTTAAGGGCGACAAGTTCCAATTCTCTAGGATGTAAAAGATTTTTAAAGTAAAATTTCTTATTCCGATTTCGGTGAATCACGTCAATGGTTGAAGAGGCTTTAAATGATGGAGTTCCACTCCATAAAACTCTGTGAGCTGACGCTATCCAGGGAGAAATTTCTTCTAAATGGGAATTAATACAATTTGTGCCAAGCATAAGCCACGTGTAAATGGGATCTACATAAAATGTAGCCCTCCATTCAATTCCAGGACGGCAAGAGATATCTATAAAAACTTTGCGGTAGATTTTGGGTAAAATTATCCTGAGAAGAGATAGCCCTTATTTAGGTCTTATTATTGAAGATATGTAAAATTTGTGAAATAATTTGTTGAGCCAGAACTTTTCTTCATTTAAAACTTTTTCTGCAAGCCAGGGAATCGCGGTTGCTTTGTATAAAATTTTCGATGTTATAACGTAGTTAAAAATATCGATCCTCTTCTGGAGATTGAACCCTCTTGACGATGAGATTGTAGAATCCACATAGTATTTAAGTGAAGTCCAATTAGAAGAAGATGATCCATGTCTGTCCCATGAAATCCCGAGAACTGAGATAGAGTCTTTGATCGAACAGTCAGCAATTTTTAATTGTTTTCTAGGACTCCATTCCCCGAAAGGTAAAATAGCTGTTTTTTTGTTATTGATTTTTAATCCAGACTTCTTCTCATATTTTTTGAAATAGTCCAGAACCACTTCAATACGCTTAATCAGTTGTCTCTCAGACTTAGCTTCTAGCATTATGGTAATGTCGTCAGCGTGCATATCCATTATGTGTCTCTTCCCCTCTAAAATCACTCCAAAGCCTTTGAATTTCTTTAAAATTGAATTTCTAAGACTATTAAGAGCGGCAATAAATAAAAGGGGCGCTGTTGGGCAGCCTTGCCGGCAACTACTCTTTAAGTTGATTATATCACTCCTATGGCTTCCCAATGATATAAATGACGTGCCATTGACGAGTAGGGTCTAATAGGATTGAAAAAATTCTTCGGGAGTAATTTTTTAATGGAGTTGATGATGAAGTTGTGAAGTAAGGAATCAAACGCCTTACAAAAGTCTACTGCAACAATAGCTCCATATGTTTTCTTTTGTGTTACCTTCTCAATGACGGTCTCTATATTTCTTGATATGTCGCTAATTTTCCTTCTTTCAGGAATCCTTTTTGTTCTGGGGCAAGTTTAATATTTAATATAGGCTCAATTTCTGAAGCAAGTACACCTGAAAAATTCGATAGTGTTCATTAAGAACTGTAATTGGTCTCCAGTTATTCGGATCTGTGGCCAGCCCTTTCTTGGAATAAGAACTATACGCCCTATGGTACAGGATTGATGAAGCTTCCCATGAACTTCCATTGATTTCCCCAATTCAACAAAATAGGGGACTATTTCTTCCGCACAGTGTGTAAACCTTTCCACAAATTCCATCGGGACCTGAAGCTTTTTTATCATTATATTTTTTCATGATATAGTTATATATCTTTTCTTTAGTAAAAATGATATGGTTGCCAGTCTTGGCACGGGTAAAATTGCTCCTCTTCACATCCACAAGAGATTGAAAACGTTCATGAAATACTTTTAAAATTTCTTGAGGATTCGTTATAGTTTGACCATGTTCTATGATCTTTTTAATAAGGGGGCACCTCCATCTTTTTTAATTAAGTTCCTTAATCTTCTTGATCCATCGGTTTCCCATGAATTTTTTTCTTTAAAATCAACTTCTGTTACTTCTGCAGCGCGGAATACATTAGTAACATCGGAGGTTATAATACGTAGAAATAATGATCCATTATTTAGAACTTCTTCAAGTTCCTCTCGAGTATTGGCATTTTCCTTTCTCCTTAGACGAATAAAAAATAAGATTTTATCTAAAATTGTTTTTGTCAATACCTTGACTATCTTTTTAGTGTTAAAAGAGGGGTGAAAACGACGAGTAAAATCTAATTTGAGCTTGTTGATAAAATCTTCGTTGGTGATAACCCAATTCGGAATCCTAAAATCTGTTTTTGTAAAGTGATGTTACAAATCGAAAAAGCAAGTTTTTAACGTTTGGTCCATAGGCATTGATAATGTAGAAGCCACCATTCGTCGTTGAAAAAAAGAGTTTATGCCATTTCCTCCATTTGAAAGTTGCTTTACACATTCTGGTTTGTCTATATTCTTTGATACTAAAGTTAAAACTCCACTATGAGTCCCATCACCGGTAAAAAAATGAAATAGTTTTTAGGGATACAGAAATGGCAATCCAATGTACATGACCCAGAAGAAGGGGATTTAATGTCTTGTAGGCAGATGATGTCCGGTTTTTCATAAAGGAGACTTCTCATAAGTGAGTGACGTTTAGTTCGGTTCCTTCCTCCTCGTGTGTTAAGGGAAATAATGTGCCTAATTCCCATGTTCATTTTTGATCCCGAGATATTATAGGATCGAAAAAATCGTCAACTTTAGATTGTATTCTATAAGACATATTTTTTAAATTAAAGCCTACTCAATTCTTTTGCACCTTATGAGGGGTCTGTCCTTTTTGTGGAGAAGATCTGGATTTTGAAGATGATCTTTTTGATACCGAACCAGACCTCGTTCGAGACGTTAAAATAAGATCCGGGTTATGTATAGATTTCTTTGAGTTTTTTGGTATGGTTGATGTAGCTATTCTTTCGGGCACTTTTTCTTCATCTTTATTCCGAAGAGTTTCACTTTCCGAAGCAGAGCTTTCAATTACTTCCACTATACTCGATTTTTCTCTAGCCAATAAGGATTTCGACGTATTGCAATTGAGTGATTCTTCCTGCAATTGAATGTGAAGTATCTTAATTTCTTTTTCTCCCTCTTCATTAGCCTCTTCAGGGAGGATGATAATATTTGAGGGTTCTGTGATAATTTGGGAGGTATTTGATCTTCGGTTAGAAGCCTCTGCATTGCACGTTTCTTCCACATCGAGTTGATTTTTATTTATTGGAACTTCTTTCACCCCTTCCTGGTTGTCCACCGAGGGTTGACTCGGTTCTGTAGTAACAGGTGGTACCTCAGGTTGAATGAGAACTGGGGTAGCGTTTGAGTTCGGACGGGGGATTGAAGAGTCTCTACTTGAGATAACTCCTTCCTTTGTTGACGGATGACTAGTAGCTCTATCAGTGCTCAAAGAACACCGAGACTCTTTTAATAGTTTTACATAGTCTCGTAACTTCAATCTTGCGTTAGAGCAACCATGCTTCAGATGACCATAGCCAAAGCAATTTAGACATTGCTGTCTAGCTCCCTTGAATTTGAGTCTTATAAGAAACCTTTGATAGGGTATAACTTTTGGTAATGTTGTAGGATCAGTGATCATCTCCACAATATAATCACAGTCCCTCCATATGTCCTTATATTCCTTGTATTTTTTCTCTGCAGTCAAATTCGAGGGATTTTTTGGGGAATAGTGCGATACAATTTCCCATACTGCTTTAACCATTCCACAGCGCCTTCTTCATTAATACGTTTAAAAGTATTTTCCATTGTAATGGTCATTTTTTTCTTCAGATTGAGTTCAATCTTTCAACACCTTTTAAACGAATGTTGACATTGACTGCATTTCCCCCGACTGAACTAGTCTGAAGGAGTGAACCATCTTAACCCTTTAAACGCGGCTCCGTGAATTGTTATCCGATTTTCTTCAAATTTGAAATATAATCATCCTTTAACCTTATTTGAATGTACCCCAAACGAAATTTAGCTGACTAAATTCTAAGTCATGTTTTTGGTATGTTCCCATTTTGGGAACGTTGGCGCTTCAAGTACTACAATTTTGTACATTTTAATATTGTTCTTTATTTCCTTTATATATGTATTTTTCAACATTTTGCATCGACAATGGAACTTTTAATTGTTGTAATAAATAGGACTACATACCTTGTACAATCTTTTAATACACTTTGTACATTGAATTATAGTATTTTTCTGATATAAGACACACCTTTCTTGAGTACATGATTACAAAAAAATATTTATTCTGGCAAGTCTTATAACTCTGGTGGACTTAGAAGTACGTCCTCCAAGAGGCACTCGATTACTTTGACGATGTATCAGAGTCAATATCCCTCCTAAATTGTCGATGGCTCATTTTATCGTTTTGGTTGGCCAAATAATAACACTTAAATACTCCCACAACCGACAAATTGAGTGGAAGAATAAAAAGATTCCACCACCGTTTTTGAGCATGTATAACTAGTCACAAATATTTACCGCACCCATTTCAGAAATATACACTCTAATTGTCTTCCTGGTTTTGTGTTTTCCGGATTAAATATCGAAATTCTATGGATATCCATCGGAGCTACACATCATCCAAATTTTATAGCCAAATCTTACTGACTTGTTCCTGATATAATTTTTTGCACCTAGTAATCCACGATATAGGATCATGGATTATCCACGCTAAGTTTTTCGTAAAATCCACCACACTGGAAACAATTTTCTTTTACCATGTCAAGGGTAAGATTTCAAAACTTCATATTTTTCTAATTGGGAGTTGACATATAATTGTCAATGTTCAGTTACTTCAACAAGAATGGAGTCTTGATACTGATATTCGTCGTCATTTTCTTCGTCACTAGGTATATACCGCTCACTATTCGTTGGAAAACCTAGAACCACAATCTCGATTTCCTTATTTTGATGCTTTAGATCTCCTCTATAGCACAACTGAGGAAGTCATGGGGGATATTTTAATCGATTCTCTAAATCATTTGAATCATGAAATTAATCGAAATAAATTATAAATATTAATAACTTACTATTCAACTCTGTCATCCATTATAAAAATAATTATAATACACATTTGTTTTTTAGTTTTATGTACTTATATGTACTAACGTACGTAAACTAAAGGAAACAAAGAATTATACGCAAACACGTAGAGCATGAAAATGAGTACCAATAGGCGCCAACGTTCCCCTTTTGGGAACATCATTTTAAAGTCGATTTTAGTCTACTAAAATATTAATATTATTTAAAAAATTGTTCAATGCAAATCTTTAGTATATTTGCTTATCAAAATAGTAATACTACCAGTTTTTAACCCTATTTTTCTTATTATCAAAAGATAAGTCCAAAACTTGATAAACTCGGTTTTTTCAAAGCACTCAAACTTGTATTAAAATTAGTTTTTTCGTTTATTTACAAATAAAATATTTTGTTTTCTAAGCCTTAATTTATAATATAAACTCATTCAATTTTGTTTTTATTGAATATGACGCGATACAGAACACTTCAAAAGTATGTTCCCAAAATGGGAACGTTGGCGTGTAAAGGGTTAAGGTCCTCCAATCCCCACCTAATATCAATCAGGTATTTTGAGTAAACCCCCACTTGATTTAGCCCGAACCTAGGGTTCGCTCCAGCAAGCTCGTGCTCTTTGAAATCAAAAAGGAGGGCCATATCATAGACATCAAGATGTCTTACATTTTCAGCCCTAAAGGCCTTGTCTTTCTTGCATTCAATCATGATGACAAAAACTTCCACTTGAAGCGTTCCTCCAAATCAAGGATTTTCCCTTTATCACTATTATTTTCAGTCCCTGCTTCACCGCGCGAGAGTAGAGGTGAGGAACGTTCGTGACCACCTGGTCTCTTCTCTTTCCACACGCCCGCTGTCATCCATATCTTCAATAAATTCCTCCTCACACTTCTTGGATGGAGGCCCTTTTATTCAAGGTATATAGAATACCAGGTATGTGATATTTAAAAAGTGGCGCGGACACTTAATAAAAAGAATGTACCGATGATGTCATAGTCTCTTTTATGATCATATTTTTATATAAAATGTCGGTCACAAAACCTCAATCAACAAGAAATAATTAATGTATGTTCATTACGTAATTATTTAATGTTAGATGATTGTTGCAATAAATAAATAAAAATATATAACACAGTCAATATACTTTATTTAAGCTTTAGTTTAGATCTAACTTCAAATATTGTCGTATAACAATTGGCTTAAGTTATAAGTTTAGTAATATATGAATAGTTCTTTAAAAAATATTTGTAATAACGCACTAAGGTAATGCTAATAGGCAAAACTTATTATTCAATAAGTTTAATTATTTGACGCAGATCTTATCAAAGTTTAGTGTTCTGCTATATTATTTTTATTAGTGGTTAAATTTCGATAAGAAGGTTATACTTTATTCATTTCTAAAGCATCAGTGAAAATAAACTGAGTAAATATTCTTCAGGTTAGTTGAGATAATAACAATAACGACTTAACGATCAATAAAGCAAGATGAATGTAAAAATATTGAAACATAAGTAGATTTCTTTAAAGCAATACTAAATCTTAATATATTTAAATATCGCAACAATATATTTTTGGCTCTCCAAACTTATTACTTTTTATTTAACTTTGTAATAGAGCTTCCATTTATTTTGTTAAAGTTAATACTCCAAGGATAAATACAATTTTTGAGGCACATTAAATTAAAAGTTGATCTACCTTATCAGAATATTGGTTTACATTTTTTAGGGTTTTGGAAAGTGGAAAATCAATTCACCCATATTGGCGTCTTTTCGTTCGATTAAATGGATCTGATAAGTAGTTTTGACTATTTCTTAGCTATTGATCAAGTGTGCTGTCCGAATAAAAAATTAAAGTTGCCATGATCCGTGGATGCTGATTGCCAATGTTATCTTTGACACCTCGATGTCTCTTGACATTATTTTCACACAAATGAGGTTGAAAGAAGAGACATTGCAGTCTTGGCTTTAGTTTCTGATATGACCCTATCAAATGTTGGACTGCGTAACTCATTGGAAGTTCCTAAAGATTGTCATATTTTTGGAATCCTTCTGATACATCAAAGATAATTTATATGTTTCATGATGTCTGCATTTGATATAACTCTTAAGAAAACACCTTTTAGACAGAGGCCATTATCCGATTGAGGGATCTACCATTATAAAAATATTTTTCGGCTTAATAAAAATAAATCCCCAAGAATTATAAATAGTTCATAAAATCAAGGAAATTCATTAATAATGCCAGAGCAATCAAAAGCAAAGAGTTTGTCTAGCGCCTCAACTGTTAAACCATACAACAGCTTCTGCTATTAACTATATTTTTCTGAATGAAAAGTCTCAATCTGATTTATTGCTACACTTAACTCAGGGATAAGATGTAAGGCGTTTGTGAGTATTTATTTAAATTTATTATTGTTTATATATAATTTGATGGATATTAGTTTATATCAATTGATCAGTCTTAGTTTTTATTTAAATTCATCAATATTTCTTATAGTCATCTTTTACTCATTTTTTATTATTATTGTTTACGAGTATAAAGTTCAACAGTAATATTGAATACTCTGTCCAACGATTATATATGAGGATAAAAAATGAATGTCCAATATTATATAATTTAATCATATTATTCAACTTTTATTTCTAAAGTTTCCGTGAGAGTTAATTTTTTTGTCCATAAAAAGAAGATGTCCTTATTAAAGTTGAAATATTTTTCTTTATCATACATTCCACGACTTGCGAAGTAAAGAAAGAAGGCGATGTAAGTAAATATCCAATGATGTCAATTCGCTTCTTCACATTACTTACTTATTATTTACATATACATCACTGGAGAGTTTGTTAAAATTATTCCTTTCTTTTCTACCTTACCTTGTTATATTAATCTTATTATAAGCCATAATTCTTACAAGAACAAAAATCTTCGTTTCTTTTAAATGAAATAAATGACAAAATGAATATTGATGCTTATGTATACAGTGCGGACGTGTTTGTTTCTGTCCTGTGTCAAGTGCCTTTATCCTCGGTCTTCGGAGTGCTTGGTCCTTTTTACTTAAGTAAAAAGTGGCATAAGTCCCTCAGGTCTCGTTTGAAGGTCCTTTTTAAAGTGTACCTCCTCTGGAAGCCCGGGAATTGGATCGTCTTCAATCTTCTGGGGATCCTTCAAGGAGCGAGGTTGTAGTTGTTTTTTCTTCTTCTTCTCCTTTTCGCTGTGAGGGAGTTTTTTTATTATTATTAAATTTATTTTCCTTGCCCGCATCTTACTGTGGTGGCTGAGTTGAGAAGAAGGGAAAAAAAGTCTTCAGACACAAGGAGGGAAAAGGGTCAAGGAGGGAGTTCTCCTCTCCCTTTTCTTTTTTGCGCCCTTAATCCTTCTGCTCTACGGAGTATTATCTTCCCCCTCCTTCTAATTCTTAGCAGGCTAAGGACCTGAGGAGGACATGGAAGTGTTCAACATACCAACGGATAAACCCCCAGATGAAGGAGTTTTAAACAAAAAAGAAGGAGACCCCCGCCAGATAAACCTCATGAAGAAGAAGTGCCCAGACTGCTCTACTCGAGAGCGCTCAAGCGAGGCACTGATCATAAAGGAGAGGAAGAAAAGTCTCTTAACTGGGAAAAGAGATTTAGATGGGAAATATTTGTTGTTGTTGTAGAGGATAAAGAAGATAGTTCTTTCAGAATGGAAGGACTTAAACATGTTGATATATATGACATGGCTCTACTATTCGGATTTAAGGAACACGAATTAGCAGGAGCTAATACGAAATTCGGCTTAAATCAAGTTGGTTTTTATTCTAAGTTTCCAATTGATATCAGAGGTAGACTGGATGATCTGAAGAAAACTCACCCCTTCAGTGTAAAGTCAGTTGGAGGGAAACGTGTCAATGCTTCGATTAGAATAAAGGGAATGGACAAGATTGATGTAAATCTAAAAAAGAAGATTACCATAACTATGGAAAACACCTTCAAAAGGATTGATGAAGTATATGCAGTGGAGTGGTTAAAACAGTTTGGCCAAGTTACGGCTCACTACCCAAAGAAAAATCCCTCTAATGAGGCTGCGGAAAAGAAATATAAGAACTATAGAGACGTATGGAGAGATGGTGATTATGTAGTAGAAATTATTGCAAACCCATCAAATATACCCCAAGTTGTCCCGATACAGGGTTGCCTCATTAAATTAAAATTTAAAGGTGCAAAACTCCAATGTTTAAACTGCTTCGGTATTGGCCACCTTAAGCATGGATGTAACAACACAAGATTAAAAGTGATTGATTATGCCAGAGCGTTAAAAAAGGTCCTTGAAGAAAATTCTTCTTCTTGTGGCCGAAAGGACACAGAAGATTCTCAAGACCTACCTCCTGAGCAACAAAAGGAAACTTCTACGGACGTCATCGTCCCCAACATTTTAGGGGACAATGTTGGTAGGGAGGAAAATTTGGGCCAAGTTGAAGTTGAAAGGACAGAACCTTCGAATGAGGATATAGAGGTAGTTCATTCTGAGGATTTAGATGAAGCTGGAGAAAGCGAGCCTCTCCCGGGATCAGTGGAGGCTCACACAAACCCTGATGGAGTTGTTTCTGGGGGAGATGTCCCCCCGCAAGTCTCAGGGGAAGAAGAGTCCATAGAAAGTGAAGGTCTTTCTATTATTCAACCTCAAAATGTAAACGCCGACCTCGATAGTTCTCCTCCCAATAGTGAGGAATTTTCCAAACCGCACTCTAAGCCCAAAACCCCCATATAAACACGGAACTAATTTTGGTGGCAAGAACCAGATCCGGTTCTTTAACCAAAAGAACCTCGCCTTCTACAGGGTTATCCCCACAGAAAGAACAAACCCCCAGCAAGGTTCAGAAAAAATAGTGGTCTTTTTTTCTTTACTTTTTTTCACCTATGCCTTGGAAAACACAAACCAAAATTGATGTTTTTTTTACTTCTCAAATGAATAGGTGTCAGAAACTGGACATGGAAATAGGAAAAATACTCTCCCTAAACACGAGAGGTGGCAAGGATCGAATTGGTCGACACGCCTTGATGAAGAGTCTTTTAAAGGAAAAACCAGATGTAATATGTCTCCAAGATGTAAGGACTCCCGTTGCTTCATCGTGTTCCTTTTCCTGTCCCTTCTGCCTTCCCAAAAACTATGAACATTTCTTCACTGGTGACGGAACACATCGCGGAATAATTTCGTTCGTCTGTAAAAGGATGGAGCGTGTCGAGCTTGTGAAATATTATAATAGTGATGGAGAATGGCATAAAATTTTTATTCCAACCAAGACCGGGGGTTTTTACCTCTTAAACGCATACGGCCCTAATAAGAGAAACTTGCCTTTTTACCAAGCCATGATTAACTCGTGCAAAGGTAATATTTATCCACATATATTAATTGGGGATCTTAACGTCGATTTGGATAAACCAAGGCATCGTTACCCCAATCAAACAATTTTATTAAAACTTATGGCAGAGATCAGTTTGGATGATGTCATCAAAAAAATTAACCCTGATGACATCGTATCGTGGAGAGCTGGAAGGAATTTTTCGCGAATTGATATGGTCCTCGCGTCTTCGGTACTTCTTTCTTCCATCAAAAATGTTTCCTATCGTCCCCATCCGGCGTCTGATCATAAATTAATAGATTTAGATTTCCAATTTTTTAAACCCCAAGGTCGTTTTAAAACTCCATCATGGTTATTTGATAACTCTGCATTTTTACATCAACTTCAAAACAGGCTTTTAAAATATTTTAATCCTTCCGCCGGTTATAATAACCTCCTCAACAGTTTTAACCATGTTATTAAAATTTCATCTTTAAAATTCGTCAGTCAAAAGAGGCGAAACGCTTCTATGCTTCAGAAAGACCTGGAAGATGTCCTCAACAATGCACCAATTTTTGCTCGTTCTATTACGTCGGACACAGCCAATCTCTTTAGATTTGCTGAGATTAAGGAGCTTGAAATAGAAAGAAAAAAAGTCTTAGAGAATAGCCACACAACAAGACTAAAAGCTCTTTCTCGAATGGATCATCCACCCATTTTGGAAATTCGAAGAATTTTTGAAAATGGAAAGGAAATTAAAGACAAAAATGAAATTTTGGCTTGCTTTCACAGACGCTTTCAACGGATTCTCGGAGTCGAACGCAAAAATTTTCCTCGTCCATTAAGAATAGCTCCATCTATATTTTCTGAAGTTGTCATCTCCAACCATATAAAGAAGTTTTTTCGAGACAATAAAGCATCGGGTCCGGATGGTATTAGCGGCAAATTGTTTTCGCACTGTGTCACAGAGGTTGTGCCGTACCTCCTCAAATTTGGTCAGTGTATGGAAATTCACGGGAGGTTACCCCAAGCTCTAACCAAAGGCCGAATAACTTTAATTCCTAAAAAAGGCAATCTCTTGGATCCTAACAGTTGGAGACCTATAACAGTATTAAATGAAAGTTATAGAATTCTTTCGGGGATAATCTCTCAAAAAATCGAACCCATTTTGAATTCTAAACTTGGTTTAGTGCAAAAGGGGTTCCTAAGGGGAAGGAAAATCTCAGACATCGCCCGGAATATACAGAACGTATGCGAAATAGTCAATGCCAAGGGTTCCTATGGTGCCCTAATTGCAATAGACTTTTCCAAGGCATTCGATACGATTCTGCATAATCACATCTTGAAAGCAATAAAAAAGTTACTGCCTAAGGAGTTCTTTAATCCCATCAGAGCTTTATTGTTAAATGGTACCTCCTCCTTATCGGTAGGGGTGTAGAGAGTGAGGCAATTATTTTGAAGAGGAGCTGTCGTCAGGGTTGCCCCACAGCACCTCTATTATTCGCTGCTGGACTAAAAGAACTCAGTGATAACATCATTAAAAAATATGGAGGCTTTGGTGTGGGTTTTGGCAATTCAAAACATATTATGGACATGTATGCGGATGACATAACACTTTTCTTAGAAGGTAATTCAGAAAAACAACTGTTAAAGCGCATTCAAGTTGTATTGAATTTCTTCAGAAAATTTGGCCAAAGATCCGGTTTACAAATAAACGTCAAAAAAACTGTTGCTTTGCCGATTGGCAAGTGGTTTCCACACAAGGATTGTAAGCTCCCTAGTTTAATAATAAAAGAAACCGTGGACATTTTAGGAATTACCTGGGGACGTTATGGTCCTACAAGTAATAACTGGTCCACTCTTAAAAACTTTGTGGACGGAAAAATTCCTCTTTGGAGGAAATTCAATCTGCAAAAAAGGATTGACCTGTACAATTACCGGGTGGTTCCTGCTGTTTTGTATAGATCTACAGCCGTTCCTTGGATCGCGGAGAAGGCACTACAGGAGGAAAGCATATGGCTGAATAAGCTATTTCATCGAATCTATTTACCGGCTCTTAAACGTCCGAAATCAGATTTGGGGGGAGGACTATCCCTGTTATCTAAGATAATTCCCAAAATTTACAGGAAAGTTTTAATTGACCTCTCTAAAAACCCAAATTTGGAATGGAGGAAACATATCGCTTCTAGCCCAGCCTATAATTGGATTATGTTAGGGACGGACGCAACAAATGAACTCCTAGAAGATTTTTCCACCTCATTGGCTGTGATACAGAGAATAATATGGAGAGGAATACCAAGTTTTTATAACTCCTCAACTATTGATATTATTCGTCAAAATCGAGAAAAGAAGTTCTTTTTTAAGAATCTGGACGACCCGAAAAATTTGGAAAGAATAGCCTTATCCTCCAATATCCTCACTATTCATGATATCACAGATGACTCTATTTTCAAGTCCGGAAAATTTGTATTTAAACTTCTAAGGGCGGCAAAAGAGCACATGGTCCCCGTTCCGTGGCATCTAAGAATGTGTTTCTCCCCTGATACGAAAGCAGAGGCGGAAAAAATTGTCGACAAATACATAAAAGACTTGGATTTGAAGATATCGTGGAGGAGTAGAATTTTGAGCTCTATTTCCAAATTTAGCCATGAAAAACGCTTCTCGGCCCAATTTCAAATATCCACGGGTTGTATTTATTTCAACGCTCCATGTAAAGACTGTGGCAAAATTTATAACTCGATTATTCATGCCTTTTCCCAATGTCCTGTTCTTAAAATCGTGAGGGACTTTATCAGCCTCAACATTCATCAAATCGACGACAAAAATATTTCCCCCATTCTTCTTTTCGGGCTCACATCTAACCTGCGATCTGCGTCGGAGAAAACAAGAGCAATAGAGTTTGCTCTATCAAGCTCTAGAAGCTACGTAGCGGAGCACCTTGCGTCGGGGAAAACAATCGAAACGGAGGAATTAAGATCCATTCAAATTTCCGCTGCTGCTCGTTACTCTGCGCTGGAGATCAAGATTCCAGGACGTGCTGATTCCCAGTGGAGGTTCGCGGGAGACTTAGTACGCTACTTCCCCTCATTCTCGGAGAAAACAGCGAACGACCTTAAAAAACTTTTACGAATATATAGAGGTTTTGTTAAAAGACATTTGATTGATTAATTTATATGTGATGTTTTATTTGTCACTGTGCAATTTTTGTTTCATTTTTACCGCTATAATTTTTACGAAAAAAATCCTTTTTAACTAATAGAATGTTTGTATATTGAAATTGACTTTTATATTTTGCGATTTAATTTTAAACTATAATGTTTATTTATATATTTTTTTTTGAAATTGTATGTAACTTCGCTAAATAGAAAAAGGTCATTAAAAAAAAAAAAAAAAATGACAATTGAAATATTCCTTTAAAATATTACTGATTTTTGTTTGTAAATTATCTCAATATTTAATTATAAGGAAATTTATAAAATATCCCCAGCTAGCACGGCAGATGAAGTCGGACCAATGACGACTGAGAGCACGCCGGGGATTTATAAAAGTTTATTAAGTAAATTTTTAAATGTAACATACCTTGTATTCTATATACCTTGCTTTTATTATTTTTCTTCTCTTCCAGTCAGGGGCCTATCAGGCGGGAGCAACGACATGTTGCAACACTTTAATTAAACTTAAAGTTGCAATCATTTCACTGATATATTATAATTGGAAAAATAGTATTTTCATTACACAGGCAACAAAAAAAAATTAAAAGTTTCTTGAGATATATCACCTGACTTGGATACCTATGAGTCCTGATAACTAAATTAAAAACCATTTGCTCAATCAGTCATAATTTTTAGAAATTTTGAGTTTTTTTTGTTTTCGATGTTCGACTTTTAGAGAAATCACATCTTTTTTGTTTATTAGCTACAAAAATGGTATGGGTGTTTTTGGAAATAGCATGGTCATATTAGTGGGGGTGGAGACCAGTTTTGAGTTGAAAAATCTAGAGATGCCAAAAAAATGACATTTATTTTGTGTAAAATGACCAAATTTTGCATATTTTTAGTATACATATTATGTATATTACAAGTACTTAAGTAAAAACAAAAATGATTTTTGAAACTTTTATTTCTTATATTCACAAAACATATTCACTATCAAAACTATCACTATCTCATTAAAGATTTTACGTCGCATTCTTAAAACTTCAAAATGATGTTTTTATAATAATTGATTATCGTTTTTAAAGTATATTCTGTGCATTTATATATTTATTTTTATTATTGATTATGTTCAATTATTGTTAAAATTGGTGTTGTTCTTCTCCGAAGTAAATTTTTTAGACTAAAATGTCTATTTATGTTTTGTTTTTAACGCAATTACTTTGGAATTTGAGAACTGAAATATATTTAAAAAAAACAAAAACATATTCAAATTGAAAATACGTGGAATGCTAATTACTAGCCGTACAAAACTTCTCTGTAAAGATCTTCTCTTGTGCTGCAAATTAGGATAGTCAAGAGCTATGCTCCAGCAATAGTCAGCCATCATGTGGCTATCCCATATTCCTTGGTACCTCTTCTACATGTCCCTCATGTCCTGGTGAAACCTCTCACCCTGCTCATCACTAACACTTCCAAGATTTTCAGGAAATGTATCTAGGTGACAGAAAAGGAAATTAAGTTTGATTCTCATAAATGCATTTAGCTGCTTTTAGCTCACAAGCATACTGTTTACAAGCTTCAAATAATTGCTTGACTTGTTGTTTCCAAGAAAATTATCCCCAACCAAGACAAAGGAACTCCATGCATTATACACAATCTGGTTCATAATAAATACAGACAGATGATCATTCATTAGCTTTCTGTCTGAGGATCATCCCAAATTCCAGCCTTTTTTTACTCAGTCCAGGGAAAGCATCACAAATGTATTTAAAACAGTCTCCATCTTTGTCTAGGGGTTTGACAAATTGTTTCATGAATCCAAGCTTAATGTGAAGAGGAGGGGAAAGGATCTTTGATCTGTCCACCAGAGGCTCAGCAATAACATTTTTCTCTCCACGTCATATGAGTCCTCTCTGGCCACTCCTTCCTCACCCAGTGTTCCTCCCTTGCCCTACTATCCCAGTGACAGAGAAAGTAAATGAATTCGGTTTCTTTTAGTTTGGTGGCATGGGCAACTGGAATGGATCCATATGTATTTCCATTACGGGGCAGAAAAACTCTGAGACTGTATTTAGAACTGTCAATGAAAAGTCTCCACACTTGAGGATTGTAGTTACTTTTAACTAACTTATCCAGGAGATCAGGAATATCTTTACATTAAAAAGTCCATCAGGAACAACTCTGAATCTCTTGTTTTTGTAGAAGGATATTGTTGTACCACTTTGAAGTAGATTATTCTAACTTAATTTAGAGGCAAAAGTTATGCATATTTTTTGCAGAAGTTGAAGTCTCTCGCAAGGTCATTTAATTCACACTGGTTGAAGTGTTTTGGCTGTGGTGTTGTACCTTCAAATTGTATATCATCATGATTGTGTGAACTATCACATTGCCACTGCTCATTCGCACTCTCATCATCTGTAACATCTGAAAGTGACTCAAACAGGAATTGGAACATCTTCACTGTGGGGCACTGGTCTGTTAGCAGAATCCAAGTTTGGATACTTTAAACTCTTTTGTTTTTTTCTATTTATACCTATAAGGTGTAAAGCGCATAAATGGCAATCATCCGAGTGGGTTTTTTGGTTCTCTCCACATCATAGGTACACAAAAACTTAAGTTCTTCTTCTTGCCTTTAGACCATTCTCTAAGTTGTGTAATGCAACTAACACACACACTCTTTTATCATTCTTTAGGAGACACAGTTTTAAATATTAGATCAATTTTGCAAAAACTGTTTTAAGAAATTTATGTTGATTTATCTTAATGATCCTCTCAAAACCTATCTCCGCCCCCAATAACATGAGTATGCCATTCATTTTTTTTCTAAGATGCAAGTTTTTCCTGGCTTACACGTCGAATATCTTAAATTTATCTCCTATGATACCCATTAATATACATGCTATTATGTCATAAGCAGGGAAATTGCATCTCTATATCCTATTCCTTTCCGGATTTATTGTAATACTATAGTCCTAATTATATATTTTTGCTGTACTTACTTATACTTTTTGACAAGGAAATGAGATATTTCTTCTATATTGAAAGGAATAATAATAAGGATTGATATAGAAGATAACGTCGAGAGGTAAAGTATATTTGACTAATGTTGCTTTGATTCATAATGTGTTTATTTCCTCAATTGAAATTCATGATGTCATAGCACCAATCTATATATATAAGCTGGATACTCAACAGAGAAGAAAAATTCGGTACACTTAAAGGGTCTTTAATGACCAAAGATGTCTGTCCCACTCGGTGAAATAATTTGCTTCTCTTGGGAATAGAAAAAAGTAAATTCTGAAATAAAGGTCATTAAGTGAAATCGTTATGTCTGAAAAAATGTAGCCCTTCAAATGACGCCACTGGTTATATCTTTGTCATTCTTCTCTTTTTCTATTCCTTAAGACTTGGTATTTGGACTCCTACAGGGATGATAATAATAATAACTTCTCCCTTCTTTTCTTTGTTCCATCGACTCTAATATATATAAAAGGGGAACTAAGATGGCTTCCATCAGTTGTTGACTTGTTTATTGCTTTTTTCTTTTTCAGTCAATTATGCATAAAGTTTTTAGTGAAGTCACATCTGACGTCACATTAAATAGATTCATGCAATATGAATTCAAGATAAATTGAATGACAAATATATGCTGCATTCAGAAATCAAGCGGATCTGCATATGCTTAGGGAAATTAAATGAAGCTAAATATTGTGTGACGTCACTGAATTTATAGAGGACTACTATTTATTGAAAATATTTTATTATGACGTCAAACATGGTTTGAGTTATTGTTGTCGTTTCTACAATTGATAATGGGTAGAGGTGTACAACTAGCAGATTGAATGAGACATTCTTTCCGGTTATGAGTCTAATAATTTCTTTTTCAATTGGTTCCGCTAATATAATTTACTGTTTATACTGTTAGCTGGCATAAGGACGACAAAAATGAATGGTGAATTTGCATTACATCAAATTAATAGAAAAAACTTTTTTTACTGGTTTATATATCCTTTACGTTGAACCCATAAAGATATAAAGATATAGAGAGCTGATTCCCTTCAACAGCAGAGAAACATCGTTTAGCTGTATTTTTGGTCCAGTATAAACAAATTAATTTGTACTACGTCATCGTAAGCTGATCATAGAGATAGATTCTATCTCTATGCTCAGCTTACGATGACGTAGTACAAATTACTTTGTTTATATTGGACATACAGATACATATGAAAGGAATAAGCTCTCTATATCTTTTTATCCCCATGGTTGAACCTTGTACAACAAACTTAGGACAACAGTTAATTATGTTTACAAGATCTTAAGATAAAATGAGTTTAGCACTTGACTTCTTAATAGATTAAATAGATGTTATCATTCTAAAGTACTTCTCTTCTATCCCCAATCAACATCAGTTTTCAATTTGCTGCTCTTATTTATTTCAACTCTATGTCTTATCGTCAGACTAATTTATTGTCCAATCTGATTCAGTAAATAATTCTTCTTCACCATGAATATAGAGGTCTATACTTATTTTGTCACAAATTATAACAAATTTGGTATATTCTTTTCTATAAATAAAGAGTAATTAAATCATATAATAAATAAAATTCACTGGACTATCAAATTAAAATACATAAAAATGGTAATTTAGAATAACCAATTAATTAAATTGATTAATAATAGGTGTTATTAGAGACGTTACTTCGTAAAGCTTCGAAAAATGCAGTTAGTCGAGGTTCATAATAAAAAAATATTTTCTGTTTTGAAGGATACTTAACTCGGAGTAGATGTTCACATCACAATCGCAACCAATGAAATAATGTTGTTTAATCCAATTTATTTGAAACTATTACAAGTAGAACTGTGCATTTAGAACATATAACGTGTCTAAATATATAAATGCAAAAATTAAAAAAATAACCTACAAAATAGCAAAGCGAAAAAGCTAAAGATTAGCGTCATTTAAAAAATTAGAGAGTAAAAATAAAAGGACTAAAATAAAAACATAAAAAATCAAGGAGTAAATGGGAGCTGTCGTGTACAGCCTTCCAGGTACTTATATTGCTTCTCTCTGGGTAGATCTGAGTTTTGGGGGAATATTCCAAACTTTAGCTGCTGCCGATGCAAATGTCCCTTGTGGTATTGGTCCAGAAACACGGCCAGTAGCTCTATTTTTTTAGTTATCACTAAAGTTTTTGGCATGGGGTCTCTCCTAATGCGGTGATCCCTGACGGATTCCTTTCACCAGTAGATCCATCATTAGTGGCCTTTCATAATAACAATGTTTTTTATCATTCACGCTCTTTTTCCTTCAATCCATCACTTTCTAGAATTTGGGGTCTTTATCTTATTCATAAATCTTTTTGAGGGCACTATTTGCATAACTGTCTGTTGAAGAAGAAAAAAATCCTTATTGGCTCCATATTCCAGCTCTTATAAAGACTATCGAAGCACATCTCATTTGAAATACTTTATAAATTATTATTACTTTTTGTTGAAAATCAGTGCTGTAAAAAAGAAATGTTGCATTGAGGCCAATGGTAAATTGTATAAACGATAATAATGCATTCATTTTCCAATTCATTTACTACCATCAATAGTGCAAAGGTCCAATAATTACTTCTCCCCCCTCCTTCATGGTACTGTTGAATGAATTTTATAATGCCATTATCATTAGTAGTAGGCTGATGTAATATTTAATCGCATAGACGTCTGCAACAATAGAAATTAATTTCATGAGTCGTAAAAGCAGAGGCATGTTTGTATAGAACTGTACACTCATCAAAGACAGTATTTTTACAAAGCAAGTAGTAAAGTTCTTTTGAGGACTTTCGTTTTTGAAAGAAGTCGCAAGGTCCGAGACATGTTTAATTTTTGCTGTGAAGAACGTACATTTAGATGGCTCTTGAACCTTTTTTCCGTCCTCAAAAAGATTACTCACAACATATAATGTTAATAAAATGTATATATGTTTTGAACATTGCACAAATCAACATTAAGTATATATTTTAGTGAAGGAGGACTAGTAAATAAAACAAACATTATTTTATATCATTAGTAATATAACTTGTACGAATAAAGTACCCGATTTAAAGCTAACTATACTTTTTAATCTAAAAGTATTCCTCCATTTGTGATAATGTCACTTTTGCTTCTATATTATTGCAAAAAAAAACCTTAGAAACGGCTACCATTTTGTTGCTTATCCTTTTCTATCATTTTTTAAATTCAAGTAATATTTTTCCCAAATTTTTTGTATTTTTAAGAATATTGTGTTTTTGTTGTACATATTGACTGAACTGAATCGTGATTAATCATTTATATGACTAGTTTAAGAGTCATATACAAAAATAATAATAAAAACCTATTCTACTTATGACCTAGAAGCTTTTAATTTTAAGACATCTAAATGGTCGAGCCCCTTGGGTCATTTAGAACATTTTTATAATAAGGCCAAACTAATATAGTAAACAATCGAATGTGTACATTAGGGTGATAACTTTTTTACAACCTCATATTCCTGTGTCATCAAATGATGAATTTTATGAAAGATTAAATAAAATTTATTTTTTAAGTTTATTTGATGAAAAAACCTCACGCACAAAATTATTTTAAATAATTTAATTCAGAGCTTTTTGACCAGTTCTTGAAGTCAAATGAAACATATTCCAGTTTAAACAAAAACTTAAAGAATGATATGTATACTATTGTATAGCAGTATAAAGGGACAGAAAACAATGGTCAATGTCAATTGGTCACAGTAATGTCATTGGAAAGGACGAATCTCAGGGGGAGTTGTCCTTGTTGCGGCAGGACTCGTCCAAGTCCTGCATAACTTTGATCGCACGCTCGCAGCATTGGTTGCTTCGGGCAATATTGATGGGCGATTCATCTCTTTTCCAGTGGGTTTCTAAGCATTTGAGACCTTTTGGGTATCCATCCAGAGCAGATGATAGTTCTTCGAAATCCTCATACGGAACAATTGGTTGCTAAACCAATGGCCGGCCCATGGTTAAGAAATAAATGAACAGATTTTACGCAGCCTGGTTCGAGTTTCAGGCATCAGAATTAATGCAAGGAGGGCTAGAATGGCACGAGAGTTCCAGCGTGCATTGCTGATGTTAGGAATCTGCTGAAAGTTAACAAAAGGGACCTCATCTTTCTCAGTGAAGTGTAGGAAGACACGAGTAAGGTGATACAGAAATTTCATGTCGTCTCTTCAACCGCCTGTTTCTTGATCTCAACTTTTCCATTGCTGAAAGCTACCTTCAATTGGTCATACTGCGCACCAAGTCCTTCACAAAGAAGTACTCAATATCTGGGGATTTGGTTGAGTCATGGAGCTCATCGTCCATGACAATACGGAGGATACAATCGAGCACATGGTGCTGACAACTGATAAACTTGGGTCTGGGGCTTCCATTCTTTTCAAACATCTGCTGCAGCCGAATGACAACACCAGACTTTTTCCCGGTGTTGACGCTTGTCGTGTCGGCAATTATCATCAGAATTGATCCCCACAAGTTGAACTCCTGCAAGACATCCTGGAGCCCTTTTGCAATGGTTGCAGCTGTACCGTCCTTCAATTGAAGCACAGTCAATTTGATTCCTTTGCTTCATTTTTTAGGACCACTGCTTGGTGCTCAATGCCATTGATTTTTTTACCATCGAAGTGCAAGCTCCACTTCTCTTGATGAAGTGTGCTAACCAAGTGCTGCTTCATGGCTGACTTGGGGTCCGGATCTTGATGCCCTCACCTGAAAGCTGACGGCATACCTTTGCTGCTTTGTGGGTCGATAGCTTTGAGCTTGTAACAAGTCGCCTTGCATCACCAGTGGGGTTATATTCCTTTTGCTTGTTGATGGTGCAGCCTCATCTTCCATGGAACTGTCTTCCCTTGTGTCACATGAGTCCGTACCTGTTTCAGAAGAATGTAATGCTACTGAGCTGGACTCAGTTGCTGAATTGGACACATCCACTTCCAATGTATTCCTTCGCTTGGATGGGTGGATGGTCTGGGCACTGGCACGTTTGCCAGTAGAATAACCGACCTGGCATTTGCTCTACATTTGCAGTTCGTAGAGGTTCTTATCCTCTTTGCAAAGCCATTGGCCTTTCACCTTGGTCACATCGAACAGTTCATTCAATGAATCAAAGTTTTAAGGTTCCACCAGCCAGCACATCTTGTTCAACTGGTTTCGGATTATTCAATCGGTTAATTCATTAGAGACACTTTGTATATGTTCCTTATCGTTATCGAATTTAGCCTTCATTTATGTTAAGGGTGAATTTTTCAAAGTGCTTTGTGCATGACCTTTTGTGTTAGTTCAATGAATAAAGGTCATTTCAGGCAATTTTAAGCAAAAGTTCATTCATCGTGCTAGAGGTCATCATTTTGTGAAAAAAAATCAAAAAGTTATTACCCTAGTGTACATACACCTCTCATTATTCAAATAAGGTCAATATAACTATATCAGATCCTGCTGTTAATATTCATTATGAAGTAGTTATTTGGTAATTTAACAATTAATTGCTAAGCCTATAAAAATTTAATGTATATCCATTTAAAAAATGATATAATGTACTCATAAACAAAATGTATATATTTAATATGCAATTAAAGAGCTTTTGGTCTTAATTTTGCATATTATTTGTTAATGGGATTTAATTGTAACTGTGTATAAAAAATATAATTTATTTCGCAAAAAGGATTTTAGTCTCCTGAACATATCATTAGAAAATACATCAATTTTAAAATTATTATTAAAAAAGGGTATCCTTGTTAACTTACTCTTCTTTTATGGAAGCCGTTTGCTAGACATATGTTTCTTTTATTTCAAATATAAAAATATACCACTTATTGAAGTCTCAAAAATAAGATATAAGATTCCGAATCTCTACAGGAGTCAATTTTTTTTATCTCCCAGTAAATATTTTTTTATAATCTCTAAATCATTTGAAGAATGGGGTAAACTATCAGTTATGTTGAAATATAGTCAATTGCTGAAGTAGAATATTTTGATAGAATTTTTTATACCTGGCGGGACAAAAAAAATATAAGCAATTTTAAATAGAATGTTTCTGGCATACGCTAAAGTTGAAACCATATATAATATATAGGACGTTAATTAACAATGTGATATTTTTAAATAAAAGGAGAATGATATATATGGGTCCCATCTCTTTTGAGTAGAATGAATAATAAATGAATACGAGATAAATAGATGACGAAATATATGCATCGTAATTTAAGAATCGTCATCTACTATGTATACTACATCACTGTTAAGGCTCTTTAATTTTATAATCATTTCATTGTTTGCGATAAGACTGAAATGCTGCATTTCTTGAAATCGTTCTGTTATGTTGTAAATGCAGTCCTCTAGTTTAATAATTATCCATTTTCATAATTGAGGAGTGCCCACCGTTTGAAGCTTGAAAAAGATATACTCATATTTCCCATCACATAGGCCGGCCAGGTACATGGGGCATTACTTCTGTAAAACGAAAATTGAGATGTCAAACGTATTACCCAGCAAAAGTAACGCCTTTAAAAATGAAATGATCGTAAATAAATGTTTTTGCAAGGTACAATTCAACAGAAAGAGATGGAAAATTATTTTTTTTAAACACTCACGTCGCTTTGGCCAGCGATTGGAGATTTTTTAAATTGGACCGCACTAGACCGTCCCAAAAAGCAGGGTTGTTCATACATTTTAGCCATCAGGACATAATTATGACCATGTGTATGTTTTTGGGTGTCATTTAACAGAGAATCCCTTGCGATCGAGCAATCGATAAATAGATAGCTATAAACGAGTATGACAAGAGTTTTTTATTCATGATGTAATATAATAGATATTTTGACCTTGAACCATCGACCCATGCAACAACTGGATATTCAATCCCTGGAATACTATTAGGTCAGCCCCAACAAGCCATTCATATGGCCAACAGAGTGATAAGTGAAAAATATACAGTTCTGGAATTTAACCCTCCAATTAAATGTAGCAATTAAGTGTTGTTTTCTGTTTTGATTGGGACAAGTTTTTAAGCAAATGTGTAGTTTATTTACCCATCTTCATCTTTTTCGCCAGCACTTTGTGTGTATAAAAGTGCTGCTATCTATTAAGCCATGTCAGTTATTATACTATTCTTGTAGAATACAAACTCATATACTCATCTAAAACCTCACCCCGTCTCTCATTTAAACACTTCCAAGGTACGCCATACGTCTCACTTACGTCCATGATCTATTGAGCACTTGACTAGTAATTCTGGTATAAGTACATAATTCCTTTGAATCCGGTCTAAAGTAAGGTAATTCCTGGGTGGAACCTTTATTATCACATTTTCATATCCTCCAACAAATAAATAAGTATTTGTAGTAGTAATTAAATTTATTTCATAAATTTAATGAAAGTTACATATTATGCCCTTTTCCACACGACCACACTACAAATTGGCGCAGTCGGTAGGATTTGAATGATTAATAAAAGTTTTACCATTATTAATTTCTTACTTACCTTATAATAATAGTAGTACCAGGAGTATTAATTATCTTAAAGATAGGAGAAAATATTAATGTTATTAACTTGATATAGTTCAAATAATAGCAGTACCTAGAGTATTATTTACTTGAATTAAATAAATAATTGTAGTGCCTTGAGCATTTATTACTTAAGGAAAACCCAGGAATTTGCTGAAAAGATCAGGATCTGAATTTGTTTTAAGTGTAACTTCACACATACACATATTGAATTTTAACTTAAATATTCTACTTTTACCTGCTACCAAGATGCCAAGACGATCCTCCAACAACCACAACAAGTACCCAAGCTACTTGTAACTCAACACCATCGAGGCAGTCAATCCAACCGCCGGTCCTTCAAGAACCCCGAGGATATCCATACCGCCGCTAACATCTACGTCAGATTTCACGGTATGGAGGGGGTCAGTGGAGACAGTATTCGATGTAACAGGGACCAGCTTCTCCGAAGGAGTGGCGAGCCTCATGGGAGCGATGGACGAGGCTGCCCGTTATCATTCCCAGAAGGTTTGGGCGGACGTGAGGAAGACGTGGCATGGCCAAAATACCACGGAACCGGTCGAAAATTTGACCCAGCTATTGGACCGACTGGATAAAACGCTCAACAAAGTTGGAGAGACCGATAGGGCCGTATGAAGTTGGAGACAATTAAGCAAAGACCCAACGAGACCCTGGCAGACTATTACCAGGAGTGCAATAACTTATGGCTTCGCTCCAACCAAGGGAATCGAGATCCATCGGAAGGGCCCCTCATCACTTCCTTCTTGGGGGGACTGAACGACGGAAACGTAGCCCGCCTAGCTCGGTGGCGCTACCGGGAAAACGGGAGCTCAATGGAGGCCAACCAGGTCTATAACGTCGTTTTAGATCTGGAGCTCAGTCATGTGAGCAAGACCTCCAGGAGAAGCGCAAGGATGGGACCTCCAATCACCAAATTATCAATGAAATGTAGGATCAATTCCGCCGCGAACTCAGAGCCCTCCATAACCGTACCCGCGATGAAGAACCCATAGAAATAGGAGCCCTCAGCAGGACCCTATCACAAACATCAATCTCAACCCCAGACGTTAATGCTATGGCACAAGGAGCTACGCCCAAATCATCTTCAAATGAGAAATTCCAATGCGCTCTTCATGGTAATTCAAACCATAATAGTGACAGCTGTTTTACATACGACGCATGCGGCTCAACCTTACGAAGAATGAAAAACAAGGCAACTCCTCAGCACAAGAACGTTGCTTCAACTGCAACAAGATGGGCCACAGGGGCAAGGATTGCCCCTAGCCATCTCGCCTCCGTTCCGAACGAATAAAAGCTCAGTCAAAAAATGCCTAAGGGGGCAGAACCCCCCTACTCTCCTAAAACACCAACAACGATACCATCAACAGCCGGGAGCCCGAAGAGAGAGGATCAGAAGACTAAGCTCCCAAATGAAGACCACCAGCTCGACTTTACATCACTCGAGCATCTGGACAACCACCCAATCTACGCATAGGCCCGAATAGACGAAGTCCTTTTCCAAGCTTTGATTGACACCGGGAATCGAGACTACGACGCCATGGATGAGCAGGTATGGCTACAGACCGCCATTAGCCATACCTGAAGCCAGACAGCATAGTGGTCAACGCAGCGGGAGGCCATCCCCTGCCAGTAATCAAACTTCACATCGAAGGGGTCAAGGAACCATGGTCAACTCAGCCAGTGATCATCCGCAACCTTGGACTCCCCTTCATTTTGTCTTGCGGATCCCTCAGAAAGATGAAAGCCTCCATCTCATTACAAGACAAGGTCACCGCCAAGTTTCATCCGGGTAGCCAAGAAGTGGTCCTCACCCTTTCCTCGGATCGAAGCGAACGATGACCATAGATGCAATCACCCTCAGCCTCAGCAACAATGCCATACAAGTGTCCCTGCAGGAATCAATACGATTGCCGAATGAAAGAACTACCTTCATCGAAGTCCCTGTTCCAAGACACGATCAAGGTACAGCCCATAACTCTTTCATATGGTTCAAACCGACTTTCAACGATTGGAAAGTGAGCATCAGACCCCAAATGGCTGAGGTACGAAGAACAAGCAAGGGAGATGTTCGTATGAAATTGGCCATTACGAACATTGATGAGGAACCCTTCACGTTGAGACGCGGCACAGAACTTGGCTCAGTCAATGCCATCGAACAATTCATCCCACAACAAAAATTGCCGCTATGGACAACGCCGTCAACGTAAAACCACCACCACCACAACTCGAATTAGTAGATCCAAACACAGACTACAATCAAGCCCGCCTTCTCCTCGCCGAATACATAGACCTCCCTCAGCAATCACAGGCCTCCGAGAAGAAGAAGAAACAAATCGACGGTCTGTTTGGACCTCAGCTCAAGACCAATTCTGTCCTGACGAAGCAAGAGAAGAACCTCGTGTATGAACTACTAATCCACTTCCAGCATATCCTTTCGAAAGACTCATCCAATGTGGGGCGGACAGAAGTGCTAGAGTTCACAGTCGACACCGGAGACAACACCCCGATCAAAGAAAAGGTACGCCCAATGAACCCGACCATCAGGGAGTGCTTCCAGACCCAACTTGAGCAATGCAAGAGGAAGGCATCGTGGAACCCACAATCTCAGAATGGGGCTCAGCCTTAGTCCCTGTCAAGAAGAAGGATGGTTCTTGGAGATTCGCTACAGACAATAGACAATTGAATAGCGTGACCAAGACCGACAACTACCCTGTTGCTCACTCAATGGAGCTCTTGACCGATGCTCAACTCGGAGAAGCCAACTACTTCATCACCATCGATATGGCCGGGGCTTACTTCGCCGTACCGTCAAAGAAGAAGACCAAGAGAAGCTCACAATTGTATCCCCTTTTGGTACCTACAATTTCTCAGAATGCCATTTGGACCCAAGAATGCGTGTGGAACGTACGCCAGACTGATGAGACAAGTCTACAGGCCCCAGGTGGATAGGAAGGGACTTCTTGGCTTCTTTGATGACAACCTCATTACCGGTGCAACATTCATGCAAGCCCTTAGTAAGGTTTGCTGAATTTCTTTCTCAGGACACAGAAAGCCAATTTGCGAATCAAGACATCGAAGACAGACCTCTTCGTGACAAAGACAACATGGCTAGGCCATGAAATAGGAACAGTTCAAATCTCTCCTTCAGAGCGCCTAACAGAGGCAATCAACGAATGGCCGACTCCAAAGACCGTCAAAGAACTTCAAACCTTTTTAGGAAAGACATCCTTTTACAGAAAGTTCATAAACAACTACAGAAGATAACTGTCCATTCCGATAAGACCTCTAAATGCTGACAGCCTTCCTGGACAACAAGGTCCAGATTTGTCAAATAAGGGCAATCATCCCTACTCAAAAACAATGGTTCCAATGGTACGTGCTTACTGGAAGATGCAGCTACACACGATAAAATATATAACCTTATCGTAGATGTTTTGTCCAGATTATCAAACAAACAAATATGGTCTCCTTCATTTGCGTTAAAATCAATTTTAACTAGTTCAAAAAAAGAATATATAAAACTTGGAGTTCGATTGGCTGACGAGAGGAAAATAAAACATACAAAACTGGTAGAGGAAGTGGAAAATGGAAATAAACCCGTGTCTTCAGACGAAGAATCAGAAAAAATTATCCATACTCTCTCTCAGGGACACCTAATCAGGTCAGGCTGCAAATCGATTTCAAAGGAACAAGTACTATATAAAAGAATTAAGAAAATAGAAGAAAATTCTAAGTCTAAAAGAGATTTAAAAGTTATAGTAAACAAAGACAATGAGATCATCTCTGAACCAACAAAAATCTGTAAAGCTATAACCAAGCACTTTAGAGATATTTTTACCTGCAATGACTGCAATCCAAAGTCTTCTAGGCGTTGTATGAAATGCCTTTTTAATTCTGCTGATTTTGTAAATAAAATTCAAGATGAAAATATCAAAAATATTACAAAAATCAAAAAACGTGACAAGGATCTTTTAGAAAAAGATATCCAGTACGGAGAAATACAAGAATATATATTGAATTATAAGAAATCAAATAAATCACCGGGCCCAGACGGATTCCCGATAGAATTCTACAAGAAATACTGTGCTCTATTGTCACCATTACTACAAAAGGTGTTTAAAGAGGCGGAGCTCAAAGGCTATTTTGAACATCATATTTCAGTAGGCAAGCTCATAATTATCCCAAAAGCAGACAGGGACCCCAGAAAAGTAGAAAATTATCGGCCTTTAACAATGTTAAATAGTGCTTTTAAAATCCATAGTGGAATTTTGGCTGAGAGGTTAAAAAAAGTTGCCCCTAAACTTCTTCACGTTTCTCAGAAAGGCTTTGTACCCGGAAGAGTTATGGAAGATGTTGGTAGGGGTATAAATGATTCAATTGCAGAGGTTAAAAAGCAACAAAGTTGTTTTGCAATCGTTGCATTAGATTTTCAAAAAGCCTTTGACACCATATCGCATGAGTGGATTGTGAAATGCCTTAAGTCACACGGCTTAGGGGAAAACATAATCCGGAGGATAGCAGTGAGTCTTTGTAGTGTTCAAAATTATTATGGGAGAAAAAACAACACTTTTCAAATAGATAGAGGATGCCGCCAAGGTGATCCCGTTTCTCCAATTTTATTCGCCTTTGCAATCAACCCCCTTATAGAGAGCATTCAGGCAAACGAAAATATTAGGGGTATAAAGATAGGAGAAAAGGAGAAAAAAGTTGAAGCCTTTGCAGATGATATGAGTATTCTCTTGTCTGGAAATAAAAAAGTTATTGAAACATCTTTTAATGAGGTTTTAAACACACTAAAAAGTAACGGGAAAAGCTCCGGCCTTTATATAAATTTTAATAAATCCAATATTTTAGCCAATTTTAAAATACCGTTTGATTTGGGGGGTTTAAAAACATGTCATTTGATAAAAGTTCTTGGTTCTTTTATATCCTTAGACATGAGTCACACAGAGGAAAATTGTAGATTAATTTTAAATAAAATTGAGAAATCGGCGGGTTTCTTTTCATTTTTGTTAAAAAATAATATTCCAGCAAGAATAAAGATATGGAATTCTATTATTCTCCCCCAAACCACCCACATTTTGAAACAAACGTCTTTGTCAAGCTCCATATGTAGGGACGTCCAAGAAATATGTAAGAAATTTATTATGCCAGATAGTTATAATAGAACAATTACTTGGAAAAGAATAACTACACCCTGCAAAATGGGCGGTCTTGGGCTAATAATTTTTGAGGATTTCTGGAAGACAATAGTTTTTACGTGGTTTAAGCGAATCGTTGAAGATTCAACAGTTTGGAACGATATTTTAAAAAATAAAATGAACGTCGATATCAGCAATGAATTAGTGGAGGTTAAAGGAAATGGTCCCAGTAATATTTTAGAAGAATCTACCAAAATAAGTCCATTCTGGGAGGAAAATTTTGAGGTGAATAAGGAATTATCATACAAAGCATTGGAAAGAATGGGGTGGCAAGAACCAGTTAAGGAGAACAAACGCTTATGCTTTATGTCTTGCACATCAATAAAGAAAAATATTGAGTTTTTGGGAGAGATTTTTAATAAAGAAAACAACTTCACATTAAATGAAATTTTAGAGAGAGAAAGAATTTTAACTAAAATACGTTTTAAAAAGAGAATTATAGGGCCAAGGGATAGCTTTTACAATTTTTTAAGTCATTTGAGGAATGCAGAATTGAGGGCATCTCTAATTGATAAGTCCAACAAAGACAATTATTTTAACCAAATAAAAAGGAAGAAGGAAGAGTATGGTATAATGGCTTCAGTTCCCAAGATTTTAAATTGTCTCAGAGCCAATAATCTTACCTTTGAACTCTACTGGCTCAAATACAGAATAGTTACCAATACACTTCCGTTGGGTAGTATATTTGGCAGGACGCCAGATGAAAGAATGTGTTTTTTCTGCAAGTCGTCTCTTGAAAAGTCAAGACATTTTTTACTTGAATGTCCTATTGTGGTAAAATTTCTGGATCTTTTAAAAAATGAGTTTTTCGAAGATTTTAACTTGAGCTTGAGGTCTAAAGAATTTGTTTATATTTATATAGGCCCACACCAGAATGAAATAAATTTTATTGTTACAAGATTGCAATTTATTTTATATAAATTTAGATGTTCTAAATCCCCCCTCCCAGAAAATGTTGTCCCTATTTATAAAAATATGATTAAAATTTGTACACAAAATTAATAACTCTATTAAATGACATGATAAATTGAAATATATTTGTACCGATAGGTATATTTAAAAAAACAAAAAAAACAGAGGCAATCAACGAATGGCCGACTCCAAAGACCGTCAAAGAACTTCAAACCTTTTTAGGAAAGACATCCTTTTACAGAAAGTTCATAAACAACTACAGAAGATAACTGTCCATTCCGATAAGACCTCTAAATGCTGACAGCCTTCCTGGACAACAAGGTCCAGATTTGTCAAATAAGGGCAATCATCCCTACTCAAAAACAATGGTTCCAAGTCGGAACAAATTTTATTTTCTGTACATAAACCTTGATTCCATTATATACTGATTTGAACCAGGTCTAGCCAATCCAAAAGAAACAACAGATGTTTTCAACAGAGAACTTTTCCCCCCAAACCACAAACATTCAAGAGTTCCGTCTGGTGAGTTTTGAAAGCTGCTCTATTTCTAAGTTTTCTTGATACCCAAGTCTTTTGTGACATGGTATCAAAAACTACCCTAACTTGACTTCTATGCCCTCTTGCATCAACTAAATCTATTAAAGCTGAAGGCATTATAGAAGATATTTTCGATGGACCTTGTGAGGGGGAGCGCTGATCTAGCTGAACATTGACTCTGGACGAAGAGACTTGAGATTTACCTTGAGAGTAACTATGACCCTAGCAGGCTCAAAATGAAGCAAAGTATTATGCGATTTGCTGCAGCCCCCAATTTCACATTTATTATGGCACTTGCTCTGAGGATGAAAAGACTCCAAGCACTTGAAACATAGTTTTAATTTCTTCGCGAATTCCCACCGAGTATTGGGTTCTCACTCATAAATCTAGGACACTCCTTTAGAGAGTGATTCGAAGCATTACAAAACGAGTAGACAGAGTAAGTGAATGTCGTACAAGAACTTGATTGCTTTGAACTAATGCCTTTTAAACGATCCTTTGAGGAACGAGCAATAGGAAAGGCTGCATCATGTGCTACAATCTCCTTAGAGAGCCATTTTTTATAACTTTCCGTGGATGGAAATTCTATTTCTTGGCAAATCAACTCTTTCTCCCATAGCTGCTTTAGCTCAGGGGGAAGTTTAAACTCTAAAATAGTAGCCATCAATAAATCAAAGGATCTTCTACTTTACTCGTAATACCCTTTAATGTATATAAACGTCCTGAAACAAGGTCAAGAAAGTCCTTCAAGACTTTGGGCTCAGCCGAGGAAATTGGCTTCAATTCAATGATTTCACGAACAAAGTTCCGAATTAAAGTTCGAGTCTGCCCATATCTACTTTTTAAATAAGCTATTGCGTCAGGTTATGCTTCAGCCAGAGGAGAAAACGAGTCTAAACAATTTAAAGCTCTGCCTTGTAGAGACTGTCGAAGGTATCGATATTTATAAAAAGCGGAGACCTTTGAATTAGAGTGTACAAGGGTGTCAAACTCTTCCCACCATACGGGGAACTCCAAAACATCCCCCCAAAAACTGGAGGAGTTATGGAGGATGGCAAAGATCCCCCGCATTGAGAATCCCTAGATCCTGCCAACTTATCTAATACAAAAGAAAACAAATGCAACAACTTATCTTCAGATGTTTTCGATCCTCGATGTTCGTTGTGCATATCTTCTCTACGTGGCTCGGGCTTGCTCTCCATGATCCGCTCGAGTAGCTCACTCTTTGAGCCTGAAGTCGGAAGGCCGTACTCCTCACAGAGCTCACGAAGCTCTACTAACTTAAGATCCGTCAAATTCTTATTTGTTGACATTCCCGAATCCTGATCTGAGGAGTAGAATATAAACAAATAACAAACACGCAACTAAAGGACAACTTCTAAATATCACGCAACCCTACAAACGATGAGTACAGGAAAACTCACGTGACCTATAAATACTATGAAGAGTTCTTAAACGATTCCGATGTTATTGGATGTTGAATGTGCGCCGATTTCCTCGGTTAGTGGATAACTTCCAATAAATAACCCTCCAGATTCCGAATAACGAAGACGAATGAGGTTGAAAATGGAAGTTTATTATTATGGAATTTTCAATAACTATGAGATACTATAACTCTCCTGTACAAGCTCTCAGTACACAATGAGTAAAATATGAAAACAAAAAGGGGGAACACAAAGTATCTATGTACATGAGGTTAAGAAGGCTCCGGATTAGCCGGCTGCCGCAACATCCTCCAACAAATAAATAAGTATTTGTATTAGTAATTAAATTTATTTCATAATTTAATGAAAGTTACATATTATGCCCTTTTCCACACGACCACACTACAATAAAAGAAAAAATCAATAGATTTAAAGAGCTGTTTGATGACGCATAGGGACTAAATGGCTGTTCCACTTGGTGAAACAATTTAGTCTTGAGAATAGGACAAAAGTCCTACACTATTTTTTTTGTTGTTGTCCCTTAAAACGAAGTATTTTTATATTCATTTTCAATTCCTTAAAACTAATATTTAGACATTGGCAGTTCAAAGAATAATAATTATCAGACCTGCGACTACCAAATGTAAATCGGTATTTTGAACTGAAAGCGTTGTTACCTGGTGTGAAGAACTTTGCAAAATAAATAAACAACTCCGGAGCTGAAAGTGCATTTAATATCGGACAACGTATAACAAAAGACAGTTAAGGAAATAATTAGTTTGCTATTGCCTTCCATTTCCTTCAAAATCCAAGTGGATATATGATTTTAAAAAAATAACATGTGTTAAAATTCAAATAATTATTTAAAATTTTTAACAAATTATGTATTTAATTGTCTTTTGTTATAAATTGTCCGATACTAAGTGCATATGAAGAAGTCACAGAGCAGATACATAAATAAATTTATCTTTCTTTCTTATCTACCGCACCGATCGTTATTCGGTAGATATATAATAAAATCGGTGGTAGATTTTTCTACCGAATCCCAGCTCTGTAATGATTACTTCCTTCTTTTCGTTGTGTCATTTTCTGTAAGATGATATATATTTCGTCATAAAAGCGAATTAAGAAGGTTGTCATCGAATAATCTTCTTCCTTTCATTTCTCGGTGCTTTAAATTCATTTCAAATATTAATTTTAAGCCAATCAGAAAGCAAGTAAAAACGAAGAGCAGCTTTAGGGTATTTTCGCCACAATTGCCTCATTTTAAATTATATTGATGAGTAGGAATGGAAATCTGGAGCTTAGCCTTGGTGCTTACAGATTCTATGACTGTTTTTGGTCGTGAAAAAGAGAGAGGGGTAAAGAGAGGGATAGAAGGAAGAGAGAGGGAGAGAGAGAGAAAGAGGAGGAAGAGAGGGAGAGAGAAAAAGTGATAAGAAACTTCTCTCTCTCCCTCTCTCTTTCCTTCTATCCCTCTCTATACTCCTCTCTCTTTTTCATGGCCAAAAACAGTCATAGAATCCGTAAACACCAAGACTAAGCTCCAAAATTTCCATTCCTATTGATGAGTCTGTAGTGAGTTATAGTGAGTAAATATTCTACAGCATGATCTTTGTAAAGAATAGAAAGGCTTAGCCTGTCCAGGGAGAAATTGCTTTTACTGTTTCATGAGACGGTTATATGTATTGTATGCCATGATGATGGAATGAGTATATCATTTATATAATGATATACATAAGTCTTTGTGAATAAAATGCCTACGCTTCCAAGGAAATTTACATTTGAAAAGGACTTCTTCCTTGGCAGAGTATTATTTATATTGTGTTTATCATATGAATACATTCATCCTCTTCCTACCTGCGGGAATTCTTTTTACGTATTGGCAGTGTTTTATATTCTTCATGAAATGGTTTTTATTTGCAATATAATTTAAAATTTAGCTTCCTCTTTTAAGAGAGATAAATTCTAATTTCAAAATTGTATTGAATAATGTAAGCACATATTTATACAAGCCTAATAGAAGAAGAATAAAACATATTAATAATATTAATAATAGAACTATTCTATTTTTTTAAACTGAAGTATTTTTTATGTACTCTAGTCTAACGCAGGAGATAATAAAAAATGACTCCTATCAACGTCATGCTTTCAAAATATGATGCTATTGCATTTTTTTTTCTACATTCGTACAACATTTATTCTTGAGAGTTACCAACCATCAAAAAACTTAGTTACTACACGTACAAACTAAAATTTAACACAACCAAATTAAAAAAACAAAATCAAAACTTCATCAATAATTCTATTTGCATGTTTGTTTTTTTTGTCTATATGGTTCGATAGAATTGCATCCGATAGGATATAATAAGCATTATAGCATATATATATATATATATATATATATATAATATTTTTTTTTTTTTTTTTTTTTTTTTTTTTTTTTTTTGCCTATTTGGTTTCGATAGAATTGCATCCGACAGGATATAAATAAGCATTATATCATTAAAATTAGTCACTTGATCCTAGGATCATATCAATGAGGTAGACCAAAATGACCATCCCCTCTCGGATTCGAACCTGCGCCCCCAACATTGAGAGTTGAACTCGCCTTAGCACGCACGGCTATCGAGCTCCCTTTGCATGTTAAAAACATTTTTCGATAGGGGGGATTTTGTGCTTCTTAATTATAAAGTAAAATCTGTATTTTAGTTACATTAAAAAATTCCGTGCTATCAGGACCATTGTAAATAAAACAAATTCCTTTCGTGGTTAAAACATGCCAACTTCATAAAAAATTGAACAACCATATCCCATATTTTTTTATGCGTTACACTCAAGAGTTGCTCGTTTCATTTTTTTTTTTTGCAAAAGAAACACAACGCTTCCTCACGAGTACTGCCATATATACTTCCAAAACACAAAGTGTTTGTTGCTGTTCTGTACTTTAACCAGTATAAAGAATAGGATTTTTTTGGTTCTCCAATAATCTTAAAACATCCTTTGGTTTTTTTTTTTAATATTAATAATGGGTCATTTATTTAAAAATCATACATAAAATAATATATACAATAATAAATAATAAAGCAAGAGGGGTTGTGATAAAAAAAATCATAAATAAACATTGTAGTTTAAAATTAACCCTCTGAGGCAAGACCCATCACATCATTAAAACATCATGATCTGCATTATATATAGTGGAAGTGAGTACACGAAATATAGGAAGGAAAAAATGTAAATAGTATATAAGCACATCCTTTATTGCACGGCTCCCTCGATGATGTCATTTGAAGTCCTCTTATATCTTCTTACAATGAGTCTCAAGCGAGAGTAAAAATGACAGGACCACTGAGGAAAAACTTTGACGATATCCGCGGCGAAGTCCCATAAACGTCACTTTCTTAGAATGTGGAATCTTGAGGGCAAAGGCTCCATATCTTGCAGCCGCAGAAATAAATATTTTTTAAACGACTCATTACGAATGAGTGTATTGGAGGTTAAACACTCAGCGATGTGAGCTTTAGCGCTAGCAAGTGCAAAACTCAGAGCCTTGGACTCAGGAGATGCAGTCGCTGCCCCCAGAGGATTACCAAATAGGATATAGGCCGATAAAAACTTAGCCTCATTTTCAGAGCTGTATAAATGACTTATGTTATGGGTGACGAAAGCACGAAGATATGACAGGGCATGGCAATCAGCGAAAGCGTGAATGATCGAATTATAGACTTTTCCGCAGTCCTTACAAGGAAAGTTGAAAAAGATGCAACCGGTAGAGATTTGAATTGTGAGGTGAATTTTTTGCTATCCTTAACGTTGGTTGATTCCATAATTATTTTTTCCCATCTTTGCGGAAGATTTAGGTCTGAATAAAAACCCGGCAGATTTTCTTAGCGTCCTCGTCGGGTCCGGGCGTTGTACTTAATTTAATATGCCAAGGAGTAGGCGATGTATGAAGCCTAGCTGCTCTAAGAAGTGGGAAGTAAAACTTTCCCGCTCTAAGACCACAGTCTACATCTTTTTTTAAATCGTGGATGGTGAAAGTTTCTGTTCTAAAGGCGTCTAATTCCAAGCTCTGGGGAGTTGCATGTTGCCCAAAAAAGGCCCTTTTCTTGGAGTTATAATGAATAATGTCTACAGTAGAGGAAAAGTCGTAGGTTGGCGTAAGACTCCATAATATTCTTTGACATGAAGCCCATATCGGAGAATTTTTTAATAGCACATTGGAGGCTAGGGTACCCATCATTAAAATGGAGTAAATGTGGCTATTAGAGACTGTTGACCTCCACTCCTGCTCTGGGTTGCACGAAAGATCGATGAAAATTTCTTGTAGATTTTGGCAACACTTTGGAAAGTTGCACCAAGCCTCCTCCGAGTTGTTTTTTAGATCTCTTCAGGGATGGAAGATAACTTTTGTGGAAGAGTTTCTGGAGCCAAGAGTCCTCTTCCTCTATCACCCAAAGGGCAATTTTGGGTTAAGCGTTTGCGAAGTAGAGAACTGAGGGAACTAATTTAATATTGTAAAAATCAATTCTTGTTTGAAGATTGTATTTTCTCCACTCCATTAGACTTGTTCTAATTAAGTTGGCCAAACTATTTTTATTTAATCTGAATTTCCACTGCGTTTCCACTCAATACGAGTATGTTTAGACTGTTCCTCACTGGGCAACCCATAATATGTGTATTGTCTTTCGGGCACCACTGTCCCAAAGGGAGGATAGCAGTTTTCTTGCAGTTGATTTCCAGTCCAGAGTGTTTCTTAAATCTTTTAAAAAGGAGATTAGAATGGCCACTCTATTACACCTGAAGCTCAGAGTTTCCTTCCACATAAAGTGTGACATCATCTGCGTAAATGTCAAGAAGATGCTTGAATTTTCCGAAATTGATTCCAAAGCCCGAATATTTGTATTTCAATCTCTGAGCAAATTCTTCAATTGCAGCCACGAACAGAAGAGGGGCTAAGGGACATCCCTGTCTACAACCGCGCTTAAGATGGTTGGCGGACTCTCGAGACCCTCCAAAGTATGGTAAGTTCCATTAAGTAAAAGAGCTCGGACTGGGTTGAAGAAACGGGAAGGAAGTAATCGCTTTATTGCACGAAGAATACACCGATGATAGAGAGTATCGAAAAGCATTTCTAAAGTCAATGGCTTAATTGCGCCAAATTTTTTATTCGAGCCACCAAATCTATTGTGCACTGTAAGTTCCGAGCTATATCGGCGATTTTGCGCTGCTCTTCAAAAAGGCTTTATGGTGGACAATCCAATTTTTTTTATTAAGAAGAGGCTCCATTTGGCTTAGCAATTACTCCAGCCAGAATCCTGTACATTCATTTAAAACCGTGATAGGCCTCCAGTCCCCAACTCATTGCCTGCACTGTTTTGGAATCAAAACAATACGGACCCTTAGGATCACATTCTTGGTATTTCATCCCAATTGTTCCAGTTCTCCTGCCCCACTGTGTAAAAGAAAAGGTAATTACACTTCTTTCCAAATATTTAAAGAACTGACCACCAATCCGGCCAGGACCTATGGATTTATTTCCTGTAAAATACTTAAACTATTAGCATGTTACATTATCCTTGTAAAGAGTTGCACATGTAGGTTCATGCTGCTACGGGAATAGTCTGGGGTGACTCTGACTCCGACAAGGGACTGAAACGATCATTAAAAGCTGAAGATATCTTTAGTGTGGTTAAAACTCTTGCCATTGTCTAAATCGTTTTCAGTTTTGGTAGAGTTTTTGCATCGTCCTTCTTTAACGTTTCAGGCGTTGGACATGACTGTTTTCTTTTAAAACCTTTACTTCCCAATGTCCTACTCGCAACTTCGGCCAATCTAAAGTGTTTAATTACATCGGAGGGTGTCGCTCCTTAAAAAAGATAGAACCTTACCAAAACGTCGTACACAGCCCTTTGGAAACTTTTCACGAGCAGATTTGAGTCCGAAGGGCAAATTTTTTAGTGGTTAAAA
>CP045895.1:11067286-11124590 GCA_013387185.1 Caligus rogercresseyi | reverse complement strand
TGAATAAATACTTTTTCTAATTTGTTACGATATATAATAATGTCAACATGAGTTTCAACTTTATTAATGTTATATCAAAAATGTCTAAGCAAAGCTAATATAAATGAGTTCGTACTTCTCATAAGAGTTTCCATCATATAAAATACATAATTATCTTACTGCGCTATTAATAAAATTTGGTATATTATAAAATTTATTATAAAATATATATAATTGTCCCAATAGATATTAGTTCGAATGTCATTCAACTTTTAACAATAATGATTACACAATATGGAGTAAAAAATATTTGTATTAATAATAGAAATATTCTTTTTTATTATTATTATTTATTGAAATATTCAAAAATCCTTCATTGACTAATAGTATTAGTCAATGAAGGATTTCCTGCCAACTCTAAGTGACGTCACTTTTTCCCTTTAAAACGGCCTTTATATTGACACGCAACCTTTTATAATACTTAAATGTTATTCCACTTTATTACATCCCAGATTATAATCAATTTAGTATGAAAATAAGTAATTTTATTAAATTACAAAAATAAATGAAAATAATCAATAAAGCAATTTTCATCAAATAATATATTAAAATTAAGTTTTATCAGACAGTTATATAATATTTTGGACTTTATCTTTTATATTTTTAAGTAATATTGTAGAAATAGTTGTACGAGGCATTATAATTTTTTATTAGATGTATTTCGTGCGATAAAAAGAAAATGTTTTTAGCATAAAATTACTTTTTGGAGCACTCAATCAATATAAAAAGCATTTCCATTCGTTATGATAGGTTTGGTTGACTAGTGAATTAATATTTAGAGACCACACTATCACCCATGAACCAAACATTGCGAAATTAAAAAGATAAGCGAAAAGGCAATGGTCCCTATTAAAGTGTCTCAGTACCGCTTTGACGCAGTTCCATCATCATGGATTTACTAAGCCTTGAGGAATTAACCAAGTTAGAATACCTAGATAGCCTTCTCCAAATTCTCCCAGATACTTCGAACCAGTCCGAGAGAATCGAAAAATGGTTGAATTGGTGTGAAGCTCAAAATAAGAATCTTAAGACCATTTCACGGCCGGTTCCAAGTGGGATCCTTTCGACCGAGTCGCATCTTCTGGACGTCAAAGTATTTGGTAGAGGCCCTGATGATAAAATATACCAAAACAATCCTCTGATAAGGTAATAATATGGAAGAGATGAGAAAAAACAAACTTATTTTTTGATCAATGTATACATCGATTTTATGATGAAATCATTGAAAATTTATTTCAAATAAATATCCAATGATTTCATCCAAATAATAAATATATACATATACAAAATATTTGTATTCATCACCAGTGTCTGATTAAGATAGTAATATGTAATGGTAGTTATGCTTCGTTGACATTTTAACTATTGTCCATTGATTTCATACCACTACTTATTTAAAATAAAAAAATATATTTTTCTCATTTTCATTTTAGTTTTCCGTTGTCTGCCGGCCCATCAGTTTATAACCATGCTAGAGCCTGTAATTAAGCCCCTGTACTTCATCGCTACGTTACGTAAATGTTGATAGGCACTCTATATCCTCAATGGATTCAAGTTTTTGCTTTTATCACCCCCCCCGGAGCAATAGAAACCCTTATTTATTTACATGACTAAACAAACAAATGAGGGCCCTTGACTGCAGCCTAGAAGAGATTGCGCAATTATCGGCTCCTGTATATCATATATTTTTTGCTTATGTCCTTTTAAATATACTTCTGTAAAAATAATATATATATTTTTTAAACTCATCTTCCCATAGACAACGAGTGGCCCGTGGAAATGCTGTTCTTAAGATTATAGACTCCGAGGGAAAACGTCCACTATCGTCCCTTGGTCTTTGCTCTTAAAAAATTCAGCGGGGAACGGAGTGTGGACGAAGATATTGTTGAAGAAGCCACTGAGGCGGATTTATATTTCCTTCAGCCTCTCAGCCGCACCAAAGAGATCGTTGCCACAGTGAAGCCATGGAGAAGCTGCCCATTTAAGCATTCATCACTTTGGAGAGGATGGATTTGTCTTTTGCATTGGATCCAAGAATGTACATCTCCTTGCAAAATGCCCTGAGGACATTGATAAATATGAGGAACGCGATACAACGTAGCGAAAGTTGTGGCTCGAGCCGTGTTCTCAACGTTGAGCAAACTAGATCCACAAACGCAACAAGTAATGTATAGCATTTCCCATCACTGCCAACTCACGTGGACATTTGAGATACTCAATCCGAACACTCAACACGTTGTCAACCTGAGTGACTTGAAGGATCCTCTGCTGAACTTTATTTCATGGACCGTTCCGGATTTTGAGGGGAAGTCCTCCTCTCTTTGTGCCTTAAGGCCTGATAAGGCTTTTGATATCGTCAAGACGCATTTTAAAATGAAAACCGTGGGGTTTACTCTTGTGGAGTCCAAGGAGTCTCGTAGTGAGTACGTCAAGCGTGACTATGGATATGAAGGGGAAGTGTTTTACTTGCTGGATGTCTCGGACAATGTCTTTGGACTCATCAAAACGAAAACCATATGGTATATCATGCTTCGGGCAATTAGAGAAAAGGTTAAACACAATTACAGATTCTCTGAGTATGCTCAACGGATGAAGAAAAGAATAAATGAAATTCAAAATGGCTTAATTTATCGGAAGCGTCGACGCAGAGCTGGCTTTCACTGGCCCTAGATTTTGGAAACTGGATAGACTCTGGATCTTTTAAAAAGGATCTCTCTACGGAGTTTCCCATCGCATGGAAGGCCTTTCTACTCGATACCAATTCTACAGATCGTATTAATCCATAGTTCTCGTCATCGACGTCCAGACAACGCTGTTTTTATTTATTCGTTATTATAATAACGTTTTTAATTAAATGTATATTTTTATTTAATTATCTATTAGTTTCTTATTTGTGTATTTTGTTTATATTATTTTGGTGGATATTTAAGGTACATTTTTTCATGGCTATTATTTATATTTTCGCAAGAATTATTGATGGATAACTTTATGAAAACCATCTATGAGAATATAAAAAATAAACATTATACGTACAAACTAATAGTTTTATTACTTTCTTACTGTTTTATTTCACAAAAAGTATTTCAGGCTCAACAGCAGATCTACAAATATAAAACTTTGCTAATAATACAATAGGCTATTGAACATAAACTCAATCAATGCCTAATGTTATATTTCACACAAAATAAATGTACAAGAGATCCATAATATAGGTATATATATAAGCAAATAAGTTATTGGAAGTTCGAAAGCTTATTTATATAAGCAAATATAGAGAAAATAGAAGACATGATTTAAGTCTTATAATATTAATGTCATATTTTTTAAATAACGTATACATTAGTTCGTTGCTAAATATATGTCAATTAAGAATTTTTCCTTGTTATTTGAACGCTTTTAGATTATAGCATGAAAGATTGTTATAGAAAACAAATGAAGACTTATAATAATACTTATAATATTTTTCAACGGATGTTCTATGTTTTAATAAAAATCATTGTAATGTGGGGCATATGAATATTGGATTAATAAAGATGAAGATACTTCATAAAATCATTATCAAACGTTAATGTTTTACCTTAAATTTAATGGAATCAGCTGCAATTTTTTAGACATGTACTTACACATGCAATAAAATGCCACATTTTAAAAAATTGTAAATCTTCTATAATAATTATTTATAGAAGATTTACAATTTTCATTAATGATAATAAAGATGATTTTTTTTATCTTGGGCTACAAATGACTAAATAATAAAAAACTTATTCGTCACCTACAGTTAATTTGAAAATGAATTTAATTTATTTCATAACGCTCACAACCAAAAAGTAAACATTCACGGATAATAAGTCCAACATAATCTTACGGGATGGAATTATATATTAAAGTGAAAATATAGACTCCTTTGAAGATATATATATATATATAGTATGCGTTGAGGTTATTTTTGTGCATGGATATTTGATTATTTTGTAGGATATATATAACAAAATCATAAGTTTCTTTTTTTTTTTTTACTCGGACTTTAATAACTCAGGATTCAATTGTAAATGCTGTTGGAACATTGCTTGTTCACGTTTTCTTAATAATCAATTCCCTTCATTTAGATTTTTATTGTTATTTGTAGCAGTTTAAAAAAAAGTTTTTTTTTTTGACAAACAGAGGAGTTTCATGAACACATTGTCTATGTCAATCCTGTCATTATAAGGTAGTTTAATGAGTGCATCATCTCAACTCTCTGATTCATCTTCGAAACACTCTTAAAAGGTTGTAAATGTTACAAGAATGTCTTTTCAAATACTGGTTTAGCAGTTAGTTATACTCCAGCTTTTTAAATAAAAAGCTCTAAATTATGCTTTGAGCCTGCCATAGGTAAAAATTAAGGTTACATCTTAATGTAAACGAAGTGGGTCAAGAGGTTTTCAATGTAATACGAATACTGTCATAAATTATTTAGAAAAATAAATTATGTTATTGTTAGTCTAAAAAAATATAATAGTGTTTGCAATTTATTTAACATATTAGTATTGATTAAACGTTATGTATTCTTGATGGGTTATAAATATTTTCATGGTCATATGTCAAAATATGGATCAGAGTTTTTAAATATTACTTACATGAGATTTTAAAAAACCTATTTTTACATATTTCAGATAGTAACATATTTATAAAAATACAACTTAAATTCAGCATTCCAGGAATTTCTCAAAATATTTTTTAAGAGTCTTTCATTATAAATATGGAAAGGAATACTATTGTATGCCTGCGTTAGTTAATCAATTATTCTGAACTACTTAAAATAGGTAGTGTATTATAAATGTGTCAATAGAACAAGCATTTAAAAATTAGAAATAGGTCGTTTTAAGCCTTTTAAAGTCTATTTTAAATTAAATGGACTTCGATGAGCCAATGATTTGCCCAAAATTCTTTGATTTAAAAAAGATTTTTAGAGATTCTTCATTATGATTGGCTCTCTATTAGCCTTAGCTGTACTCAAGCGCCCAAGTTGAGGCATATATATGTTTTTTTGTTGATTATATTGTTATAACAATGTTATTGTTCTATATTATTATTTCTATGTGGCGGTTCAGCTCACCTTCTTCTAGTGTCTCCTAGCATCCGACCGGTGATTCTTAGTCCACGTCACCCTTACATGATATCTCTCAGGAGCCACCCGGAGGATCAGGAGGAGGACGAAATAGGGACGGAGGGCGAAGAAGAGGAAGAGGACAAGAGGAGTGCGTCTCATCCAAGTCAGGATCCAGGAAGGGGAAATAAAATGCTCTTTCTTATTCTCTTACCTTCGTGGGTCCTCCTGCTCCTACCGGGACTCTGGTGCGCTCTGGGAGCCCTGGAAAGCCTAGAAACACCCTGGGATCCCAATTTCCGCACTCCCGTACTTCGTCCCATTGCTCCCCTTAACTCGTCTTTTGCAGAGTTCCCCTCTGGAAGGTGGAATCCGCTCTCACGGAAGGAAGGGACGCTCTCCTCCTCCTCTACGCACCCTGGGACAAAAAGGCATCCCTACATGCAGTCCGGAACATTTTGAGCAGGCTCAGGTGAGACCACAATCAAAAAGGAATACAAAGCCATAGCAAGGCTTTAAATGCCCCCAAAAATGAGTTGAAACATAGAATGGGGATAAAAGTGAGCCGGAAGTGGTCGGAACGCCGTACCAGCAAAATAACTAGTACGGCGTTGCATACGGTTCTAGGAATATTTGTATATAACACTTATGCATAAAAAAATCTGATGACGCATTTTAGTGCTCAGAATTATTGATACTAGGTAATTTTCTTAACGACTCTTTTGTATAAATTGTATTTTTAAAGGAACCACAGACTTTTGGGCTGAGCTTATCGGTCAAAATAGCTTTATTGAGCTTAATGAGCACATTTATTGTGTTTTATTTAATAAGACTAGTTTTTTTTTCTTCTTAATTATTTTATTCTAGGACAATAACGTAATAAATATTTTACATATTATATCTTTTGACAAAATCAGGTGATGAAGTAATATACTATACTTAATAGAGTAGAGAATTGTACAAACTAAAAAACTTGTGTCGTCTTGGGATGCTTCTGATATGATGTCACTTCGGACTAGTATTATATTGATATCCACCCCATGGGCCTATTTTATAATAATTTATCCTATATATATATGAACGATAAAGTGTCAAAATGGGCTCATTTTACAATTTTTATGTAATAAAACACAATTAATGTGCTCATTAATGCTCAATAAAGCTATTTTGACTGATAAGCGACAACATCCACTTTTAAAAAGCAACCGTTTACATATTTCTATGCACGTAAATCATTTGTCATTAATCCATATGAAACTCACTGTCCTGCCAAGATCTTGGTATCATTTTCACCCTTAAATCTACTAAATATACAACAAAATATGCCAAAAACTGTAATTAAACAGATTAAATACTATTAACTAATTATAAACTAGAATGTTTATTTATGTTTTATTGTAAAAAGCACAATTTTCCTATTTTCCTATTTATTTAAGTATGTTAACTTTTTGTCACTTAGTAAATAAAGGCCTTGCTGATGAGGAAGAAAAAATACTATCAAGTAGTGATGGGTCACGAGTAAAACTCGTTTTTTATACTCGAGTTTTATTTAGTAAGTAAAATAAGTCTTCAAATACTCGACTCGTGCATGAAATCGACGAGTTTTTACTCGTTACTCGGGGGAAAATTCGCTACTCGGAGAAAACTCGTTATTCGGAGAAAACTCGTTATCGTGTGGAAATTTCTTACTCAACGAAAATTCGCCCTTCAAATAATACGTCTGGACCAATCAAGAGCCTCAAAGTAATTGACTTTTAATAAAAATTAGAAATGGGACGGTCTTATTAAGGTTATTTATGGACTGAGTATTGTTTTTAAATACATTTTACCATTTCTTTACAAATCATACTAGCTTCATAAAAATAAATATGCACAATATATCATCTATAAGTCCGAAACAATTTTTGTAGTACTTACTCTTCTTGTCTTCATCAAACTATGTATGTACCATGGGACAACGGAAATAACTCCGAGAAAAAAGTAACATCATCAACATAATTCCCCTTTCCAAAACTTTATTAAGCAAGTACAAATATTTTCTGAGATTAGTCGATTTCCTACCCACTCTGTAGTCGGGATACTCATCCATGACTTGTATTTGGAAATAGACAAGCAATTTTCTGAAATAGAAACTTCAGAAGAATTGTGTGAGGCCACACTTCTTGATCCACGTTTTAAGGATTACTCAAAAAGCTTTCGCAATTGAAACCAGCACAACATTTCAAATTAAAATTATTGAGGAGTGCCAAAAGATTATTAATAATCCTTTAAATCGTCCTTTCCTAAATTATGATATGCGTACCTCTAGGGTACGCAACGTGATTATAAGGGGTTAGTTAGTTAATTATTTATTGCTGTTTTATCATAGTACATACAAACATACAATATACATTTATATAGGCAAATACATATATAATGATTGTAAAAGTTTGGGAAGCACTGCTTTAAATGAAAACGACCAATCAATGACTAAAAAATAATTCTCTCAAACAGCCTCAATCTAGTATTTGGGGACATTTTTGTTCCACTCACTATTCTAAATCAAGAAAATTTTGTTCAAATGCTTATAGAGAATGGGAACAAATATTTAAACGAACCAAAAGTTGGAGTAAATCACTCTTTCATGCGTGGTTTTTAAATATTTGAATGTAGAAGGAACATCATATATCTACGATATCGAAAATTCTAACTAATCGTCGTAATAGATAGCTCACAGATGTTCATGCTGAACAATTGTTCAAATTAAACGCCAATTTACGTTAGTCATTCTAGATTTGCTTAAAAATTATAAAACAATTTTTATTTAAAAAGGTTGTATGTTTGTATAAACTATAGTTGTATTCTTTCTATTATATATCTGTCAAATATCGCATTTAAAATATATCATTGTTTTACCTTATTATACCTTTGTTCGTTTTATTATCGTTTATTTTGTAACATCTTGAAATGTCATGATATAAATATTTACTGATTGACACGTACAGTAAATAAAAAAATATCTGTGAGATTATTTGTTTTTAAGGACTAAATGTTGATTTAGACTTTGATATCAAGTAATTTGTTTATAAATATCACTTCTAGCAAAAAAAAACTATAAATGGTTACATATTACAAACAAAAAATCAATTATTCTAAAAATGTACTCTAGGAATAAATTTTAGAATTTTACTAAATGAAGCCCTAAAGCCTTAAGCTTTTGACTTTTATAAAATTAAGAACAAAAAATTCCGAACTGTATAGAACTTATGATCATTTCACATCAATTTGGATGTTAAAAGAATGTTCTAAAAAGCAAGAGTATTCCTGGGAGTATCAAGTATCAATTTTTATATATATTAAAAAGAAATGAGCTATTAAAAATAACGAGTTTTTTAGGAGTTTTAATTCTTATCCGAGTTACGAGTAAAAACTCGAAAATACTCGAGTATTTTTTCTTACTACTCGCCCAAGCTCGAGTAGTAAATTTAAGCTCGTGACCCATCACTACTATCAGGAAGCATATGAGCATTTTCAACTCTCAAAGCTGAGAACCTAAGTTCTCTTCCAACAGGGATCGACAACCTCGATGAAAAAGGTTCGATGTTCATTTAAATAATTTTAATGCTATAATACTTACTCACGCAAAGATGCAATTCAATGGATCATCCATAGAAACGCAAAACAATAACATATTCAATATGAGATATGTTATGCCATATCTAGGCTCTACATTTATGCCAATGTGCAGTTTAATCAGTCATGAAATATGACATAAATTCATAAAACATGTCTTATGTCTACTATTGATAACAACTAATGCCGACATTCTTAAGTCATAATTGTGGTGATTATAGTTTGCATATTAGAGAAAAAAATTTGCGTTCTGAAATCACATTAAATCTAAATGGATTGACATTCATTTATGTTACATATAATAACGTTTCAAAGAAGAAGTCATATTTGTTATGATAGAAAACTGATAAAATGAGGCTTTTGAAAGGATTTTATCATCATCCATTCGCTTTGATAAATCACAAACTGTTAATAATAAGCCTGAAGTATCATTTAAGTATTAATTTATTCTTCTACAGTCTTCTAGGAATATTTGTTCATAATAATAATATACCTGTATGTTTTGAAATGCTTCTAGGTTATTTTCACTCAAGACGACTTATCTATCGCAGCAGTAAATTGTTGGAATCATAGAGGATCCTGCTATCAACGCTACTATGCCGAGAATGTTTCTCATCCAAGCGATTCATATCATACCCTCAATGGGTGTATGTCCCTAAAGGTAAAAGTCAGTTTAAAATCATGTTGATATGATACTAAATTAGTTACTAACTAATTACCCGTATTGCCGTAGAAATCTACTGCCAGCAGTATCAATTTACTATATATATGCCAATCAGTTGTCTCAGCTCTGCTGTTGACCAATGGCCTCCCAAATAGCCTATGATTATGATAAAAGCCCAAGAAAAAAAATTGGGAAATTTTTCCGCTTTAAAAGTAGTCACCCGATATGTTTGTCGCTATAATTGTTGCTGCCGGTATTTATGTCGTTGAATTGACCGCCATTAATATTTTTCCGGAGTAATTTATTTCCGTCAAAATGGTTCCCAATTCAAATCGTTGCCGCCGAAATAATCTAGACGGTAAAATAATCTTAGTTATTTATGTCTATATTAGTTTGTGCGACAAAGATATATATAATTATGCAATTCAATTAAATATATATTATAGTCAAATCTTTAAACTTTTATAAGCCCATTTGTAATTCCATTTATAGTCTCCATAACTTTTGCTTATTAAGTTGCAATTTTTTTTTTGGTTCGGATAGATTCATCAATTATTTAATCATAACTCATTTAAAATACCCTCGTAATTAGGCTTAATTTAATCAATAAGTTTCACTTAGTTCTCGGCATCATAAAGGCTGAAAGTTGCCTTCATTTCTAAATTATATTATGAGGATAGCAAAAATTAAAAGCAAAAATATCCACTTATCCGTTGGCAAACATGTCAGTTTCTATTTTTACAGACGAAAATCTTAGAACCGTCAAAAATAATTAATTTCCAGTTGATGAAATGTTATAATTAACTGTATTTTTAGCTTAAAATTTAATTTTTAACATACTGATTGCTTTATTAATTTATTTTTAAGAAAATCAAGGATCATCATGATCCGATTTTTAAATAATTATATCAGTTATATGAAACATACAATGACCATATAAATTTAACAGTACCAGTTGTTTATCGGATATACAATTGAGCAATAAAGCTTCCAAATTAATTCCCTGGATATTATTTATTTGAACACTTCATTATTTCAGTTCGTCCCCTGAAGGACCCCTTTAAGCGTGTTCGATTCTTCAATTCCGAACCCGGCGATGCTTCCTACGAGGGGATCCTATCCTTTATTCTTCGTCAGCGAAGCCCTCTTCGCGTCTGGAAGAATAAAGAGGAGTGGATGTATGATCGGGCCCGCTTTGGGGGTCTTGCCCTCACGGCTTACTTTGAATCTAGGAAAGAGATACGGGAGTACGTGCGATCAGCTGAGCTCATTGCCAACCTGGATACTCGAGACACCATTCTCCCTGTGGGCATCCTCCTCAACAAGACACTCGCCCGAAATGTACTTGGAGTAAGGAGGGTCAAGTTGTTCTGGTGGAATGGAGAGCAAGAGATCTCTGGGAGCTCCCCCCTCAATCGAAGCCACATCCTCTCATGGACTAAAAAGTCCCTCGGCAACGGAGGACAAAAGTATCTTGCACCTGAATTGGAGCCCTCTGCCAGCAAAAGTCTTCTCCTGGACTCCTGGCTAAACAGCGGCTCAGGGAAATCCATCATCGCATTTCTAATGCCCCAAGCGGGGGGACGCCCATTCAAGAGCCTCTCCCTTCTACGAGAGACCGCCCTTCTCTATTCACCACTCCAGAAGACTTTCATAGAAACAAAAATGGAGTGAAGGATCTCTATGAGGCATTTACGGAGCTTCGAATGTCAGAAGATAGACGACTCTTTAAAGAGGAGGCCATTTGCAAGGGAATATTCCCTCAGGAGATGTCAAAAGTGATGAACCCCTGTAAACACTCGCTTTTGAGTAATGAATCTCTCCGCTTGGATGGGGAATCAAGACCTCTCTTTGGTGATGAGACCTCAATCCGTGCCTCCATTGCCTCGAAGAAAAGATCCGCTTGCATATCCCTGGCTTATAAGGAGTCAGACTCTGAGTGCTTTAGTCAATTACGAAGTGATCCCAATAATGGACTCGTCATTGAAGACTCCATGAGAGAAGAGCTTCTCGGGATCCACCCCGGAAATAAGTCCCTCAACTTTATCTTTATCAATTCGAACACGAATCATCATCTTATGAGGAAACTGGGCTTGCAAGATGGAGAAAATGTCATCATTCAGGACTTAACTCAAGAGAGAATTTGGAAGATGGAATCCACAAGACTGAGTCCTGGAGGTTTATCTCAGTTCATATGGGACTTTCACTACGTCACAGACTCCTTAAAAACATTCAGAAGGTCCAAGAACTCTCTGGAGTCATGTGAATCTCCTGACCTCTGCATACCCGAGATATCTGCTCATCAATTTGAAGAGATTATATCTGAGGAAAATCTGCACGTGGTCGTTCTTCATCAGACTAAATCATGCTATTTCTGTGCAGCGGCTCGAAGGTCGCTCCATGAGTCCAAGCGATTCCTGGAGGCAGTGGATTTCGGGGGGCCTCGGATTCGCTTCGTGACCCTAGATGGGAGTGCCAATGACCTTTCGAGCATTCACACTCCGCCTGGATATCCGAGCCTTGTGTTTTATCCTGCGGGGGATAAGACCAATAGTCAGGCATACCCTTTGGGGCGACCTTTGAGAGTGATGAGCTCAAGCAGTTCCTTGTGGGAAACATGACTCCGGATGAGGCTCTTCGGGTGGAGGCCCATTGGTGCGGGGAGTCCTGCTTGAAGGCCAAGAAATCCATGCTGAATACCGCTCTCAACTCAGTTTCTCTGTCCACGCAAAAGGACTTCCTTATGGAGTTTGAGGAAATGAAGAGACTCATTGCTCTTGCAACATCACTTCGATCCAATCATGAGTCAAAATATGAGTTCATCAAGGATTTTAGGAGGCTCACGGATGGTATCAATGAGGACTGAGCTGAATACTGCTTTTTATATTGTTGTTATTGTTGATTCTCAATATCTGTGATATTCTGACTTCATTTCTGCTCAAAGTCTGTGTTATAATTATAATTTTCCTTCTTAATTCATTGTCTAAGATTTGGGGAACTCTAACTTTGTCTTGCGAAAATGAGTGGGATTGAGTTAGCGATCATTTTTTTTAAATCAACACTTTATCATATTATTTTCTTTAATTGTGATGATCATCGAAAGATGCGATTATATTTTGTAGAAGTGATTATTTCCCAGGTCTAATGCCATTGTTATACCTTTCCTTTTTCTCACAGTTTTGCACGTTAGTTTATTTTTTATACGTCTGTTATGTTTATATTAAAATATTTCCCAATATTGATTATAATCCATTTATCCAAAGGAGGATAATTTATTTTTTTTCTTCAAAGGGATCGCATAATATATATTATTGTAAAATGTGAAACAAAGTGTTCAAAACTTTAAAATAATGACTCAATTTGGGTTTTTAAGCAAATTTTTGATTGGCTTAAAGTGAGTATGCAATTTTTAAGTAAACGTTGAAATGCGGGATTTGCCATAAAAAGCTGTTATTAAAAAAATTAATGCGTCCATTAACTTTATGAGAGCCAATCAGTGTCCGGGTCAAAGGAAACAAATGAACTTAATCGACGGCTGTGAGGTTTGAAGGGGATAAATATATATATATGTGTGTAGCGCAAAGGAAGAGGAGAAGTGACGAACCCTTGTGGTTTTGCCTGCTGCTTATATAGCTGCTAGCAATTAAACCAAAAAAAAAAAATTAATTATAATACGAACTTCTACAAGGAACTAATAAGCTCTGACCCCTGAAGAAATCCTAGCTGCTTTCAAACAGACTGATCTATTAACTTATCCGAAGCCTACTGGATCTTAAGTGGTAATAAAAAAAGTCAATGCCTCTTTGCTGTGACGTTAGTGTTTTCAACCATCTACAAAACATTGCAAGGAGGTCAAGTTCATCACTTTCATAAGAAAATTGAAGCTACTCCCTAATTCAAGTATCTAACACTGGAGTATTTCTCCGAGTTTAATGTAGATATACTTTATCTTTATTTTTTAGAACCATTGAGCCCCTAATTATCACAGCATTTTATACTGAGATAAAATGTAATAGAATCATATTAATACTAAAAACCTGCAATTATTTAAGTTCTATTAGAGGCAGTTCCATCGATATTAGTATTTCTAGGCTAAAAGCCACATGCACTTCAAGCAGAAGAACGAAATCATAAAATCCTCAGACTAACCATATTATGGTTGGTTAAAAATTTAGTCAAAATGATATTGAATATCATTTCAAGAATAGTTTAGATGAAAGTAAAGCGTAAAGTAAAGTGACGCTACCAGGACAAAACCTTCTTTTTTTTCAAAAAGGAGATGGATCAACCGTAGTTCTTTAATATGCGCTAGAGGGTGTTTGATGAAGCAGCTGTTTCAAAATAATAACAAATGTAAACAAAAAAATATGGACAAACCGTAGTTTATTTTTTTAACAATAGATGCCGCTTATCCATTTAACATTTCAATGAAATGTTAAATGGATAAGCGGCACCTATTGTTAAAAAATAAACTACGGTTTGTCCATCATCTTTTTTGTTTACATTTTCTTGTCGCGCTACTTTACTTTAACGCTTTAGATGAAAGCTACTTCAAAATAGGTTAAAAGTACATTTTTTCATTATATAGCAAGTTATGTTTAAAAAAATGAATATCAATCTATCTTAATTTGGCCACAACAATTGATTTACTCAATTTCTATTTAAAAATGTGATGTATACAAATTTTTTGCGTAACATCCGGTATTTCTTGCCATAAAAAGCATGACAATAGACAATAAGACATCTCAGAATAACTATACTTTAGTATAACTAAATAATACAGAATAACTATACTTTAGTATAAACAACCTGTACCTAAATTGAAGAAAAAAGTAGCGGCATAGAGTCCAAATGAGCATTTATACCATGAGTGTTATAAATGAAAACCACTTCAAAATAGATTAAAAGTATATTTTATTTAATCCTCATACAGCAAACTATTAATTAAAAAAAACAAAAAAATGAGGATCCGTCGTCCTTCTTAATATACAAATGAAGAAAAACCCCATTATTCGATGGAGCTCGTGATAAGTTCCGGAACGTCTTCGTTTTCTGCTCGAACGGTGAGTTGCATAGTGACTCCGTCCACGAGTGCGAGCTTGACTCGTACAAGGACCTCCACGCCGCCCCGATAGATTCCTGCGAGCAGGAGCGTGTGTGCATTCTTGCCCTCGGGGATCTTATCCGAGCGCTCGCAGGGCTGGAGACCCAGAATGGCAATGATACTCTTCGAGGCCTTCTCCAAGGAGTTCATGGAAGTGAGAGCAAAGGTCTCCTCTAGCTCGGAGGAGGGCCCCAGCTCTTCCCAGGCAGCGGAAAAGTTTGTCTTTGTCAGACGCTGAACATAATCACTCACGCTCAAACGGAATTCCTCCAATTCATACTCATCATCATATCTGAAAAAGGAGGAATTGGATGTTGAGAATAGAACAATGCTGAATATGAAAATAAATATTTTTGGAATTGTTTCAATATTCATTTTATTATTAAAGTAAGCTTTATTTTTCTCATATAAAAAGTTGACTTTGTCTTCTAAAACCACATAAATAAGGTTATTGGGGTACTTTTTTCCATTCTAACTACCAAATAGAAGTTCACAGTAGATCCACAAGCTCTTCAATCTTTTTTTTTCTATGTATCTTACGGAGTTCAGTTACCAGAGCTGGCCAGCGAATGTATGGGTTTCAATTAATTGTAAACTCTGGACTCATATTCGAGTCTTTTATGATTTATTTGATAGTATCCATCTTATTTATAAGGGTCCACCATAATAAAGAGTTATGTTATGATTACAGCTACTTTTTGTCTTATATTATTATCTTTTTTTTGCCTATTTGGTTCGATAGAATTGCAGTATTTGACTGGATATAAATAAGCATACCAGAGCACGTAAATCAGTCTATCAAATCTAGGATCTTATCAATGAGGTTAACTTAAATTGACCTCTCCCTCTCGGAATTTGAACCTGCGTCCCCAACATTGAGAATTGAACACGCCTTTTATCTTATTTAGGTTTTAACATCCTTACCCAACGTCATTCTCGGGTTCCCCAGTGCTCGGATCACAGTCCTTCACCTTGAAGACCAAATTACTTCCAAAGCTTCCCACGGTTTCCAGGATCTCTTCAGGGGTCTCCAAGACGACGTAAATGACTCCCGTGGAATTACATTTCAGCTTGGGAGCAGGGATCATGGAGACTTGAGTGAAGGCATCAGGGACCTGGAGCTCCAAAGACACTTCCTCCAGGAGTTGATCCTCAAGTGTGTTCGTACAATCGAATTGGAGGACCACATGCCGAGCAAAAATATGCTTGATGACCTTCACCACATACTCCGTTCCGCTCTCTGAAATAAAAAAATGAACACGGTAAAATCTAGTCGATCTGAAATATGTTAAATAATATAAAAATCATAGTAAAAAAAGAGGCACAAGCCGAAAAATGACGCTGGAATGAAACTATAGCATTTCATTTTTAGCAGTACGTTTTTAATCAATAAACAAAAGTCAATCTTAAGATACAAACCAGGAAACAATGGGAAGAATTGTTATTTTATTTCCACTGACAAAACCCAGTGAAGATATTTTTAATTCTTATTATAAATTGAGGCTCAGAGTTGGCTTTCAACGAGATACTAACATTATATGTATATATGTCTAAAGGATGTGGCAAATGTTATGTTAGTATCGAAACTTCTTAATTTTTTTCTAGACTCTTTAAACGCAGCGATAAAAAGTAAAGGAGCTAATGTACAACCGTGCCTACAGCCTCTTTCTAGCGTTATAATGTAATGTATCAAGAATCAAGACTAACGAATAAAAAAATGAGATCTGTCCTTAAGTTCTAATCGGCTTTGAAGTCAAAAAGTAAAAGAATTGAAGGTTTAAATTTAGCCAATAAAATAATTAAAAAATGTCAACTCTTTGTGACCTTTAAGAATAACCTACCTGTCAAATCCTCCGGTTGAGAGGACTTAAGAAGTGGTCCGCAGACGGACACCTCTGGGATTGCAGAGAGTTTATCCACAAACATGTCATGTCGAGTGGCCGTTGGCTTTGTCACATCCTTGGGCTTGGAGCTTAAGGACCCCTCGGGCCCAGAGGCCTTCTTTTGCTCCGCGACTGGAGCAACGGGGACCGTCTTAATGTCGAACGGCTCGTTGCAAGCTGATAGAGTGTAGTTGTGAAGTGATTTCTCTAGACTGGATAGCGAGACTTGGAGACCTATTATGATAACATAAAAACACCAAAATAATGCAATGTTAGCAAAAATTTATTTAAGAACTGAAATACAGGAAAAAAATTGTCCCAAAATAAAATGTTATTGTTATATTGAAATATAGCATTTCTGGTTTGTTTGAAACAATTACTTTGAAATTGTCACAAACATGGCATTCAATCAAGTTTTTTTGGGGTCATATGTAAAAAAATCCTAGTAATTGTGAATTTTATGTCCGATCATGTAAATGCTTAAAAACATAAGAATCTTCTCTGTTTCTAACTCAACGCTGAGAAGCAGACATTACAAATGTATAGCGGAACTATGACATAAAAATAATATTTTGAACAATATTGAAAAACTAACAAAGACTTATTGAAAATCTTTTAAGATCTATTAAAAAAAGTTTTTTTAATATATTTTTGACACAAAAAATGGTCGATCTCACTAATTTTTCTTATGATAACTCACCATTCAGTATGAACTGTGAGTTCAGGTTCTGTTGCCTTTGTTCCAGAATGGCCTTGTAGTATGTGGCCCGGTCCCTAACTTCATCATCCGTGTCCATCTGGCACCTAGAGAGAAGGACCAGAATGTTGGGTAGGAGATCATCGCATAGAGCTCCAAACTTGGCTAGGGCAGACACCGCCGCAGCCCGAACGGTTTCATTCTCTAAAATTACCCGATTGTAGATATATCGAATGTATCGAGCGGGATTGCTCGTGCTGGGCCCCTCGGAGGCGAGGAGATGAAGAATACGCACGGCGAGAGCCGTGTAGTCGCAATCCTCGATAAAATCGCATAGATGCGTAAGCCCACTCTCTTTAGCATCAGAGTTCTCCTCGATGATGGTGATGATCGTATCTGCAATGGCCGTCTTGCACTCCAGACCGCTCTCCTTACGCAGCATGTCCGAAAGAAACTTAAGGAGCGTTCCATGCTTGGCCGGGAACTTGAGGCACAAGGACTGAATGGCCGTCACGACGACTATCTTGAACTCATCGCTGATTTCGGAGACAAAGGAGGCAATTTGATTCATGAGTCGATCTACTGAAGACTCTGCTCCGGTCTTGAGTAGCGTGGTGATGGCCAGGGTCGCGATGGAGCGATTGCTGTCCGTAATAAGGTGGTCCAAGTCCATTTTGCAGGCCGTGACGGCCCCGGGGTGAGTCATGGAAACTTGGTTGAGCGTCCGGACGGCCGCGAAGCGGAGTGTGGCCTTGGAGCTGGAGCAAAATAGCTGCAGGACCGTGATGGCGGGTAGGATGTCCTTGGTGGAGGCTCGCTTGAGGTGTACGATGGCGTGGGCGGCCTCGTAGATGACCATATCGTTCTTGTGTCGGATGCAGGACTCTATAAAGTCAAAGTAGAGTGACACGTCCTCGTTGGAGTCGGGATCCGAGTCCGCGTCTTGGATGAGCTTGGAGGCGATTCGAATGAGGAGCAGCGTGGCGTAGGGAGACTTGAGGCTGCTACGCGTGAGCTTTGATACCATCTTGGTGACGGCGAGTCGGTCCGTCTTGCGTATGTGATAGAGTACGCCCAGTGCATGATATTGTACCATGACGGAGTCCGAATTGCATGCCTCAGCAGCTTCGTTGACCCATCGCTTGATGAGGTCGCTGGAGATATGGAGAGAGGAGACGAGAGCAGCGGAGGCAATGGCAGGGATCCGATCCACAATGGCCTGCTTCATGTATCGCTCTATGGCCTGTAGCATGGTGGCGTCCGTGATGACACAGAGTGCTCGAATGGCAGAGGGTCGATAGCTGTCCTCCTTGCCCGTCATGTCCTTGGTGAGCGAGCTCGTGACAATGATGACGTCCTCCGCAAGGGAGCTCAGCTCCTTCAGCCCCAGGTACACCATACGGCGAAGCACGGGGTCCTTGCTCTGAAACAGCTTCGTGATGGCGAAGAAACACTCCGTGGCCTCGGTCTTGCCAAGGGTCTCACCCTGATTCAGGAGGTACAGGATCTTGGAGAGGACGTTGGTGCACTTACGGGGATGGACGGGGGTCTCATGAAGAGTCGGGCCTCCTGAAGGACGCTGGTCTTCTCCAGATTTGCGTAGGCATGCGAGGAGCCAGAGTCTTCCTCGTCCTTCTTATCGCCTCGCCGCATGTCGAACAGTCTTAAAGATAGAACCTGACAGAAGTCGAATGAGAAGAAGGGAACAACTAAGGCAGCCTGCCACGTAGGTTCATCAAATTGTACACAAGTAAGGAAGAATGATCATCTTCCTCTCTCTTTTTACCTACCTACTTCATCAGCAGCACTACTTAAAGAGACGAAAAGGAAAGAGGGGACAACAAGAACAAAAAGGAACTATCTTGTTTTCTCTTTCTTTCTTAGCCTGCAAGAATTCAAAATAGTTCCATTGCAAAGTGATTCCTCTCATAACTTTATTCATATTTCATAATATAGTTCCTTTTAGTGTTTATAAAGGAAGAAATTTGGAAGTGGTGGAGTGCCTTTGAAAGTCTATTCGGTCATTGGATATATAACTTTATCCCGACAGCTTTGGAGTCCCAAATTAACGACTCAACGCTCTATTTTTGAGAGAGTTCTCTAAAAAAAATTTTGCGACTCAGTACTTCATACTAGAAAAATAATGTCCTTACAAAAATTGTAAGGACTTAAAGACTTATATCTTTATTTTAAACGAGTCTAAAAATACTGGAGACATATAAATATCGAATGCTTTATGTAATCTATTATAATATTTCAATGAAATATATTTTAGAATATGTTGAAATGTTTCATTAAAAATAGTCAACATTGATATAATAAGCAATCCTAGACATGATTCGTTCAACAATTGAAAGAAAGGTGACAAACGTGCGTTGATAAATCATAAAACAGATAAATCTATACGGAGGCAGATATACACAGTATTTAACATGATCTGATTATTTTAAACTTCTACAACAGATGTACAATGACTTGTGTGGCAGTTCAATGAATGCATTTTGAGAAATATATATTTATCAATAAGAAGAAATGTGTTAAATTTGTGATCAAATATTTAAAAAAATGAGGAATTAGGTTTGTATATATATCAATAAAAGCATGAATTTTTGGAACTCTTTTACACTACGCTTTTCCTCCCTTCCTTTTTATACATCAAGTGTGCTGACCACTTCTAGGCTGACTTGACAGAGCACATTGAAAAACGTTCCTTCAACTATATAAGATGACAATATTTTATTGACGACGATAAATAGCGCAATTCCTGACTACTATTATTATAATAGTTAGAGATTGAGCTGATATTTAAATAATTATGTTTTTTAATCGATCCATAATATTGAATTATATGGATTTTGGAATCGTAATATTGATATGTTGGATAAAATAATTGGAGGGAATGAAAATATACAGAGAATGAGTGTTACCAATTGTGGTCTCGACCTTTTAATAAAAGCCTGACCTGGCGCTCCTTTAACCGAATACATTTTTGGCACAAAAAAGATTGTATTATTTTCGTATATTTTAATAATGATTAGAATTTTCATCAATATATAGAAAAAAAACATTAATTAAATAGTGCCGAAAAAAGGGACCATTTTCAATAAAGTCACAACTCCTTGCAACAGCTGAAACTTCATTTCTTTCTTTTCTACTCTCTTGCGGCTTTATCTCTCTCTGCCGAAATATTTATTTCCCTACTTTGGGACAAATGCTTAGAGTAAGTAGAAGCGGCCTACTTGTAGGGGATGACGTCTAACATAAATTACTTCATCCCCTTTGTATGTGGCAATATGACTTCATTTGAGTAAGATAAACACTTCTATACAACTCATCAGATGCACTGCTTTGTCACTCATGCAAAATGGGCGTTATCCTTCAGTCCAAATGATGGACTTTATTTGAGCCGTAAGATTGGAACCTGTGGAAAAGATGAAATGAAAGTATATATATATGTAAATAAAACCGATATCGCGTAGAAGATAGCCTTCAGCTAACATGCAGGAGTGAATGTGGCTCAGAGTTCTTGCCGGTACTCTGCATTTTTGTATAACCTCGATTGCATATATTTTCTATGCATACAAATACTTATCAATCATATAATTTGAAATGTAATTCTATTTTTAATGATTCAAAGTTATGTCTGGTGCATGCGTCATCTTCTATTTTTTATGGAGCGCTACACTGACCTAGAATATTTTTGCCAGAACGATATTCCGACTCCATTTCACTCCAGCTAATAAATATGTTGTATCATTGGTAGTATCTTTGATTATATATAAGAATAGAGTAGTTTAAGTTAAAGTACCCCCAATTTAAAAAAAAGTTTAATTCCCTTAATTACTTATTATATATAGCAAAGTGAAGATTTGGAGACGTTCGATTGAAAAATGATTCAAGGCTTTTCAATCGTAGACTACGATATCTTCTAACCGAGTTCCCAAACCAAATATACACATAGCGAATGGTTTATAAATATATATATAAATAATGTTTTTAATACGGTTTATTTTAACAACTTTTTGGGTTATATTTTCTGCATTCATATTTTTAACGATTATTTCATCAAGATCTTATCTCATATGTCTTGCAAGTATATTTATGTATGCAGCCATAAAACTGCTAAAATAATTAATTTTTTAAGGTACAAAAGCTTTAGAAATAAGAGGGACTACATAATATATGCATTAGTTTACAAATGCCATTTCTTGGAGGTATCTTAAGGTTCATTAACACTATTCTTTTAGAATGATTTTTAAGTTGCAAACGCAAGCTTTTCATATACATAAATCTAAGAAGTGAAATTTTTATAACCGCATTAGATAAGACTTTGGGCATGATGACGACAGCTATTTATCAGAGGCCAGGCAATCTATATGCGCAAATAACAAGGCCTTGGAAGTTGATATAGAAAAAAACGTAAAAATTATCCAGTCATGTCATATCAAGTTTTAATTTCTTACACGTTATGTTGTGTGTTGTGGACACTCACTTCTTTTTTATAGAGCCGTATGAGATAAGAAAAAGTTGTTTAGGATATGAACTAAGATAATACAATATATTATTGTAAATCTTCTAAAGAAAATGATGAAATCACTATTTGACTTTTTTTTTTTTTTTAAAACATACGATGAAAAATGATATTGCCTTCCAAAACCTTCATGAAGTCCAATTTATTATACCAATCGTTTGACAAACATAATTTTTTTTGTACACATCTTAATGTGTCATGCAATTTCCTTTCACTTAAAATAGGACTCTGTCAGGGTCAACCAAAGTGCTCAAATTTACATCAACTATTATAATGAACACAATTGATATATCAATGTCATAATTTATAATTAACATAAATATATATATTTGTCAGTATCAGTGTCGATACAGTGTTAGGAACAAAGGGTCTAGGGAGAAATTAATATGAAAAAATGGTTTAGATGGAAATAATGACATACAGAAAACAGTAAAAATGAGAGGGAGCTCGATAGCCGTGCGTGTTAAGGCATGTTCAACTCTCAATGTTGGGGCGCAGGTTCGAATCCCGAGAGGGGATGGTCATTTTTGGTCTACCTCATTGATAAGATCCTAGGTTCGATAGACTAATTTTAACGCTATAATGCTTATTTATATCCTATCGGATGCAATTCTATCGAACCATAAAGGCAAAAAAAAAAAAAAAAAAATGAGTGAACAAATGTTTTTTTTTACAATTTAAAAAATAAATAACACTTACTTAGTTTTATAATTAATGTCATATTTTATTTATTTATTATTATTTCCAGTTCAGAAATATACATGGATAAAAAATTAATAAAAATGTATATAAAAGTCGATGATAAATGATAATGCATAGTAAGAACTTTATAAGTAAGCATTTTAGTTTAAAATTTTAACAGAATCCTGAACAAACATATATTATGCCATATTTTATTAATAACATAGCTAAACATTTGTGTTATTAGTTTTTATATTATTCAATTTAGATGAAAACATTGTTTGGAAATATTTTGGAGTATTCCTCTCGAATATTTGTATTTTGAAAGTTTTCCCGTATTTCATAGTTCTCCTTTTCTCAATCATTTTTTTAAGAACGTTTCTTTATAGGATATTTTTTCTATAACGTTTTTTCATATATTATTTTTTCCTCCTATAGCGTAGCTCATTTTATGTTCTTATTATTGCATCACTGGATGTTAAGTGGCGCTTATCTTTTTCTCTTTTTGCTAGAGCTCGTTATATACTATAGCCGTGTTGAGACAAGCCAGTGGTCATTTTATGATTTATATGTTTATCTCTATAAAGACTTATGCGTGTTATCATGACCGGTTTTCTGCGAAGGCGTGTGCCGCATATGTATGTCAATATTATTTGTTTGGATAAATACATACGAGACTGACATGGGAGATCCTCGACTAGACCTAATTAAATCCAAAATACGTGTCACCCATGACTTCCCTCAGCCCGGAGTCATTTTCCGTGACATTTTTGGTGTGTTTGGAGATCCAGATGGGCTTAAGACTCTTTTGGAAGTGGTAGAGGAGAAAGCTCTCGCGCTCAAAGGCTCCGTGGATTGGTTGTAGGATTGGACTCCAGAGGATTCCTATTTGGACCCGTCATGGCAAATGCACTTCGGGTTCCATTTGTTCCAGTACGTCTTCAAATCCTTGATAACTCATATATGGAGATATATACCCTTAATGTTTGGATACCAAAATCAATTCAGAAGCATCACAAAAGAACTGCCTTTAAAAATAGTTGAAAACCATTATACATATTTTCAAACTGTTTCTTTAGTGGTTAATTTGTTTTCTTCAAGACTGAATTGTATCATTCCTTAATGCTCTCACATTTTTCCATTTTAGAACAGAACTCATGTTAATTTAACTAACGCACTCCCTTGTCATTCATTAGTGTTTTTCGTTCAAAAGGTGGGATTATTTTTAAAATCCATGAACAAATATCAGCTTAGAACTATGTTACGTTTGTAATTTTGACATATTTCCATTAATTTGTTCATTTTTTAGATTCGAAAGAAGGGAAAGCTTCCACCCAAGGTGATATCAACCTCCTACAATCTGGAATATGGTTCTGCAAGCATCGAAATCCAGGAGGCATCTATTGGAAAGGGACAACGCGTTCTCCTCGTAGATGACTTGCTAGCCACAGGGGGAACCCTGGAAGGCTCAATCAGTCTCATTCACAAAGTGGGCGGTGTTGTCGGCCATATTTTGTCTTGATTGAGCTCTTGGATTAGGAGGAGCCAAAAAGCTAGGACACCCCGTTGAGTCCTTGCTAGCATACGAGTAATGATATAAATCCTTTATCCATGCTTATACATTTAATTATAAGGCAACTCGTTTTTTGCCAAGAAAATTGAAATAAAAAGTATTTCATCATAAAGACAGTCTAAAAAATTAATAGTTGTTTAGTTGTATGAAATATTGGGTTAGAAGAATTTGGTTTGATATGACAGTGCTTTATTGGATGGTTCTAATCCAGAGCAAATATTTTATACTGTAATATATTTGTCAAGCACTTGTTTGTATTTTATGTATCTTCTATAAGAATTGCATAATAAATTAACAGACATCCCAAGTCTCCCGGAAGTTCCGGGAGTCTCCCGCATATTGATAGCGACTCCCTGATGCCCGCAAATTACCTAAGATCTCCCGGAATCAAGAGCGAGCGAGCAAACCGCGCGAGCCGCGCGCACGACAGAGAAAGAGGACCTAGAGGGTTGTAGGGCAATCACCCCCCGGACTAGCACCCCCCGACAATCACCCCCTGGACTAGCACCCCCCGTGCCAATCACCCCCCGGACATTTACCCCCCGTTAGTAATTGATATTATCTCTTAAAGTCCACTTATGAAGTTAACACTGTTTTCTAACTATTAACAAATGTGACGTCACTGGTTAGCACGCACACAGTTAATCTTAAAAAATAGCTTAGGACCTATATGAGATAAATAAGATATCTTGAGTTGATAGGTTACAAACTGTATGATTGTCAATTTGTACATAAATAGCCCGATTTATGGTCTAAGACACGAAATTTGCAAAATTATGCACGTTTAATTTATAAAAATTCCAATTCTAAAGAACTGTGTGCGTGCTAACCAGTGACGTCACATTTGTTATTAGTTAGAAAACAGTGTTAACTTCATAAGTGGACTTTAACCCTTTAAACGCGGCTCTGTGAATTGTTATCCGATTTTCTTCAAATTTGAAATATAATCATCCCTAACCTTATTTGAATGTACCCCAAACGAAATTTAGCTGACTAAATTCTAAGTCATGTTTTTGGTATGTTCCCATTTTGGGAACGTTGGCGCTTCTAGTACTACAATTTTGTACATTTTAATATTGTTCTTTATTTCCTTTATATATGTCTTTTTCAACATTTTTCATCGACAATGGAACTTTTAATTGTTGTAATAAATAGGACTACATGCCTTGTGCAATCTTTTAATACACTTTTTACATTGAATTATAGTATTTTTCTGATATATTACATACCTTTGTTGAGTAATGATTACAAAAAAAATATTATTCTGTCAAGTCTTATAACTCTGGTGGACTTAGAAGTACGTCCTCCAAGAGGCACTCGATTACTTTGACGTTGTATCAGAGTCAATATCCCTCCTAAATTGTCGATGGCTCATTTGATCGTTTTGGTTGGCCAACGAATAACACTTAAATACTCCCACAACGGACAAATTGAGTGGAATAATAAAAAGATTCCACCACCGTTTTTGAGCATGTATAACTAGTTGCAAATATTTACCCCACCCATTTCAGAAATATACACTCTAATTGTCTTCCTGGTTTTGTGTTTTCCGGATTAAATATCGAAATTCTATGGATATCCATCGGAGCTACACATCATCCAAATTTTATAGCCAAATCTTACTGACTTGTTCCTCATATAATGTTTTGCACCTAGTAATCCACGATATGGGATCATGGATTATCCACGCTAAGTCTTTCGTAAAATCCACCACACTGGAAACAATTTTCTTTTACCATGTCAAGGGTAAGATTTCAAAACTTTATATTTGTCTAATTGGGAGTTGCCATATAATTGTCAATGTCTTCAGTTACTTCAACAAGAATGGAGTCTTGATGCTGATATTCGTCGTCATTTTCTTCGTCACTAGGTATATCCCGCTCACTATTCGTTGGAAAACCTAGAACCACAATCTCGATTTCCTTACTTTTGATGTTTTCGATCTCCTCTATAGCACAACTGAGGAAGTCATGGGGGATATTTTAATATATTCTCTAAATCTTTTGAATCAGAAAATTAATCAAAATAAATTATAAATATTAATAACTTACTATTCAACTCTGTCTTCCATTATAAAAATAATTATAACACACATTTGTCTTTTATATATACTAACGTACGTAAACTGAAAGGAAACAAAGAATTATACGTAAACACGTAGAGCATGAAAATGAGTACCAATAGGCGCCAACGTTCCCCTTTTGGGAACATCATTTTAAAAGTCGACTTTAGTCTACTAAAATATTAATATTATTTAAAAAAATTGTTCAATGTAAATCTTTAGTATATTTGCTAATCAAAATAGTTATAAAATAGTAATAATACCAGTTTTTGACCATATTTTTCTTATTATCAAAAGATAAGTCCAAAACTTGATAAACTCGGTTTTTTCAAAGCCCTCAAACTAGTATTAAAATTAGTTTTCGTTTATTTACAAATAAAATATTTTGTTTTCTAAGCCTTAATTAATAATATAAACTCATTTAATTTGTTTTTATTGAATATGACGCGATGCAGAACACTTGAAAAGTATGTTCCCAAAATGGGAACGTTGGCGTGTAAAGGGTTAAGAGATAATATCTATTACTAACGGGGGGTAAATGTCCGGGGGTGATTGGCACGGGGGTGCTAGTCCAGGGGGTGATTGTCGGGGGGTGCTAGTCCGGGGGGTGATTGTCTGGGGGGTGGTTGTCCTGATACGGACCTAGAGACAGACTGTGCGTGTGTGCCTCATGAAGCATCCTGATTGGCCTGTTTTGGTAAGTCAACCTAAAGCGTTAAATTAAAGTAGCGCATGCATAACATAAAATTCTTCCTTTTTACCAAAAAAAAAAAAGGACTAAATATTAGTTCTTCTTAAGTCCGTATGGAGCGCTTTTGTGCTAGAGCTCTTTGAAAATAATAACAAAGTCTTTTATTGTTTATATTTAGAGACGTTTTTTATCTTGTAGTTATTTGCAGGCTTGTGAGCGATCAGGAAAAAAATAGCGATCCGATCAAAATAGCGATCAGAAATTCTTTGCGATATAGCGATATAACGATCAGGGATTTTTCCGATCAGCGATCCGATCAATTTAATTGCGATCAACAAAAAATTACCTAAGTAATACTAATTCTAAGTAAACATTTAAATGTATATAAAGTCAAATCTTTTAAGTATTCATCTTTATCTGGCATGGAATGATTATTTCCCATAGCCTATGAGCTCCAAAATAACGACTTCGCCATAGGAGCCTGTCTGTATTTTTAGGACAAAAATATCAGAATGATTTTTCTCATAGCCTATGAGCTCCAACACTCTGGCTCCACAATTGACTTATCGTGTCAGGCGTACTCGACGGGCACGCCTTTGCATTTTCCGCATTTGCAGTTAGCGTTCCTGCATTGAACTCTTTTGCATGAGGGTATTTTTGTAGGGCGGCGGTTTCGCCTGGGATTGTACCTAGGAAGGATTTTCTACCATGGAAGGTTAATTTTTATTTACTCTATCTTAGCCATAAAAGTTCGAGTCGGGTTAACTTTACCTTACGATATTTTTTTCTTAAAATTGCCTCATTTTATAGTATTTATATCTGTTACTTGAATGAATTTGTTGACTTTAAATTAAAAAATATTAGGACAAATGAAATATTTACGTCTTCTATTGTTGGTAAGAGAGTATTTTTATTCAATACCATAACAAGTTATCAAGTGTCAGTCTTCAAAGTCTTAAATTTTAACTCGTAACAGGACCACCTCCTTCCGGAATAGCAACCCCTGGGCTTTTACCCCCTGTTATTAATATTTTTTATCCCTTAACATCTACTTATTAATTTAAATATATTTTCTATCTATGAATAAAAGTGACGTCATTGGTTAGCACGTAGTCACAGTTTATTAGAATTGAAATATGTATAAATTAAACGTGTATAACTTTGCAAATTTCGTGTCTTAGACCTTATATTTGGGCCAACTATGTAAGACCAGACAAGCATACAGTTTGTATCCTATCAACTCAAAATTTATTATTTATCGCATATAGATGCTAAGCTATTTTCTAAGATTTCATTAAGGAACCGCTTTTTCAAGAGAAGCAATACATGGCGACCATCGGTTGGATCATCAGCTGCCTATCAGGAAGAAACTATGTAGTTTTTTTTTTTCTTCTCTTCAGCAAGGTCTTTATTTCATTATTTAATATATACGTCGTACGCAATATACACACACATATATATATATATATATTAATAAAATTAAAAAAGGAAAATTGATAAAATTAAAAAAGGGAAATTGGTAGTTTTCATGAACTTGGATAGATTTGGAGGTTCTCGAAGACGCATTTAATTAATACAAATTCCAATTCTAATTGACTGTGACTGCGTACTAACCAGTGACGTCACTTGTGTTAATAACTAGAATCGAGAGCTCCTTTATTATTTCCTAGGACCTTGCAGTTACAAACGATCATAAAAAACATAGTTTATTTTAGAAAAAGACTTCAATGGATAGATTTGCAAAGTAATATTGTCCTACTCATTTTAACTTCTTTATGACACTTTAAGAAAATATAGCTTAAGTAGTCAAACTATTTAGAATTTTGAATTAAATCCCATAATCACTATGACAAATCCAAAGACGGTGGGTATACTATTACTAATAGAGAAAAGGCGTGGAGTTTTTGCAATATATGAATTAGTTAATTAAAGTGATCAAATATCGAAAAAAGGTATGACTTCATATGTAGGTGTGAAAATAATTTGTTTTTGTGTTTGTTTTTTAATCAATTGTTTGTTGAATTTCCCATTTCAAAGGTCAAATGTGAGTTTTTAATTTAATTTCTCAGTTAGCAAAACCTACTTGGTATCATTTAATTGCTCAGTTACCTAATCAAACATGGTAATTATTAACTTTATCTTCATATTAGCAAAAGTAACCATAATATAATTGTTTTTGAAACTCTTTAATTATCGCAACATAATTGATCAATCACTCAACCTTTTATATTTCGGACTGATGATAAAGGTGTGACCCCAGGAGTATATGCGGTTAGGCTTTCTCATGGGGTAACGGAAACTGCAATTTAATGCAGCAACCCGTTAGGCATATACCCTGAAGGTGAGGTATATTTCATTTACATACAAACGGTCAACAAACGACAATAAACAATATAATATAACATACTAAAATAGATACTAATACATAAGTATTCCGTAGGTTTCAAGCAGGCGATTTGCGGGTGACATCGTTCGGTACTTCCCCTCCTGCTCCGGGAGGACCTCTCCCTATCTGAAGTTTTTACTACGGTTCTACAAAAAATGATAATCTTAAATTGAATGAAAACCATTATTTCCTAAATATTTTAATATTTTTATATCTGTAGATTTTGATTATCTTTGTACTTGATTTTTTAATGCTAGAATTTTATTTTTATTGACTTTATTTACTGTATAAATTTTAAACTATAATTTTTATTTATATATTTATAACAAGCATTCATGTTAAATTCAATAAAGTGTAAATAGTGATAAAACACTAGTGAAAAAGTAGTTAAAATGATTTATTTTAAAGTGACGCCTATAACTTCTTGGATTGTTAGAAATTTTGTAAAAGAGACCATATATCCATAGTAAAAACTCTTTCAAATCATGTTAAAGTAATTTTTTTAGCTTAATCAATTTAACGATATATCATAGAAAATAAATAAAAATTAATTAGCACTTTTAATACAAATTTTTCATAAATTTGGTGACCAGTTACAATTATTGCGGGATTTGAAATGAAAAACATAAGATTTATTAAATAATGATAAACTAAAGTATTATTATTTTTTATTTGATTACATCCAAATTTTAAAAAGATCAATTGTCACAAAAAAAACATAGTTAACTTCATAAGCGGACTTCATGGAATAAAAAAATATTAGTAATGGGAGTAAATGGCACGGGAGGTGATAGTCCGGGGTGCGTTAGTCTGGGGGGTGGTAGTCCTGTTAGGGTTGATGATCAAGGCTCCTTCACCGAGATTTTATGATCTTCATGTCCTTTGGGCTGTTAGATTCATCAGGACATCATGAGACTTATTTCAGAGAAATACAGGACTGAGGCATCCAATAGCAAATACCAAAAAGAGAAAAAAAGTCTTCAATATGGAGGAGGTTATGGAAGACGGAACTCCAATCACGAAGATGAGGGGTAGGGTTCCATTCATGAAGACGAGGGGCAGGACTCCATTCACGAAGAGGAGGGACAGGGGGCCCTCTAACAAAGACGAAGGAAGGAACTCCTTGGTCGAAGACGAGGGAAGGGGAGCCCTATAACGAAGACGAGGGATGGGGAGCTCTCTAACGAAGTCCGACGAAGGGTAGGGCTCCATTCACGAAGAGGAGGGACGGGGAACTCTCTAACGAAGATGAGGGAAGGAACTCCTTTGACTGACGAAGACCGACGAGGGGTAGGACTCCACTCACGAAGTCGAGGTGAGGGGAATGTGTCTCTTAATGGGAGGGAGGGAGGGAGGAGACTCGTTTCTTGGTGTCCAAGGCATTTACCCCGGAGTCCCGGGAAGATAGAAGGAGGGATGGAGGAAGGAAGGGATCGAGGGATCTCCAACAAGTTTGAAGTCTAGGCCAGAATGCTTTCATGACACCCAAAAAATAGATTCTCAACTATGATCCGTGGAGGCTCTATTATTTGACGATCGTTGATGGTGACGCCACTCTTGACTCTCTCTCCCCCTCCTCATGTTTATGCATGTGTATATAAGGCGTGCGTTTTATATCGTGTAAAATTTGTTCCTGTGAAAATAGCTCTATCGCTGACCATAGACACACTTGTATAATCAGTCCTATATATATTTGTAAATTTCACAAAATAGCTATGTTTTTGTATTAAATGTTTAATTTATTCATTTACCTTGTAATGCCATAAATTTGTATGATGAAAAATTAAGTTATGATATATTGTTGCTTAAAAAATACTAATTATAGTGAACAACACAAACTTATTGTTTATTTTAAACTTATATACATTATCATCTTCTGAAAATTATAATTACGTATTTTTTAAATGCTCTGTGATTGGTCCATATCTAAAAGGGTAGGTGCATGGTTAAGAGTTTATTTAAAATAAATCACTTAACCAATCGAATCAAATGAAAGGACTAAACAGACACATATAAACACCTTCAATATATTAAAATCAGTTAATATTTATTCATCAATATGGTGCGTCTTATTAAGTCCAATCGTGGAGGATCCAAATTGGTTGACGACCTCAATTATCTTTATCGCTTGAACGGCAAGTGTGGAGAAAAAACGTATTGGGCTTGCGATATTAGCGAGTGCAGGGCTAGAATTCATTCCATTATGGAAGGCAATGAGCCAATTGTCGTAAAAACCGTTGGATATCATCATCACGCTTCTCAACCCTTTAAACCCAAATCTCTGGAGACAAAGCAAGCAATAAAATCTCTGGCTTTGAACTCTCAAGCATCTTCGAGAGATATTATTGCACAAGCATCCTCAAATCTAGACGACAGCACCCTTGCTTTCTTACCGAGCGCCGCCACACTTTCTCGACGTATAAGGGACTGGCGTCAGAAAGAGAATCGTGCCCCCCCTATCCCAATGGGAAGATCGGGATACTCAATCCCTAATGAGTTCAGGACTCTCTCAAATGGAGAAGAGTTTTTATTGTTCGACAGTGGAATGGAGGACCCCAATCGTTTGCTCATATTTGGGACTCAGGATGGACTGAAGGATTTAGAGACGAACGGTAACTGGGCATGTGACGGGACTTTTCGTTCAAGTCCAAACATTTATTACCAGATGTTCACATTACATGTGATAATAAATAATACAAGTATTCCAAGGATATTTGCACTTCTTCCTGGAAAATCACAAAATCATTATGAAATGCTTTTTATTCAATTGAGGAACCTTAATCCACGCCTCCGTCCCATTTCCTTAATGATTGATTTCGAAAAAGCAATCATGAATGCCTTCACTGAAGTTTTTCCGACGTCAAATATAACTGGCTGCCTCTTCCATCTAGCCAAAAATATTTACAGACATATTGTGGACTTGGGAATGCGGGAGCTTTACTTAACCAATGGAGATTTTAATACAAAAATGAAATCCCTTACGGCCCTGGCCTTTCTCCCAATAGAAGACGTGATTTCAGGATTCTACGAGCTGACGAATGACGACACTTTTCCTCAAGAAATCGTTGCCTACTTCGAAACGTACTACATAGGAGGAGTTCGAGGTCAGGGAGAGCAATTAAGAAGACTACAACCACCTTTCCCCATCAAACTTTGGAATGTTAATCAAAGGACAATTGATAAAATGGCACGCACAAATAATAGTGTGGAGGGCTTTCATAATGCTATCCAAAGTTCCATCACTTGTGCACATCCAAATCTTTGGAAAGTTATAGAATTCTTAAAAAAAGAGGAAACTCTTGCTAAAAAGAAATATATTGATGCATTTCGTGGGGATATTACTCGTAAAACAAGTTACAATAAAATAGATGAGAGGCTACACCGTCTTGTTTTATCCTATAATCCTTCTCAGAAAATAATGTTCCTGAAAAGTATTGCATTGAATTTGCACGTATTTTGAACCAGCATTATCAATTTTCTTTAATATACTTTGTACATACTTTATTTCATGAAAATACATTTATATATATTAAAAAGAGTTCTAATTGTGATATTTATTTATAAAACAGGGAAATAATTGACATTCAATTTATTTGGAACAGGATCACTACCCCCTGAACCCCTTTACTTTTACCCCCCCCCCCCCTAGGACGATTACCCGCCGTTTAATAGCTTAAGGATTCAAACTATTTAGAATTTTGATTTAAATATACTTTGAAATATTCTCCCAGCTTACTATTTAGTAATGCACTCTAAAGATGATGATAACCTTAACTCAGCATTATACTGGTTGAAGTACCGAATAATTACCAAAACTCTTTCGTTGGGAAGCATCTTTGATAAAACCGAGGAGGACAGGAATTGTTTTTTATGCAAGGAATCTTTTGAAACATACAGTCATTTTTTATTAGTTTGTCCAGTAGTAAATGAAGTATTAGGCATTTAAAGAACAAATTGTATGAATATTTTGGATTATTGCTAACATCAAAAGAATTTATTTGCTCTTATATTGGCCCATACCAAGACGAAGTCAATTTTTAACTACAAAAGTTCAATTAATTTCATTTAAATGCCGTAATCCTAAAGTCCCCCTACCTAAAGATTTTACCACCTTGTTTAATATTTTTTTTTGGGGACATGAACATTGATTGGAAAATGGTGCTTGTTAAAAATATTTGTGGTTAAAATAATTGTTTGTTATGTAGATCTTTCAATATGAAATAAAGTTGTATGTACTTTGTGTACAAAAAAAGATAACCTTTATGCAAGAGTTTATTTTTTTAGAAATATAATTATTGTACTGTGTACACTTAGGATTGACTCCCTTTGACTCGGTAGTTTTTTTTAATAAAAGAAAAAAGGAAACCCATTTATACATCGGCAAAACTCACCGTAGCGGGTTTTATGGTCATTGACGTTTTTTCTGTGACTTTGAAGCTTTACAAGACTTCAAAGCAGCTGGTTTGTTAAAGTTTATTGAAGGTCTTTATAGTTTTTCAAATTATTAGCCAAGTGTTGCACTGATATCACAGTCCTATAATCATTATGACTAACGCAAAGACGGTGGGTATACTCATAGGCGTAGGAGACGGGGGGCAGGGGGGCAACTGCCCCCCAAAAATTCGGGGGAGTCCTCAAATTCGGGCAAATTGATTGAGGTATTCAAGCATTTAAGTTGAAGAAAAAAATATGAAATTTTGAAAGCAACCGGATTTTGAATTATAACCAAATAAATATAATGTAATGAATAGTATGTAATTGCTATAAAGAAAACAATAATCTACATAACTTTCTTCATTCTATTATTTTTTTTATCGATTTAACTGTTCATGTTGAAATTCGGGCAAATTGAATGCTGCTCCCAAACCAAACATCTCCCCTACGCTTATGGATTTACTACTACTTATCGAGAAGGGATTGGGAGTTTTTGCAAATATATGAATGAATTAGTAAATTGAAGTGATCAAATATTCAAAAAGGTACCTCATATGTAGGTGTGAAGAATATTATTTTTTAATCAATTGTTTGTTGAATCTCTCATTTCAAAGGTCAAATGTGAGTTTTTAATTTAATTTATCAGTTACCAAAACCTATTTGGTATCAGTTAATTGCTCAGTTACCTAATCAAACATGGTAATTATAAACTTTATCTTCATATTAGCAAAAGTAACCATAATATAATTGTTTTTGAAACTCTTTAATTATCGCAACATAATAGATCAATCACTCAACCTTTTTGATTTATTAAACCTGACTCGAACTGTATCATTAAACAATGAAGTAAATGATAAATAACCTTCCTTGGTAGAAAATCCTTCCTAGGTACAATCCCAGGCGAAACCGCCGCAGGCAAGAACACCCTGATGCAAAAGAGTTCAATGCAGGAGCGCTAACTGCAAACACGGAAAATGCAAAGGCGTGCCCGTCGAGTACGCCTAGAACCGTTTGTATATATGTGTATATGTGTATACACAGGAATGATTCGTTTTTTATATTTTATATTATTATAGCTAAAACGGACCAGCAAATAGCTGATTATTTAAATTAAATAAAGGATTACACACACACGTCCATTTTTATAAATACCAAATTAATACTATTACTTTAATCAATGCCACATTTAACTAAACGGCTATTAAGTATGTGAAATCCAAACACAAGATAGAAAAATATGTTGGTTCTTTCTCGGTTAAAACATTTTAAAAACTGTGAAAATTTTATAAGGTGTAAAAATAAAATACACTAAAATTTATACAAAAACAGAGTAAAACTATTCAGAGCAGTTGCGAAAATACATAAATGAATATTTTATATCATATTTACTGCCCTGAAGAATAACCTTATATAAAAGGACAAATCATTTATTAGATTTAAAATGCAAGATGTCTTCTTAAATCCTTTTGATAGTGTTTATGTAGAGCTTCGATCTTTCAGGCATATATTTAATTATATCGCTGTATTTATAAAAATAAGTTTTATCTATATGTAAAAGGCTAAATATTTTAAAATCTTTTTGAAATTGTTCTTATCAGCTTTTGTTATTGGAGGGAAAAGGTTTGAAATTAGTTTATGATCAGTTGCGTGGATGTCCATTGTCCACATTACTTTTTCTTTTGCTTAGAAGATGATGTTGCATATCTTGTCGATAAAAATATGCTTCTTTGCTTGAAAAGATGCAGAGGTTTGTAGTTTTTGTTTTTTTGTCTGGTTAAGATGTTTATTTATTAGCTAAAATGTAAATAAAGTGTAAAATATAAGAATACACTAGAAAGTAGGATATAAAAAAACACAATCTGAAGACAGTTACATACGTTAAAAACCAAACATAAATGAACATTATAATTCAAAATTTATCAGATCAGAGTCTTAGAGTTGACGAAATTTATTTAATAATGTTAACCTACTTTTAAAATGAGGATGCATCCCAAAGAATTAGATTTCATTTCAAGCTTTAGAAAATCAGATTACATACCGAGTTTGATGTATGTGTAAGAATATATTGATTTGATGATGATCATAAATCAAAATGAAAAAGAAAATGATTTCTTGTAATTTTTCTTTAATGCATTTGATTACGATGTCAACACGATGGAAACCCAAAGAGAATCCCCCTCCGTTTACTCTCGAGGCATACAGGATCCTCTAAACCCAAAGATAATAGATAATACAAGATGCGCAGAACGCAATGTTTAGATTCCTCTGATTAGAAAAGAAAAACTGAAACGTCACAGATGACGTCACAGTATCTATTTGTTATTAAATAAAATCAAAGGTACATTTAAAAACAGTGATTAATTTCAAAAGGAAATAAAAATTTGAAACCCGGGAGCTCTCCGGTGGAGGCGGAGCTGCAGAGGACGGCCACGTTGCTCCGGAGCTCCTAGATGCATGCGGGCTACCAGCCAAAGGCCTCAGAGTCCCGTGCGGTGTTCAGGACTTCCACTTCCTCCCTGATGCTGAAGCTGTGCGTCCCCGGGTGGCTCGTGGCGGGAGGGAGCCTCCGGACGTTATTCCTTTGAGAGCCTTTACGTTCTTAGCTTAGTTGTCCTAGAGGTATTAGATACATAGGCAAATCGTAGATGTGATGACGTCACATTTTTTTATTGGAAATATCCTTCTTTGTTTACATGAGTTCTGCCCCCCCTGCTCTGAACCATAGAGATCAAATACTCAATCTCATAGGATTCCACATAGGATGAGGTTATTGAAATTAGCCAGTCTGAAGGCGATAATGATATGTTGTATGCTTTGAATATTATCTTCTCCACCATTTTAATAGCCGCCTGTTGTCCATCGGGCGGGCATGCCCGTCCGCCCGCCCGACGGGCCGGGCTCGGGCGCAAAAATTATAAAAGTCGGGCGGGCTATGCGGGCGGGCGGGCTTTTTTCATTTTTTACATATTTAATTAAATGTCTTTCAAAACAAAAAAGTCTTCACTTTTTTTTCCCTCGGACCTCTTTCTAAAAAAAAACGTCATCACTTTTTTTTTCCCCGGAGCTCTTTCTAAAAAAAAAAGTCCTCACTTTTTCTCGTATCTGTTGAATTGAATTTCTTTCTTTATTAATATATTTTCCCAATGGTCGGGCGGGCGCAAGTCGGGTGCATATCAAACAAATCGGGCTCGGGCTCAATTATTAGTCTTTCGGGCGGGCTCGGGCTTGAAAATCGCGCCCGATGGATAGGCTTGGCAGTGTGAGAATTTTTATTTTCTAGACAAAGTAAGATATTTCCATTATTGGGGTGGTTTATAAGATAGTTTTTCCCGCTGATTTCAAAAATGGAAAAAAAAAGTTCAAAAAGTGACTTTTAACCGGAAATCGAAACCGGAAGTACACGAGCTGATGCTCGCTGAACGCTGAAAGTATGTTTAAAAGACGCGCAGTACAATTTCACATAAGTATGCGAAGTTTCAAGACTCAGCGTGATTCAGCAAATAGAAAATTTTCAGATTTACCGAAAAAAAAGTGTCTAATTGACGATTAATTCTAGATTTTCAAAAAAGGTTTAATTCGATGTCTTTATGGTTTAAAAATAAGCCTAGGCTGGTTAAGTCAATGTCCGGCCTCCGGGACATATTTGGGCCGGGATCCGGATTTTTTTAAAGTTGCAGTTTTTCGCAATTTATTTTTGCACAATCATATTCAGCTTCCAAAAGGGAGCAACTTTGATGGATTCAGTATCCGAATCTGAGGTCGTTAAGACCCTCAAATCCGGGATTGAATATTAGGTCCTATTTCATGGACGAAGCGGAATATTTTTGAAATCCTAAATTTTGGGGGGCCTTCTGTGGGTTGTCTGTTGAAATGATCGCATCAAGTTATAAAATAGTATCTATAGAGTGTGACATTTCTAATAAGTTCGTGTCGGATAAAAAAATTATTTTAGTTATTAACTTTTTGAGTTTTGGCATAAAAACTGGGAAATGGAAAAGTGTTTTTTTCTCCACTCCTGGGTAACTCACAGATTTCAACTTGAGTTCATAAGAAGGAGCTTAAAGAGCCTGACAACAAACTTTAAAATAAATCATTCTCAAGTGTTTCATTTTTTTCAGAAAACCCAAAAATCTGATTTTTTCAAAAAACTTAAGGGGGTACCCCATGATTTTTGGCATTTTTTTTAATTTGTAAATTTGTTAATATAAATGTTCCCAATTGGGGAGAATAATGCAAATGTGAAGAAATTTTTAAAATTGGACGAAAAACAAAAAGTTTTATTAGTTAGCATTATTTCATAAGTACATATGCTATATATATATAGCGTAAGAGTCAAAATGTAACTTTACTCAATGTCAGGCCGAAGGCCCGAGGCGGGGGATCATAAGGGGGCGCAGCCCCCTTATCAAGCTGGAGACCGCGCGTAGCGCGGTTCTTCAGCTTGTACAGTATATAGGTTGCTCGTCTTACACTAGCTTGTGAAATTCGATCCGGCTGCACCGCGCAAGGCTGCCAGAAGGCTGGTACAGTTTTACTTTTGGCTCATACCCGAAGGTACGCACTGTGGCTCGTCGATTCCTCGAAGCAGCGTCTCACCAGAGACAACAGACAAGAGTCCGTGGGCAAACTCCTTGGGGCAAGCTCACCCCCTTATATACTAGCGGCCAAAACGGCGATTATGGTTCCTGGGTCCCCGAGGCAATTTTTTTTTCAAAAATCTTCATGGGGGTCTATTTAGGGGTTTTCGGGGTTGCTGATCACGATAAGCGTGGTTTAAAATGTCTAGAAGACTTTAAAACCCTTCAAAAAAGCTATTTAAATGCGTTTGATGGTGTTTTCAGCAAACCGGAAATGCGACCTCGGACCGGAAATCCGACTTCAGATTCGAGTTCCTCGGGTCGCACTTACCCTAAACCACTCCTAATATATAAACAATTAACCTTTTCTAGAAAAAGTGTCTCACACTGCCAAGCCTACCGATAGACAACACTAATAGCCGGGGCGACTCTTGGATAGAAGAAGAAGAAATGGAATGAAGTCTCCTTGGTCTCTCCGCACCAATAGCAACTTCGTTTACCGGAATCCGCTCGTGACTTACTCATAAATAATGAAGATGTGGCAAGTCGGTATCGAAACCATTTTTGGTGAGAGTCTGTAAATCGGTTTCTCATTATGATCATAGAACTTAAAGGTAAAACATTGAGTTCTCCATTTAGATTCCTCAATCTTCTTTGAACAATGTCAAATGGGCGTCTGCAACAAGATAATGACCATCGGGTCGATCGATTGCCAAGCTTCGTAAGGGTTATATATAAGGGCGTAGGAGGTCTTCATTGAACGCTCTCCACTGAGGTAAGAGTGCGGCGTTTTTGTAGTCAAAGACTTAAAATATAATTATGAATACTAACTTTTTGTGGAATAATTCCCCAACAGACGTAAGATGACCCTCATTGAAGAACTTTAAGGAACTTTCCAACGACCCATTGTGGTTTAAAGGCTCGTCTCCGCGAAATAGAGGGAGAACCTTTTTCAGACAGGATCTCCAGGACTCGGCCATCCATTTCCAGTGAGAACCACACGACTTAAGAGCGTGAAGAAGTTCAAGTGGGCCCATGAAGATTCTTTCCCAGAATTCGTTGTCAGTATTTTGAAAAAAGGTATTTTTAAGTCTCCTTGACCAAATGTCTTCATTCTCAGTAAACCTTTGTAGCCATGAGAAGTTCAAAGTTTCAATGATTTTTTGAAATTAAATCCCTATGAAAAGAAATAGAGATGAACATATTATAAAATTCGCTTGTTTATTCTAAATGAAATATAAATTGATTTATAAAAAAGTATATTTCTTATTAGATTCTATCATTGTGAACTTCCCATCGAACTCAAACAGAGGAAAATAAAAAACTCGACATAAAATCAATTCTTTTCAACTTACAAGTATAACAAGTCATACTATAAAATGCATTTAAACGATAGCATAAAATACACTATTTAAAAAAATAATCAATAACAAAATAATCTTTATGTGGCCTAATTTTTGTTAAGCATAAATTTTTTTAAATATGTTTGATAAGAAATCTTCAAATTTTCTATTGCTGACTATAAAAAGAGTGTTCTTTAAGTTAATATTTTATTTCTGATGATTATCAAATAATGACAACAATAAAGTAAATATATTATTACACTTTTATATACTTAACTTAATTTGAATACTTTGTAGCGGCTATGACCTACTACTAGTTACATGAAAGGGATTAGCAGGTTCTAACTCATCGAGTGTCTGTTTCTGTTTATGTTTCTTTGTTTTCTATTACTACTTCTTTATGTGATCAGTTTACTTTTGTCTCTTCTTCAATAAAGAAGTACCTGAAGTTATTCCATCGCTTCAGTGGTGACCCCGAACTTTGAAACGAATTTCAGAGATATTAATACGGACACAATATGCCTGGAGACAACGGGGAGCAAATTCAGGCTGTCAGCCTTAAACTCCCAACATTTTGGACCTCGGAGCCCCACGTGTGGTTTTCTCAAGCTGAGTCCCAGTTCAACTTGCGGGGGATCACTCAGGACGACACGAAATACCACTATGTCGTAAGTGTGCTCGACCAGGACACAGCCAAACGCGTAATCGACCTCCTGGGAGATCCACCGGCAACAAACAAGTATCAAACCATCAAAGACAGACTAACAGAGACTTACGGTCTATCAGAATTTGAGCGGGGCTCACGCTTGATCCACGTACCCGACCTAGGGGATGACAAGCCCAGTGCCTTGATGGACAAGATGCTCGCCTTGCTAGGCTCTCATAAGTCGTGCTTCATCTTCCGCAGTTTGTTCCTGGAGCGCCTCCCTGCAGACATTCGCGGAATTTTGGTCCACTCCAAGGTGGAAGACTGTAGACAATTGGCCAAAATGGCCGATTCACTGTGGGAGACACACTCACCGGCTACCAGCGCTATCCGACGCACAACCACATCATCTTCCACTACCCCTGCAAGAGCCACGAAATCAACTCACGGCCTATGTTATTATCATGCCAAGTTTGGTGACAAAGCCCAACGTTGCCATCAACCATGCAGGTACACCTCATCGGGAAACGAGCTAGCCGGTCGTCAGTGAAGGCGTCTGAGACCGGCTCAACCCTCAATAGCCTCTTTCATCTCCGCGATCATCAGTCAGGAAGGAAGTTTCTCGTAGACACTGGAGCGGAAATTAGCGTCCTTCCTGCATCTTCTTTTGAAAAACGCCACGGCACCAGAGGTCGTCCCCTATCCGCCGCAAATGGCAGCATCATTCACACGTATGGTACGCGGAAACTCCGTCTTCAGCTCTGTAATCGGACCTACGAGTGGTCCTTCCACATCGCCGCAGTCCAATGCCCCATACTAGGAGCAGATTTCCTTCGCCACTCAGGACTCCTGGTCGACATTAGAGGTTCTCAGCTCATCAATGGAGAGAATTACACATCTATGCCTCTACAGCTTGCCAATGGAAGCCGCATCCAAGGCCTTACCCAAAATCCTGAGGACAGTTATAAACGCCTCCTCGCTAAATTTCCAAGTCTAACAAAGCCCACATTCTCAGAGCCATCGACCAAGCATGGGGTGGTCCTTCACATTCCGACAACGGGTCCACCAGTACGAGCACGCCCACGCCGACTTCCACCAGATAAACTCACAGCAGCCAAGACGGAATTCAAAAAGATGGAGGAACTGGGCATCATCAGGCGTTCCAACAGCTGCTGGTCAAGTCCGTTACACCTCGTGGACAAACCAGATGGCAGCAAGCGCCCCTGCGGAGACTACAAATGGCTGAACGATATAACCACGCCCGATCGTTACCCTGTCCCCCATATTCATGACTTTGCCAACGGTCTAGCAGACAAGGGTATATTTTCAAAAGTAGACCTCAAACGAGGATACCACCAAATCCCAGTAGCCCCTGAGGACATCCCCAAGACGGCCATTGTAACACCCTTTGGACTTTTCGAATTTTTGCGGGTACCTTTTGGACTCAAAAACGCGGCACAGGCCTTCCAACGCATGATGGACTCCATCTTGACAGGCCTCGACTTTGTTTTCGTCTATCTCGACGATATGTTAATAGCAAGCTCGAATAAACAGCAGCATCTCAAGGACCTCGAGACTTTGTTCAGCCTCCTGTCAAAACACGGCCTCATCATCAATCCGGAAAAGTGTGAGTTCGGAGTTGAGACTATCGACTTCCTCGGACATCGCATTACAGGCCAAGGTTCCCTCCCTTTACCCACCAAGGTAGAGGCCATCGCCCAATTTCCGCGCCCAGACAATGCTAAGAAATTGAGCGAATTCATAGGAATGGTAACTTTTTATCATCGATTCCTCCAAAACGCAGCAACAATCATGCGCCCTCTACATGAGAGCCTCGCAGGTAGACACAAGGCATCACAGGCAATAGAATGGTCCGGCGACATGGTTACATCGTTTGAGGCAGCCAAGGCGGCTTTAGTAGACGCAACGATGCTGGTTCACCCGAGGCCAGACGCTCCGCTCAGTCTCATCACTGATGCCTCCGACATCGGCCTTGGTGCAGTCCTACAACAAGAGGTGGATGGGGGAGTCGAACCAATCGCCTTCTTTAGCCGACATTTGCGGAGACCGGAGAAGAAGTACAGCACATATGACAAAGAACTACTTGCCATCTTCTTAGCTATTCGTCACTTCCGGTATTTCCTCGAAGGCCGACCCTTTAAAGTTTTTACCGATCACAAACCTCTCACGAGTGCAATGGCTAAAATTTCGGATCAGTGGTCAGCCCGTCAACAAAGGCAACTGAGCTACATCTCCGAATACACCACGGACATTCGTCACGTGTCCGGCGAGGACAATTCAGTTGCAGATGCTCTTTCACGTATCTCGGTGGCCTCCCTTCACGAGGGTATCGACTTTAGAGCCATGGCGAAAGAACAGCAAAGCGACTCAGAAATACACTCGTATCGCACTGCCGTCACCGATCTCAAGTTGGAGGATGTTCCAATAGATAACTCTGACTTGACCCTACTTTGCGACGTATCAACAGGTCGTCATCGCCCAATCGTTCCACAAGCATGGCGCCGTCGAGTCTTCAACATCATCCACGGACTGTCGCATCCAGCAATCAGGACCACCTGCAAACTAGTCACATCGAAGTTCGTCTGGCATGGAGTGGCTAAGCAGGTCAGGGAATGGGCAAAATCATGTATAGAATGCCAACGTGCCAAGATACAGCGTCATATCCGAGCCCCCCTCACACCCATCGAAGTTCCTGATAGACGTTTCGACCACGTGCACATAGACCTCGTCGGACCACTCCCTTCCTCACAAGGTTATACCTACCTCCTTACTGTTGTAGACAGATTCACCCGGTGGCCCGAGGCCATCCCACTCTCCGACATAGGCGCTAAGACATGTGCGAGAGCTTTTCTCAGAAACTGGGTGGCCCGATTTGGCCTCCCAGGCGACATCTCCTCCGACCGTGGAGTTCAGTTCACTTCCCAACTTTGGTCTTCCATCGCAGAACTCTATGGCATGAAATTGCACAGGACGACGGCCTATCATCCACAGGCAAACGGCCTAGTGGAACGCTTCCACAGACACTTCAAGTCCGCATTACGAGCTCGTCTAGGGGGCCAAACTGGATGGATGAACTACCGTGGATTCTCTTAGGTATCAGAACCGCCCCCAAGGATGATCTCAAGTCGTCCTCAGCGGAATTAGTTTACGGTTCGCCCTTAACTGTACCGGGAGATTTTCTGAGCTCACCAACGGCCAAAATTTCACCGGATCAGACGCTACGACAGCTCCACGAGCGCGTCGGAAATCTCGCACCGGTACCTACATCACAGCATGGCCCAGTAACACCGTTTGTGCCGCACACACTTTCTGTTGCTCCGTACGTATTTGTCCGGCGGGACACGCACCGAAACCCGCTTCAGACTCCCTACACTGGCCCATATCGTGTAATCGAGAGAGACAGCAAGACCTTCATCATCGACTACGGTGGCCGCAAGGAAAAAGTTTCTCTGGATAGACTCAAACCCGCTCACACAGACCCCACAGCACCTGTGCACCTGGCACAACCACCCCACCGAGGTCGCCCTAAATCGGACACAAGGGCATAACCATCAACCGACATTCTGGGGGGAGCTGTGTAGCGGCTATGACCTACTACTAGTTACATGAAAGGGATTAGCAGGTTCTAACTCATCGAGTGTCTGTTTCTGTTTCTTTGTTTTCTATTACTACTTCTTTATGTGATCAGTTTACTTTTGTCTCTTCTTCAATAAAGAAGTACCTGAAGTTATTCCATCGCTTCAACTTTATAGTTCTCTTAAGAATAGTAAATATATATATATATATGACAATAATGAATGAGGTATACCGAATATTGACAGGTATTTAAGCCCGATAAATATAACACATTTTAAGCATAAGTCTTGGACAGGAGGAAAAAGCATACCTAAAAAGAAGAAATATTGCGGATTTGTCCAGAAATATCAGGACTGCTATGGACTCTACTTTTCAGGGACCAAAAAAATGGAGCTATTATTGAAATCGATCTTAGCAAAGCGTTCGATAATAATAGTCATAATTTTATTTTTTAGACTTTACAAAAATATCTTCCCAAAAAAGTATCTTTACCTCATACACTCTCTTCTTTTTAACGGTAGCTCTAATTTTGTTATAGATGGCCTTCAAGGTGACCCAATAATTTTAGGAAAAAGCTGTAGACCAGGTTGTTCAGTATCACCCGTCTAATTTGTCGCTTCGATGGAGCAATTAAACACATTAATTAATCGTAAATATAATGGTTTTGGTGTGCAACTGGAAAATATAAAGCACATATTTGACGCCGACGATGTAGCAAGGGTATTCTGAGGATCAGCTTATAAGTAGAATTGAGATTTTAATTGCCTGTTTGGAAATTTTCATAAACAAGTGGACTTAACGTCAATGTGGAGAAGACCTCCATTCTTCCCATGGGCATTTGGCATCCTTCACTTGCTTCGATTATAGGGGAGGTGCAGGTTGTTAGATCAGTGAATATTTTAAGTATAAATAGGAAATAAATTGCCCTTCAACTTTTAACTTTTGAAGGCCTAAATAGTCAAGCATATATATAGTGTCAGGCATGGATAATTTTTATATACAAAAACGTATTGATCAATACAATACACAATTGATCTCTCAAATGATTAATGTATCTATTGCGATTCCATTTGTGGGGGAAAATTCATAGAAGAAGAAGATAATTGGTTGTATATATTGTTTGACCAGAAATATATTCCTATTTAAAAAAAGAAGAAGTCTCAATTTTGGTGGAGGCCTACAAAAAAATTACCTAAAATATTTTTTAAAGTTTTCAACAACCTGACATGGAATGGCGCGACTATTTTAGTTACCTTTTTTTAACTCTCGTGTTTGGCACTGACCTGTCTAACTACAAGATAGCTCTAAATTCAAAGGAATTGGCAGCTATGCAGAGAGTAATATAGATAAATTTGCCCATATTAGACTCTAACAGTTTTATTAATATTATTCGTCAAAATATTAAACAAAGCCTTTTTTAAAGGTATAAAAGAAACGCCAGAGGAATTAGAAAGGATTGCACTGAGAGAAAAGGACAATTTACTGTCCAATTACAAATCTCCGCTAATATAATCAGAGGGGAAACCATCAATGTGAGAGATCTCCAGTCAATCATAGTTCCAGCCGCCACTCGGTACGCGGCATTTTCCTTGAGGATCCCAATGGTACAAAGCTAGGCCTGGAATCACACTTCGGAAGTCATCAAATATTTCCACTTCTACTTCTCCCTGCACATAAACCCCTGGAAATAATCATCATACAATTCAAGAAGTTCGATAATAAAAAATATATTTTATCCATATAAATAAGTTTTTTTCAAAATAATGTGTTTTCGATCTTTTATCACAATAATTTTATTTTTTTAAATTTGTTGATATTTACGTTTGTATTTGTTAGATATTTTATTGCAAGAATTTTATATTAAAAAATTAGCTTATATATACATATATTTATCTTGTAAGGTTTCTATAAGGGAAATAATTTTAAACTACAATGTTTATTTAAGTGTTGTATTATTCACAATGTTCCTTTTATATATATTATATATGTGTATATTTTATGTACGTTATAATAATAATAACCTTGCAGATAAAAAATTGAAGAAAAAAATGTAATATATTTTAATTAAAATTAATATATATTTATAAGTTTTTTCTCCTATTGCTTCAAGATAATATCTAGAAGTACAAAGATACAAAGAAGTATAAGCGACTGTGTCGCTTTTCGAATAATACATTTCTTGACACTGACCGGTTCACAGGAGGCGGCAAACAAGTTTTTAAAAGATAATCAAAAGAACTGTTACTTCTGTAAAATATACTCAGAAACAACAGATCATCATCTCCTTTGGAGCTGTCCCGCATTAACAGAGACCTACCAGGCCTTCCAATCTCCTTAAAAGATCTCTTCAAGATCAAAACTTCTGAGGAAGATTTTCTTGTGATCACAAGGAATGCCAAATGTGACGCCATCATAACTAAAGAACGCAACATATTTTACAAGCAGTTAAAAAAGAAGACAATTTTTTTATCATCCCAATTGTTTCTTTGTACTCAAAAGTTTTACTGCAGATATGGATTTTTATTTAAATGCTTGTAGTTATTTTTTTAATTATTCCATATTATTAGAACTATTTCCATATTATTTTAATGTTTTCATATATTTGTGTCGTGTAAATAATTGATATGTAATCGATTTTTTATTTACAACCTATCTGCACAAGCCTTTTTGTATATCTTTGATTTATTTTGTAAAAGTTTATGCCCGCCGGGCCAAGAAAAATAATATCTAAAAGTACATCACATAAAAATATGAAAAAATATGATAATAGTTTTGTGACAAATCTAAAACAATAGTTATTCAAATTAGAAAAACAATTTTAATATTTTAAAAGATGTTATGAAGTTTAAAATGAAAATTTGATGATGGGGGAAGTCAATTATCATGAGATCCCTTGAGTACTTTTTTCGTCCTGATACAGTATATATTTCCATTAAGAACTTAATGTTATACTGAAAGCTCGTCTAAAGATACAGTTACATTTTTTTGGTTCTAGGCGCAGTGGCCGTGCCCGCTTTTGATGTTTCTGTTTTTAATGTTTCCGTTCTCGCCGTGAATGTGAGTGGCCGTATTCCTACTCTGCAGTATATGGATTTCGCCGTTTTAATAGGTAGATGTCGTGTACAGCATATACAGTATAGCCACAAAAGGAAGAATCAAGGGAGAAAGCGTGCGCTCAGTATCCGATAATTGATGCTGATCAAAATTAGGGCTGTGATCAAAATAAATACATGATGAGATAATGTTTAGTGTTTATAGATATGATCTCCCTCATATCAAGATGTTAAAAACAAGTTACAGAGCCTTGCAAGTGGACAGCCATCAATCCTTTAAGCCACATAAGAAGACTCCGACCAGTCCATCTTCTCCATCCGCCCCCAAACCCTCTCCTTTCATGATCCTAAGTTCCATAGACTAATAATACTTATTTATATCAAGTCGGATGTAATTCTAGCGAATCATATAGGGAAGAAGAGTCTTGGTTGACCTCACTTTTTCAAAAATCTTATCTACCCGCCCTCAAACGTCCCAAAAAAATTTATAGGGGGAGGCTTGTGTCTCTTAGATGATATTTTTCCAACCAACTATCGTAAAATAGTTGAAAAAATGGGCGTGTATCATGAACAAGACTGGAGAAGGTACTTCACTTCTACGGAATTTTATAATTGGATTCACATGGGCACCATTTTAACAAATTCAGATTTGGAAATGTTTTCTCCCTTTTTAGCATCGATTCAGAGGGTATTATGGAGATCCCATCCTGTTTATTTATCGGATACAACAATTGATATTATATACCAAAACAAGGACAAAAAACCGTTTATCAAGAGATTTGGAGATCCTGTTGTTCCCGAGGGAACTGCTCTTAACCAAAATAAATTTATAGCACATGACTTAGATAGGTCAAATTTTAACATTGGAAGGTTCCGCTTTCCGCTTGAACGTTCTTTTATTGGTTTTAATCCTTCGAAGCCGTGTTTTTTAAAATTTGCACTTAAAAGACCTAGATATGATGGAGCGATATCAATATCTGAAAGATTTCAAAGTTTGTTAGGCCTCTCTTTGTCCTGGAAGAGAAGAATTCTGCAATCTACGGGTAGTATTGCCGATGGTGCAAAATTTACTGCACAATTACAAATTTTAGGACAAATCCTCAAATTTCAGCTTCCTTGCATGAACTGTGGGTTTTTATTAAACAATATCTTCCATGCATTCGTAGACTGTCCAATCCTAAAGGTGTTTAAGCTATTCGTAAAGCTTAACGTTTGTGAAAATGAAGACGATTCCTCAAATATTTTAAAAGCCTATGTTCTTTTTGGTGTCTTTAATCTAAAAAGAAATCTCCCCCCAGTCACAAGCAATTGAATCTGCAATACAAAATGTCAAATCTTTATTGCACAAAACTTACTACTAACAAGTACATTTTAGAAAAAGATCTAAGACCTATCCTCATTGGTGCTGCCGCCCGCCACTCTGCTTTTGAGGTCAAAATTCCTGATTTGGGAGCGTCAACATGGAAATGGGCTGGAGACCTCATTAAATTTTATCCGAACAGTTCAAATTCTATTGGAACGACATCAGAAGGATTTTAAGAATGCATCGCCGTTTGTATTGAATACAAATTAATTTTATCAACTGTTGTTTTATATATATGGTTTTTATCTGGTCGGTAATTTGAACTATAATGTTCATTCATTGAAATGATTATTTAAAACTATTCATGATAAACGTAAAAAAGACTAAAAGCCGCCTGATTGAATTTTTTATATGTTTGAAAGTAAATTACATTTGATAAATCTATCAATTACATATCAAAATCAAGTTAACTTCAAATATTCAAAAGCAAGCATGTTTTCATTTTCCTTGTTCATTAATTATGTTCCAAAAAATATATATTGATAGCGAAAGAAAGATGGCATCCCTTTTAATAACGTTAGAATTATTGTTCTAAAAACATCAAAATAATACAGCTTGGATGGAACAGCCGAAAATACAGTTCATTAGTCCAAATCGTTAATAAAACATTCATGAGTCCTGAGTATCCAAGTCCTCACAGAATGGATCACAAGCCTTCGAACTAATATCAGAGTCATTAAAAGTGGACGAATCCAAGAGTCCGGATCCGAGTCCGTAGCCGTTAGCACGAATGACATGGCATATATGTCTTATTCATCATAGGAAGCGCCTTCTTTGATGATCACAGAGACCTGGGTTCATGTCCTTAAAAGAAATGAGTTGAAGATAAATGCTGGATTCTCCACGACTTCAGCATCCTTATTTGTAACCCGGAGCACTACAGTTTTTCTGCAATTTCGAATGTTTTATTTGCACTAAAAACTTATCATGATCAGATGACTTTATTTATTTTGAAACGTCAAGATATTTGCTACAAAAAACTATTTCGTTATGTAGGTAATTTTGATTAGTATCAATTATCGGATGTTGAGCGCACGCTTTATTCTTCCTTTTTTGCTTCATATTAAAACGGTGAAATCCATATACTGCAGAGTAGGAATACGGCCACTCACATTCACGGCGAGAACGGAAACATTAAAAACAGAAACATCAAAAGCGGGCACGGCCACTGCGCCTAGCACGATTTTTTTTGTACACAAAAGTCTGCTAGTTTGCAATTCGATATTAAGATACAAACACAGACACTTCATAGCCTAACTAATACACTCTAATAGTTAATGATAAATTGGTGTAAGCATTTAAAACCCTTTTATAACATATGTTTGAATGGTGACACCTCCAAATACATATTTTTGAATGCTGCTGCGCTCTCTCGACTCTCTTTAGATACTTATCCATATGAACATAATGAATGAATTAAAACAAATATACATATATATTATTCTTATTTCACTTATTTCGGATTTGAGAGTAGGGCTCCCCCTAGTATTTTACTTTAGTGCATAGAGATCATCTCGTGAAATTTTGAACGAAATCGTATAATTGAAAATGTCTTCTCAACGGAACCAAAAGTTGTGTAGTAAACTTTTTTTGCCATTCGATCGCCCCTAATGTCCTCATTAATAATGCTATTTTCAAACATTGGCTGAAAATATAGGTATGATTGCAAGGATTTTAAATTTGTATTTAGTTTTTATGTACATCAAAAATTAAACGAGATATTAATGTTTAGAAATAGTCATTTTTGGGGTATTTTCATAAAAACGACAATTTCAAAACTTGCATATCTCGTTCAATTTTAGATGTACATAAAAACTAATACAAATCCTTGCAATCATACCTATATTTGAAGCAAATTGTTTAGAGATAGCATTATCAATGAGGACATTAGAGGCGATCGAATGGCGAAAAAAAATACAACATAAGAATACTACAAAACTTTTGGGTTCATTGACGAGACACCTCCCATTATTCGGTTTTGTTCAAAATTTAACAAAATGATATCTATGCACTAAAGTAAAATACTAGGGGGAGCCCGACTCTCAAATACGGAATACGTGAAATAAGAATCACCCTAATATATATATATATATATATATATATATATATATATATATATATATATATATATATATATATATATATATATATATCTGGACAGTAATTTTGAACTAAAATGTTCATTAATGTTTTTATTAAGTAACTGTCCTGATTTGATTTGTTTTATTATGTTATCTGTATGTTTTTAGTGTATTTTTTGCACTGTATTCTTCTTTGCAGTAACGGAATAAAATTATTTTAACCATTAAATATATATATATATATTAGCTTTAATTCAATCATTATGTATATAGGTATATATATTAGCCTGTACTATTTTTCGGTCAATCGCTCAGATTTTTTCTCTCATCATCACAATTATATTGACGTTTTTTATAGAAAATAATGTGTTTGTTCTTATTAAATATCATACAATTGCAGAAAAAAATCGTTATGTATATATTGTAATATTAGGTATATACTTATGATCTTGGGACACCTATCCCCTTCTACATAGCCCTTACGGCATTGGACAATCGTTCTATTCGAAGGTCTATTGCATGCTCTGGACGTCCCTTCCCTGGATCGAGAGACAATTGAGGCTACTACATAATGAGGCGGATTTCCCCCCGCTGTATCCGGAAATTATTATGAAAACCCCCTTTACGGACTCCCATCAAGAATGGTTCCGATACCACTTAGCCACGTCTTCTCTATACATGAGCAAGTCCCATGTGGATCCAAAGAAACAGGGATGCCATTGGTCCACTTCTTCTATCACTGCCTTAAAGTGTCATATTTTAGATAACATAAAATGTCATATAAGCTGTGGAAGAGATAATGTTAGAAGAACTTGGAGTATCATTAACCTCTACTGACTGGCTTGTATCAACATACATCTCCAACTTACGAGGAGGCTTACAAGATCGAGCATATAATATCCAATGTACAAAGGACCCTCTATGCTTCAAGAACGTACGGAGGTGGACTTCCTGTGGGTCTCCGAGACCTCTTCCGTAGAAATTTAGACATTCTGCGCTCCATCCACAGGGAAAATTTCGAAACAAACAGGCCTTCTCTCCTTCAAGTGTACCAAGACAACAAATAAAATGAAAAACCTCCACAAGAAAAACAATTGGAGCGCCGGGATCCTATATCCCAGTAACTGGGGATCTTACTGATTGTTGATTTTTAATTTTTAAACATCTTTTTACCAGTTTCTCTATCTTATCATCGTGTTCATCATGTTCTGTATTTCTTATGCCTAATTTTAATGCCAGTAAGAAAAATAACCCTATGTCACTTTGTATAAATCCCAGTTGATGTGTATGTATGTTATATACATATTTGTGTATAAATAAGCCTAATTATGTCCCCATTGGTTACATATCTATATTGATTGCATATCTGCATTTTAGTGGATTTACTGATAAACTATTATATTCTTAGAGAACTTATATAAATGATTTAATAAATAAATAAAATATATATACCTATGCTTTAAGTTTTTTTAATATTAATTTTTCTTTACCTTTAAAATTAGATTTATAGTTGTTATTTATACGATTAAAATATCCACATAAATGTTATACGTTTTCCTCACCGCAAAGGAGTAAGTATTTAAGCCCATTATGCTTTTTATGCCCCCCCCCCCATAGAGATTTAATTGAAAGTCATATGGAATTATTATTTTTATCGGTTAATAATATTTTATTCGGTAATCTGCGAAAAAAAATTAAAGTGTAAAAATAAAATAATAATTATTATATACAGGAAACTGAGTAAACTTTTCAGGGAAGTTGCGAAGATAGATAAAAGAACATTTTTCTTCTTATTTACTGTTCTGAAGAATAACCTTATAGTAGGACGCATCATTTATTAAATTTGTTTAAAAAAAACTCGCGATGTCTTTTAAAATCCTTTTGATAATTTTCATGTAGAGCTTCGATCTTGCTGGCACATTTAAAATCATGTCATCAGCCCATTTCCACGTTGGCGCTGCTTAATCCAGGATTTTGATGGAGAGAGCCGCGTAGCAGATGAAGCACCAATCATGATGGGCCTTAGGTCTTCTTCGACTACGCAGGCATTTGTCGTAATTTTAGTTAAAGGTAAATATTTATATTTTGTAATCCAGATTGTATTTAAAAATTAATTCTTACATAGAGCTTTTAAAATATTTGGTAATATATCGTCGTTTGTTTTATTAATCTTCTAATTATTTGAAGAATAGGACAATCAATATTATTGAATAAAAATCCAAAATTCATGCAAGGATTATGAAATTTAATAAGCATCCCTGAAATTTGTAAGTGGGTTCTAAATTTAGAACTAACAGCAATCCCATTACTTGATTGTAAAATTATTTTATTCCATGAAGGGAGGAAACTTAAATAGGATTCTGATATAGATCTTGCTCCGTCATAACTCTTCTTATCACATTCAAATTTTGAAAACTATGGCTTGGAAGGACACATAAAACTGAGTGAACGTTTAAAAGGAAAATTGAACCTTGCCGCGTTAAAAGATGTCTTCACGACCAAATTGTGGGGAATAAAAATATTTCGTGTGTGTGTAATCGAGTATACTTGCCAAGGGGCACATTAGTTACATTTGTAACTAGTCTAAAAATAAATAATAAAAACAATAAAATTATATAAATAAAAAATTAAAACAAATAAAACAAAATGCCCATGCAGAATGGATTCTATGGGGACGCTGCGTCCAATGGCCCTAGCTGCGGTCCTGGCAGTGTGGAGGGTAGTGGCCGACCTCAAAGCCTTAGACAAGTTCCACACTGATATTGCGTGGCATGCAAAAGTAGCTGTCTCCCTCCGAAGTGGAGTCGTGGACCTCATGGGCCTCCTCGGGATACGTGATAATGCAATTCGTACTAAAATGACAAGATCCACAAATCTATGTATAAAAGGTTTTTTAATTACTTTATTGATATTTTGTGTAATTGCATATAACTACATATATTAATAAACATTTTAGTTTAAAGTTATTATACAACAAAAGTCATCTCACATTCATAACAAAAATAAAATAAACAACGGTAATACATCTCACAAAAACACAACAAAATGGTTAAATAAAAAAGTCATAACGATAAAATCAAAATTTCTGTAAAAACGTCAAAGCATTTTGAGGTCCTTCGCTACATTCACATAGCAGGATGGGTTTAACTTCACCACCTCTCCAGCAAGCTTCCACCGCTCTCTCGACGTCCATGGAATCTTGAGGCTGAGGGCGGAATACCAAACTGCCCCAAAGATCAATATCCCCTCAATTTGTCTTCCCTGATAAGATCCCCCGTGGCTCGGTGCTCCGCCAGTAGACTTTTACAGCTGGAGAGAGATAGTTCCATGACTCTTCGTCTTGATAGAAGCTTTGTGAAGATTCGAATTAGAAAGACCGAAGAGAAGTATAGGAGCAATATGAGCATCTTTTATATGTTTTATATTAACTTTTATATATTCTCTCAAAATCTTGAGGAAAAGACAACCATAAAATGCATGAATAATTAATTTAAAATATTTCCGTAATCCTTACATGGAGTATAAAAGAACAAGGATCTAGAGGATATTTGGAATTGTGCCGTAAATCGCTTTCCGGAAACAATTTCAAAAATAGAGGATAAGATTCTTCTCTTTCAACACTCATTTAATTTAATTCTTTTATGTAGAGATATGCAATTTGGTCCGCTTCCTCTCTTGCATTGGATTCAAAGTTCATCCTCACGTGCCATGGGACGGGGACAAGATGATTTTTTGCCACTCCTTTCAACTGAAATAGAAACTTTCTACAGTTGAAAATTGACTCTTTTGATATACCATGTAGAGAGATCTGGTTTGTTGATATAGCAACCTGTTCCAGTTTTAGTGGGGCATCCATTTTAAAAAAATATTAATGTTTTACCGAATGATATCAATGATGAGGATTGGCAATATCTTGGTTTCCTATCCAAACGATCCTAGAATTGTGGCAAAATAGGGGTAAAACCTATCTAAAATGTCGTTGGAGAGATCCGTGCCATTACAGAGTACTTTGTATGCCCAACTAGAAGATATAAAAGCCCTTTACTCAGTGTCGGGGTTCTTGTGGATGGAAAAAATATATTATATATAATATCTACCTGCACTACGAAGACCCAAAAATATGTTGGGACTTTCGGCTCTCTCAAAAATATTCTCAAAATCTATCAAAAAAAATGTCTTTATTTTGGTATACAATATCTTTTATCGCGTCAGTTTGAACTGAGCGTTCAAAATTCCATAAAATTCTCTGAATTGAAGCTAAAAAGGGCGAAAAACTTCTTGGTCTGGTAGGCTTTCATCTCCAAGACTTAGGAGAATCATACTTCCATGTAAATACCATTTTGGTTCAAACATTTTTCGGAAAGAGATAGATGATTCTGAATAAAGCTTCATTTCCCAAACAGGTTATAAATCTCTTTTTGTCAAAACGTACATGGTTGTGCTGTCAAAAACCATGTGGCCATAGTATAAAGAATTAAATTTAGATATTTCTTTTAATTCCTTGTATAGAGATGACGTATTAATTAAGGATGTTAAGTGGGCAAGAATCTCCAACTCATTGAAATGGCCATGGCATAAGCCGATCATGGTGTATTGGTCCAGAGAGCTTTATGTTGAGTTATTTTAAATTGGAGACTGATAAAAAGTGTATGTACATAGGTTGCCAATTCTCTATAGTCTCCTTAGGATTTTATTTTCAATCAGTATTTTGTTCAAGGCTTTTAATGTTTTATCCGTGCTGATCATTTGAAGATTTATTCCATATTTGTTTTTAAGTTTGAATGAGTTTATGTTAATGTTCGAAATCTGAATATTCTTGAAATGACCATAATTTTTTAAAGTTTATTGAGTTTATGTTTTGAAAATTCTGAGTTTTTTTTGTAAATAGGTCATTTTACAGAGCTAGTTGTTATCTTGTATTACTTTGACGAATTTTTGATATTACATTCAAATACATTGTGTCTACAAGCAAGATGTAGCAAGGTCCCTCTAGGAATATGTGTCTTCTACAATTTACTCTGCTTTTACTCCAAGTATTGATGCTGTTTTATCAATTACAATTCCAGCATTTTTTGATATCAAATTATTCAAAAACTTTTATGATTTCGTCGGCTTGAAATTCTCCGGTTGGTTTTTTACATGAAAGGATTCTAAGAGATCTTTGATCAGTTGTTTTGTTTGTATTAAAATTTGTGACTGTATTGAACACTGACAAGTATGGTTTTTGAAAAAAAAACTCTGTGTTCCTCTATTTGAGCTAAACTCCCGATTTGTTTAGAAGCATTGGTTATTCTATAGTTGGATAACCAGCTTTTTATATTTTTTAAAATAATTATTTATAATTCTTAACATATTACATGCTACTATTAGCTTATTTACCCATCTAAAAAAATATAAATGTCATTTTAAAGTTAAAGAAAACTAATATAAGAAAAACTTATAGGATGAGGATTAGTGTTTCTATTTTCAAATGTTTGAAAATGTTAGCCATTGAGTGGATTTCTGTTTCTTGGTGATAAAAGAAGACGACATACAAAGTTTGAACAAAATCGGTCAACATTACGAGGTCGCGCAAAGAGGTCAAAGTTTTAAAAATTAGTAAAAATATAGTTTCCCGCCAATTTCTTCAAAAAGTATACGTTACAGAATTCAATAATAATTATTAATTTAAAGGAAATCTAATTTATACCAGACGTATGTTTGATGTTTTTTAATAAAACAAAGTTTTCAGTAAAAAAAAAGCAAGAAAAGGAAGTGAGTATTGTTAGCTTATTTCATAGCTTTTTTGTATCAATAACTTCACTCGCCTGTAGAAGATGACTTGTTCGCTTCAGAGTAAAATAGTACTTTAAAGTTTAGTAAAAGTTAGATGATAAATCCAAAAATGACCTTGGTTGACATTCTATCAGTTCAGAATTCAGTACAATCTGAGTTTACATCATATGATTCAGAGCCTGTATTGACCTATAAGAAATCGATTATGAAAAAAATAAATAATAATTGTTTCTTAGATTTGCGTCAAGGTATCCTCTCAAAATTTTCCGTTGTCTCGGACGATACATAATCCAATATGCGTCATTTTGTACGCAAAATCGGCTTGTTTTATGTACATAGAACTCTCACTATTAAATCACATGATTTAGTATACCAAAATAGTACAGCTGGTTAACCAAGCTTTCATTTGATATGTTTGGTGTTCTAAAAATCGCCATACTTTAAGAGATATAAGCAAATACGTACTGTCCCCAAAAATTGATCTTTTGATATGAGAATATACGATTACCATGGTAACGACAGTTAGTGTTGCCGGATAGAAAGAAAAAAAGAAGGGAGAGAGGAGAAACATACCCCCTCCCTTCTCTTTCTCTTTCTATCCAGGTAACACTAACATATTACAGATGGTAATCGTATTATTCTCATATCAAAAGACAATTTTTGGGGGACAGTACGTATTGCTTATATCTCTTAAAGTATAGCGATTTTTAGAACACCAAACATATCAAATGAAAGCTGGGTAACCAGCTTTAATATTTGGGTATACTAAATCATGTGAGTTTAATAATAGAGAGTTATATGTACATTTTAACAAAAGCCTATTTTGCGTACAAAATGACGCATATAATGGATTATGTATGCGTCAGAGACAAAGTAAAATTTTGAGAGATACCTTGACGCAAATCTAAGAAACAAATTATTAGTTATTTTTTCATAATCGATTTCTTATAGGTCAATACAGGCTCTGAATCATATGAGGAAACTCAGATTGTACTGAATTCTGAATGATAGAATGTAAACCAAGGTCATTTTTCGATTATCATCTAAAGTTTTACTAAACTTAAAAGTACTATTTTACTCTGAAGCGAACAAGTCATCGTCTAAAGGCGAGTGAAGTTAATTGATACAAAAAAGCTATGAAATAAGCTAACAATACTCACTCCCTTTTTGCCTTTTGTTTTTACTGAACACTTTGTTTATTAAAAAAACATCAAACATACACGTCTGGTAGTAAATTAGATTTCCTTTAAATTAATAATATTATTGAAGTCTGTAACGCCCACCATTTTGAAGAAATTGGCGGGAAACTATATTTTTACTAAATTGTTAAAACTTGACCTCTTTGCGCGACCTGGAAGGTTGACCGATTTTGTTCAAACTTTGTATGTCGTCTTCTTTTACACCAAGAAACAGAAGAAAATCCACT